>JAWLRI010000995.1:5222773-5234431 GCA_034781795.1 Crypturellus tataupa
CAGATTCAGAATAAAAACCTATTTCAAATAATTGCAGTCTCTAATGAGACTTCTGTCCTTGTCACAGCTCCTTGCAGCTGATTCCTTCCTCAAAATTGTTGCTAGCACAAGTAGACATGGTGATACTTCTGTTACCATGTTAAAAGAATATTTTAACTATAATTTCAACAAGCTCACTACCTTAGTGTTTATTAAAAACTACAGATCAATAGGTGATCTTAATATGTAATCCTTATAGGGACGATATATAATCATAAAACAAGCATTCCTATAAACCATGTGTTTGATACTTGGATGAAAATTTTAACCTTTTAAGGAAAAAAAAAATCTACTCCCATCTTCCCTCAAGAACCCACAAAATCATATTTTGAAATCTAATAGGTTTTAGGGGTTATACTAGTCTAGGTTGCAGCAAGAGAAAGGAATAAATTGTTCTAACCTTTACAAGAGTAGGAAGGGTGATTAATTTGCAGGGCTTTCTAAGGTTAGAGATGAAATCTCAGCTCCCTTAATCTATAGCTTCAGCTTCTATTGACATCAGCCAAGATCAACCCAGCTTTTGTTTTTCCTACAATAGGCAGCCTGAAGCCAGACCATCCCCAAAAACTGAGATAAAAGCAGAAACAGAGCCAGACTTTCTTCCCTGTCTTTCACAGGAGATCACAGTAAATTATCACCGTAGTCCTTCTGGTTTCAGATGTAATCCATGAACAGAATCCTTCCCATAAAAAAGTCCCAGCTGGACCTGAAGACAAGCATTGAGTTCCCTGAACAAATAATTTGCCAAACAAATAATTCACAAACATGTGCTTTCATTCCATACTTTATTATTAAATTGTTTTGTTGTTAGAGTTGAAACTGCCCACATGCACTTGGTGGTAAAGTTAACATCATTTCAGTGCGTGTCTTGCAGAATGTCCCTGTGATTTGACATGGAAAGACAGGAAGAAAAGCCAGGGGAAACTCAGGCCAGAACATAGGTTGATTTGTCACTAAGGTTTCTTCCCTCTTGGGTTTTGGGTCCCAGGGACAGCAGAGGATGCCAAGTTACAGAAAGCTTCATTCACTCCCACTTTTTATTTATATTTAGTTCAACTGCTATATTTAACATCATGAATTTCCAGTATTTAAAATAGAGGTGGCATTTTTAGAGCTATGAGCTGCTTTCTAGTGTGCTGTTGAATGCAGTCAATAGTCTTGTCTCCTGTATTATCAAGTACCTGGTTTCCTCTTTGTTATGCAGCACCATTATGCACTAAGGTACTGCTCTTTTTCCTATTCAAATCACTAGAAATTTATGGCTGCCTTAAAGTAACCAAAGAACACCCTTGATTATAGATTTATACAAAGTAGCCCACCTATTGTACAGATTTTTTAATGAAGTTCTCAAATTTTAATATAGCGCCCTGAACAAATGTATTTTCCCTGTCTTTGTTTTGGATATCTTTAGCCTCCAGATCTTTTGACCCTCCTTCAATGTCTGCATGGAGGCACTACTGCAGCTACTTTACATCCTGAGATGTCTCTAGGATTCTTTTCTTCCTGGAAACATTATAATTTTTAAGATTTAAAATGGGAAACACACACAGCATAATAATTTTAAAGCTTGGAAACCTTTCCTTTGCTAGTGCAAAGCAAGCAAAAGCACTGATGCATATAGAAAAAAGACTAGTGAGGAACAATATTGGATCAACATAGATATGTATTCCCATCAAGACACACGCATTGCAGGACAACCAGTTTGTACATGTTTATTAGCAACCAAGATATCACAAAAACCTGAATGTCAGTTATACCCATGTAACAACTGCAGTCATTACCGTTCAAGAGATCTTTTAAAGTTTTTTGGACTTTTTTTTTTTCCCCTACAAAGTTGACTACATTTCAGATCTTGGATTATGATATGCCACATTGAAAATACTTTGGGGAGCAAACATTTATTTTAGATATCTTTTTGCTTGGGTTCTCACCTCTGATCTGGGGAATCAGGGAAGCTCCAGGACTTGGAAATTTGGTTTTCATAGCTTGACTATGGAACACCTGTAGGGATGACTAGCACTTTGCTCCATGTGCTACCAAGGTTTTATATAGATTTGCAAAGTGATAATGCCTCAGTGGAAGAGGAGGAATGGGGAGGAAGCAACACACTCAAGCACAATTCCCCTGGATGAGAGCACTGCTGGCTCGTTAATTCTTAGCTGTGGTGTTAATTTTGGAGGCTCAGTTGTCCTGAGATCCTCCTAGATTTCCTGCTGTGCTTAATAGCCCCTGTTCCAGCTTGTATCCACCAGAGCACTGCTGCTCTCTAGCTTTCAGAAGCTTCTCATATCAGCCCTTTTTCTCTTGCAAGTCTTTTCTTCGTGCCCTTCACTGTTTTCCTGTTTAATCTGGGAACATACTATCCAGCTCCAAGCCAAAAACACCAGATTTTTTACATGCTTTTTATGGATACAGCTCTCAATACTGAAATCAAATTGGAAAAGCACTAGTCATGTTCACTGCTTTTCAGTGAAACAGTAAATAGTCCATCATGATCAGCAGTGCAAGTCATCTTGTCAATGCATCAGTCACTTCTTTCCCACATCAGCAGGATTGGGTCAGGAGGGTTTGAAATGCACCATGAGTGAGCAAGGGAAGGGCTGAGCAAGCTCTTGCAAACAGTGACCTGTTTTTAAAGTGCATCAAGCTTACTCATACATACATACACACAGAGGAGAAAAAATAGAAAAGAAAAACAAATGAAAACAAATAAAAGCAAGAGTCTGCTTATGAAGATGCTGCTATATAGAGGCCTACTGTTTTGCCACATCTAGATGATCTCACTCTTTGGTGGGTACGTGAAGGACCAGACACTGCGGGAGGAGATCACTGCAGAGGCCACCAGAGTCCAGAGACTCAAGAAGGTCCCAGCAGTTGGCACCCAGACATCACCTGAACTGTTAGAAGCATCTGCATCGTTCACGCCAACACGGATGACAAGGTGACACAAACATCAACAGAACAAGGGAGATTTGTGGGAGGAAAGTGACATAGCCAGAAGTTGAACAGTCTCCTGCAAAGGGATCAGCATATTCCTATCAAGATAAAGGTATAGTCTCTGGCAAATCATCCTTTAATAAAATATTTACACAAAAAGGATCTAAGGATGGGTCAGGTCACAAAAGCAATATTTCAAAGTCAAATGAAAAAGGAACCTGGTTAAAAGACTGTACCAGATGCAATTCTAGTCCCTGTGTAAACTTACTGAAATGCACCCTCAGCTGCTCTGTGCTCAGAGTCTCATTGTGACAAATTGGAAATCACTGGGATCCAAAGGGATTTGATCAATGAGATAACTTTCATTCCACAGATCTAAAGATAACTTCAGAAGCTCAGACTTTGGAGAGAGGGGTTGCCCTTTATGCAGCTAGATTTGTCACTGAGAAAGCTCTTTGATCTAGATCACTCAGCAAAGCCTTCCTCTGACCTTTCCTTTGACTCACAAGCATCTCTAGGGATAAGTCCAGGCAAGGCTTTGAATTCTGTTCACATTGCTCAGTATTTCCTGTGGCTTCCTCCTGCCTCCATGCATATCCTCCTAATTTGAATGATTAATCTCAGAACAATATTCAGCTTTGCTCACAGCTTTTTGGTGAGACCGCAGGTTCAGTTTTGTATTTAATATGCCAATGTGTGTCCCTTTAGACCCCATAAAATTAGTAAGCCGGGTTATCAGGAGGGAAAGCTGCACTGGACACCTCTGTGTTATCAGTATCTGGTAGCATCCACAGTGTGTGGATGCTGCAAAGAGTTAGCAGCACCAGGCAGGAGCTGGGACAAGTCCCACAACATCCATCTCCAATGTTTGCCCAGCAGGAGAGCTGAATTTACACCTCCTCATCAACAATCTTCAGCAAAATCCCCCCTCGCTAAACAGGAGAGCGCTGCTATCCATCCCGTGATGGAGATTTATTAATCCACGACTGAAACTTAGCCAAGAGCCATTACAATAGTTATTACTATAACTCATAAACGCTACTGAGCTGTCAGGAAGAGGCTCCCAGTATTTCCACGAGCTACTTGACCAAATACAATGGAAATCTCCTTGTGGATGGCACAGACAGGACCAGCAAAGCCTGTTCGCAAGCTCAGGCTTTAAGGCAGTCAACAGTGCCCTCCTCTGGTTCCCTGCTCCACTTTTTTCTCCCCTGTGAAACAACGATTTAAAATCCAGTGACAGAAAACATTGCATGCATTTTGTGGTCACTTCATCACTGTCCAGATGCTTAAGAATCATATATGCAGCAGTTCTGAAACAATAATATTCTACAGTTTTCTAATGTTCATCAAGATTTTTATCAACATTTTTACTTTCAATATCAGGAGCTGAATATCAATAAATCTAGTAAGACCCATATTAAAAGGTCCAAGTGAACTAGGGATTTTACTGCAAGAATTCCAAGATTTACTTTGCTAGATGCACTCAGTTATGCAAGACCATTGCAAGTATCTAGAAAAAAATCTTTCCCATACACCCAAAGATGAACAGTTAAGCCTTGTCTTTTAAAAGTTTATGGTGAAGAGAAAAATTTAATGTCATGATCACAAAAAGAAGTATCTGTGTAGCCTACAGACTTCATGAAAACCCTTATTTCATATCCTTTGCTTTGCTATGAGAGCTAACTGAAAAAGTGCTTGAGTGTTTTTGCTCCAAAACATATGAATTTGAAAGTCTCTAGAGATGAGTACAGAGCTCAAGGCATCCTAAAGCCAGGGTCCAATATGATAACACATAGTTATACCCTATGTCAACAGATACAGAAAATCCTCCTGCTATAAAAGCACCCTTTGAGTTGCTCATCACAGTCCTGGTGCAGATGTTGAGGCTTTCTCAGGAGCACGGAGAGTGACTGGGTATTTTTTTGAGTACAAATGACCAGTTTTGAACTGGTGACAGATTTTTCAGTCCTCCTCATGTCCCTTGCGGTCTGCCCATCTTCCACAACCCAATGCAGGCAGCAGGACTTCAGCTCATTAAAAGTCAGATCGAAGAATTTCAGTGTAAATGCAGTAATAAGGTCTTAAGTGTTAGCATAAGCTTTTGCATAACATTTGGAGAACCCAGGAGCAAGTTCAGAAAACAGTAGCTTGTATAGGTTGTCATTTGTCTTTGCATTAGAGTGATGGGCTGAGAGCAGCTGAATTTCTGTTTTCCTTTGCAATATTTCAGGAAAAACTGTACCTGCAGATTAGTGAAACCACCCTGTGACTCAGGCTTTAACACTCAAAGGTTTTAAAGCTTAATCATAACAGAAGCAGCCCTATCAAACTGTCAAACAACTGCAATTTTACACATGTCCTCAGCACAACTGAAAGACCAACCAAATAACTCACAGGCAGCAGCAGAGCAGGTGGCAGTGATGAGTAAGAAACAGGGAAACAAGCAGATAACATCAGCTATAAAAGAAAAAGAAGTTCAATGGGGCAGAACTGAGGTTTAGGCAGAACCAACCAAATTGACATCTGTTTTCAAGTGCAAAGCATTTATGACAGTAATAAAAGCATTGTTTTGTCCAACTCCGTGAGAATCAGAGAAAGGGCAGAAGGCTAATATGAGAAAAGGGAAGAAAAAAGAAAACATCTCAGCAGGTAAGATGGTTTGAATAATAAGAATTGAGGTTTTTTTTTCCTTCAGATTTTTAAGGTTAAACTGAAGTAGAAATTAAGGGTTTTGCCTCATGGGAGAAAAAGAAAGAACTACAGCAGCAAGAATTACAGATTGATCTGAAATAAAGCATTTTTATTATGGTTGCTTAGGTATGCTAAAATAAAAGCAGATGAAATATTCTCACTATGTTTCATAGTGTTTATATAAAGTTTCATAATGTTTGCACAGCACAGACCAAGTGT
This sequence comes from Crypturellus tataupa, assembly GCA_034781795.1. Classification (NCBI taxonomy): domain Eukaryota; kingdom Metazoa; phylum Chordata; class Aves; order Tinamiformes; family Tinamidae; genus Crypturellus; species Crypturellus tataupa. Next base: position 5,228,663 of record JAWLRI010000995.1, read on the forward strand.
TAAAAAGGTTTATTTTTTTCTGGTTATATAGGATGCAATTGTTCTCTATGAAAGTGAGTTTTTGAACAGAATGGAAGTTTTTAAACAGCAGATGCAGATATGTAGACAACACTAACATCTAAAAAGTTTGCTTGTGCTTGTATATATGTGTGTCTATATATATTCATGTATTTTATTTTGAACTCTTGTAAGGAAAAGACATAAGTCAGAACTTTAAACTGTACCCTGCATTTACAGGCCAACCTGTACAGCTGCCTGCCCATCATCTGGGGCACTTGTGGGACACGATGCTGGTGACACACTCTAGTGAGTGTATTAAAGATAAGCTGGTGGTTTTAAACAAAGCAGGAGGGAGTATTTTTAGCTGCAGGTATTAGATGGAGACATTAAATGATGTTAGAAAGGATGGCGCACGATTAGCTAAAAGCCAGACACGGGTGTTCCTGCAGTGACAGCCAGCGCACTGCGTGGCGCTTGCAAATGGAAACGGGGCTAAAAATAAGTGACAAGGAGCTAAAAATTCATTGTGCAAGAATTAGAGCTAATGGAAAGATCCAAAAAAATAAGGTACAACACGATCTTGTTTCTACTGGGGCACTGAGCTCTGAATTGACTTAAAAACCTCCCCCAAAAGGACTCTCTGTGGGAGATGGAGGGGCTGCAGGGTAATGTGACAGCTCTGGGACATGTCTAGGGAACCAGTTGGTTTTAGCTGACAGCATTCTGCAGGTTTCTCTTCATGTAGAGAGCAATATTCACATTTTGGATATAACCTAGACAAAGCTTAACAGCACAGTACTAAAACCAAGAGAAAGAGTTTGCAATCACTGACCCCATGAGCAGAAAGAAGTAGAGAGGAAGCAACAAGCCTTTATACACTAGCTTTATAAATGAATTGAAGGATGCACACTTGGGCTTGGTGGCTGTGGAAAGAGCACTAGATGGCACCAACATCCTGCACAGAAAACTCTGAGTATGCCTACAGTTCAGGCACCCAAAACCCATTAGCAACCAGGACATCTTCCATTTGACAGAGGAAGAAAAATTTAAGAGGGTGCTGCAGGATAAAAAGAATTCAAGCTCCAGTTTGTCATGAAAGCCTCCTGGTTTAAACATGCTCAACCAACCCAGTGCCTGGGAATATATGCTGTATCAGAACAAAAGGAGAGAGAAAAATTTATGAGCCTGTAAAAAAATTAGGAGGATGCTTAGGTGGGTGCTGTCCACTGAGTCACCCTCAACTTTTTGAGCAGGACCATAATTCTTCCAATTATAAAAGACTTTCATAGCAAATATGTAATAAAAAGTATAATTATAGCATGAATGAGCACAGGGTCAGCAATGCATATTTAATGATCAAGCTAATCTCTTAGCACCTGAAGCATGAAGCCATAGGGAATCTGTCACTCCTTGCTTCTGTTGTGCACTTGCCATAACAAGCACCAGGAGATGCTGGGCTTCTCTCACCCCATCTCACATCTGCACCAGAAAATCATCCCTCAAATCTGACTGCTCACTGCATCAGGGGGGAACTGTACAAGTCCCAGTTGCTCATTGGCCTTTTCTGCTTTCTTGCCCTCCTTTCCATCAGGGAAATTCCTGGAGAAGTGGCTAGATCCTTGTCCTGCACTCGTGGAGCACATAGGAAGGTTCTTGAGGTGCCCTGGTAATGCAGAGGCCAAACAACCTCCTTTTTCCTTCGGTTAATGAGGCCAAAAATATATACCTCAAGAGCAAGGGAAGTGGGCAGAGGAATGAACTAGCCTCGTTGCAGTCATAATAATCACAAGTTATTTTATGGCAGCAGAGGTGGAAGGAGTGCATCAAACCAACCAAATGTGAAAATATAAAGGCCACGTGTTGATTTCAGTTATCTGGATAGAAATCAAATAGATTGATAAATTCTCATTCATGTAAAGACTATTTTAATGTGTTTCTGTCAATGATCTGTGAACAGTTTGCAGAGAAACTAATGAAATCAGATGCTATTGCTGTCTGGAAGAACGAGCAGAGGCAGTGACTTTTAGCTAATTGTCTGAATTCCTTTGAAATATGTGAAGGCAAACGGTAAGAAATTCCATTATAGTCAAAAATGTCCTGCTTCCCTCTGTTCATTCAATATTCAACTCCAGAACCCAATACAATTAATATCCTCCTCCTGAATTAGAGGATTTTAAATAATGCATTAAATTATTCCTTGGGGTCCATTGAAAAACTCATAGCTTGCACAAGGGGTTTCTTCAACAGTCACTTACACAAAGTAACACCTTGATTGCCTAGGCAGTGTCTGACAGACCTCCGACATGCTTAAAAATGAAAATCTTGCACTTAGAGGCGTAAAGAAAAAGCATATTGTAATACACTGTATTGCTATATAAAGAATACTTAATTTCATGGGGGACAAACCCGCTAAAGAAAAACCTAGGGAAACCTGCATACAAGAGGCTAAAGATATAAAATTCCTAATGCCCTCAAAGAGGACTTAGCTTGAGTTTTAGTAAGTTAAACACAATCTTCCAGACAGACATTATCACACTTGCAAAGTCATCACTGTTTTATGATATAAATGTTATAACAAAAGCCTTCCCAGAAATACCATATGACATTTCACCTTTCTTTAAAGATTATGAAGACAAGAAGGGCCATAGATTATGAAATAAAGGTGAGGCTGGGCAGGTTTGGTGCAACTGGGTACATAGGGGAGAGGAAGATGAAGAACAGCTGAGTTGGTCATTTTTTCTATAATTTCTCCTCTCAGAAGAAAGAGACCTAGAAAGTAAAATTAATCTTTAAGTCTATCTTGATTTCATTGCCCATCTTTTATTGAAAAGAGAACCTAGACTTCTATTAATAAAAGTGAAGGACTATATTCTTAGAAAACTAGTCTATAATTTCTCTCACTATGATATTTGGAGCAATTTGGTTTTGTCAATGTTAATTAGGCAGCACTATGTATGAACACTTCTAAAAAATATTGCCTTATGTTGAAATGAAATCATTTCCACATTTATGTCCTGTAATTTTTTACAGTTTGCTTTCTTCTCCCTCAGATAAATAGTGTTTGACAAAGATGTTGCTATCTCAGAGATAGCAAGTTTCTACAAGCTTTATGAAAATGGATAGCCAAGGAGAAATGAGACTTGTTAATGCCTGTGCTAGAAAAAGAACACAACAGAAACTCAACCCAAACATCAGAGAATGGAAACTAGAGACCACATTTTGAACAGCAAAATATTGAGCCTATCATTAGTCATTCCTGAAGTTACTATACATTAGAGAAATCACTTTCCCAGTAAGGATGATTTACATTTTTGCTCAGTAATACCTAAAGGCTGTTGGAGCTTTGCTAAAGACCTGCTAGGAAGAAAAGTTAGACTAATCCTTTGGGGGTCTAAGTTTTAGTCCTGTGCATGGGCATACCCAGATGTGCCCAGCATTGCCCTGCCTGGGTCCAGCCCATAGTGCCATCATCCAGGTCACAGTAACAGCATCCATCATCATTAGCAAAAACAAGTGTCCGCTCCTGAAATTCAGTAAAGTTAGAGATTTTGAACAAATTAACAGCCAGTCCAAGGCTCCCCCTTCCTGCTGTCCAAGGAGTCTGCTCATAGGATTTGGCATGTGCAAAGAACCAAGCTCATGGGTTTAAACAGTGTTGAGAGCATCAAAATGTTCCCTTTTATGCTATGGTTCAATAACAGCCATCAGAGCAAAATTATTCCAACACTTCAGACAAATAAGTCCTTCTCTCAAATGGTACTGTCAATGAGTTATTTCCCACCAGCCTGTGATAAATCCCACAGGCAATGAGTTGCATCCTCCTGCAAAGATGAATGACCAGTCTTAGAAGAGCTCAACTTTAATTGATATGTGGTAGCACAGGATGGCTCACGAGGCCTTCTCAGCTGTACCTGATGAAACTCCTTTGGGAAAGGGACTATAGAACTGAATTTGTGTTTCACTACTGCACATCACTTAGTTACTAGCCCTCCCAGATGCACATGTGGAGGAACATGCTTACACTTTTCCAGGCCCTTTAAGTTATTCCCTTGAGCAGTGTCTGGCAGAAAAGACTGCTCAGGGGTGAGATGTCAGAAGAACAGTGGGCAGTGAAAGAATTTTCCTCAGGAAAAGCACATACACTTGATTTATTTCCAAGTTGTAGTCAGTCTTAATGGAAAGGGAGCTTACAAACCAGTTTTGATTTTAACTAGGTTCAATGGTATTGAGCCAATTTCAACTGATTTCAGATTCCTGTTCTCAGGAACCAAAAGGTCCCCTGCTCCTCATGCAATAAGTGTCATCTCACACAGTTCCACCTTCTTTTGTACTAGAAAGTGACAATTATGACAAGGCCTTTTCTCCTAGGGCAGGCTCAGAGGCATCTGAAGAGGTGCTTAGGTTTCTTCATTCATTAGATACTCTTAACACGTAGAAATTCTGAACAGTATCTTTTTCTGACAGTGTGCCATCTGCTCATAGCAGAAAACAGAGGGTCAGTGGCACATTGCTCATGTGAAAGTTAAGCAAACAGAGAACAAAGGAGCAAAAGTGAGAAACCTTGAAGATACTTGTAACACACCCCTGCTCTTTGATCATATTTCTAGTCTGGAAAGCTGCCAGCGCATCAAGAGAGACATGTGAAGGGTGAGGACAGAAAGGAAGTTAACGCAAAATTAATTGTATTGAATTTCCACAAAAATTGTCTGCTTCAGCACGTTCACCAGCAGAGTATGTGCCAAGAGAAAGAGCAAGCAAACTGTTTCACCTGCTCCCCAGGGGATGGATGAGATGGTCTCCCGAAGAATGAAATGAATTGTTTTCCTTTAAAGAGCTGAGTTCCTCATAAAATCCCAGAAAACAAGAGAAGGGACCTCAGACACAACCTGCCCCGTCACCTGCCTTGGGCTGGCACTGCTCCAGGCAGATGTTTGGACGCAGCTCAGTGACAGAAGGGCTTCCAGGTGGGGAAACCCATCACTGAGCTCTGCCTAGCCACAAAACGCTTTCTGTAACTGCTCACCATATGCCAAGCTCCTTATTTCAAAGTCTAAAATTTTATGTCTTTGCATATGCTGCTATGAGGAATTGACTTGGGTATCTGCTTAAAAAAGACACCTGCTGAAGTACCGTACTGAATGTGGATTCAAATTCCTCTCTCTCCATTCCTTAGTTTCTATTCCCTTCTCCCAACCCATCACATGCTGTTCTTGAAAAGGCTGTAGTAGTGACCTCCAAGTACATGATGTAGTATACGACAGGTTGATGGAAGATAAAGCCCTACTGGTCAAGTAGTACAAATTAATTTCATTCACGGATTTTAATTTACTTCCTACAGAGTGACTTTTTTGCATCCAGCAAGTTAATGTCAAAGTCAATAACAAATGGCATCATCATTTCAACCTTTCAGTAATGTTTCCTGTAAATCAAGTCAGTTATAGCCGTAAAATATGTGTACTAGCCATCTGATTTGCTCCCTATAAAACTACCATCATGCACCATTGTGAAGGTAATTGCAACTACTTAGCTTGTCAAACCTAAGTCTGATTTTATGAGCCTCTAGAAAGAGCACAGCCCTATGTCCTAACTGCTGCTCTGGGCTCAGGTCCAACTTACAGGGGAGATCTCAGTGTCATCAGAGCTCTTGACCATGTTCACAGGTACTTGATGCAACTGCTACTCAGACTTTGCTATTTAGAATCATAGAATAGAATCATAGAATGCCTAAGGTTGGAAGGGACCTCTAGAGGTCATCTAGTCCAACCCCCC
>JAWLRI010000995.1:5234531-5293827 GCA_034781795.1 Crypturellus tataupa
TGCTGGAGACGCTCCTCTTAATGCACCCCAAGATCCCATTGGCCTTCTTGGCCACGAGGGCAACTGCTGCCTCATGGGCAACTTGTCATCCACCAGCACTGCTACTAGCTGTTTTACAAGCTGATATAATAGGTAAGAAACCATTCTAACATCACTTAGACATTCCCGCTCCTCACAACGTCAGATTTCCTACTCTGATACCAATTAGCAGCTCTGCATCTTCGGGTACCATAGTTTTCTCTACACTAGCAAAGGATGAAGAAGGAAAAAGCACTCTCCCTGGCTTCATCCACAATCTGCTAGATGACTCTGAACAAGTTATTTCTTAGTGCAAAGTTATTCTTGATCCATAAAAAAAGACACCTAGCATGAGATACCCATCACTGATACTTCAAAACCACCATCATAACCTACGAGCTCTGCAAGCCTCCCTAAGAAACAAGTCTTCAACCAACAAGTTGTTAGACCTAAATGTGCTCCTTGGAGAGAGCCAGGGTGCTCTCCTGGTGTCACAGCAGCACAGACATCCTTGTCCCCACTGCAGCATTACCCACACCATGCTGCATGACACTGGAAGGCAAAAGTTTCAGAGAAACTGTGGTCTCCAAATGCTAAATGAATTTGATATGAAGATTGCATTAGTGATCTTCCTGCAGGTGATACATACAGCTGTCAGCAACCTCTTTCCAAAAGCTCTTTCTTTTTGCACCATTCAACATGGATTCTTCCCAGCTGAAAAATTTTGACTAATGATGCACAGGAGGAAACCTTCATTTTGAATCATCTCAACTAATTTCAGCCTGCTGACATCGCCATGTCTACCAGCAGATATATCCTAAGTTATATTCAGGGTCTGTACACATTGTTCTCTAGTACAAAGAGATTTAATGGCAGGGAAATCTTTTTTCCCCTCTTCCCTTGTGTTCTTTACAAGGCAACCCAGCACTACTGTGCATCAGTTCTCAAAAATCTTTCAGCACTTAAAATTGATTTTGTTAAAATTCTTAAAAACAAGGAAAATAGAGTGCCCAGACTAATGGGCACATTTATGAGTCCCAGCTCCAGCTGCTGCTTAAATTCACAAATCTTCGGTGGAGATGAGATAGAACAGAGGCAAAGCAAATGCTCCTTAGCACCAAACTGGGACCATGTGCATGGGAACTTGCAGCTATTAACAGTTAATCAGTGCATCACTAGAAGGATTTAGTAGGTGGTTTACTAATGTTTCTTGTTCTGATTGTAGAAGGAAACTGCAATTTCTTAAAGAGGAGCCTTCTACTGCTACAAAAAACTAAATGTATAAATTCATTTTTTACTCAACTATCATAAAGAATTAAAAATGGTTAGGATTTTTTTTAAAAAAAACCTTTTAACATCAAAATAAATAACATAACCTTGAATTTCAAAAAAGGTAAATTCATTAGGCAAGGGGCTGCATCTTTTCTGCTTTCTGATATAATGCAAAGCATGCAATGCACTTAAAAGACCTGCAAATGTGATTTAAAAAAATATTCCTTTCATGGAAATGCCTTTTTCCCTTTAAGAAATGCCTGCAAAACACAACCTTTAAGATGCTTCCTTTAAGACACATTCACCTTGCTGAACCTTATAGCTACATCTAAAAAAAAAAAAAAAAAGACAAACAGAACATCACAGTTTTCCTGGTGTCATTTAATAATGCCCAGACATTACTGTGCTCCTGTTTTGGCAGCACAAACAACATCAGATGGTGATACAGCTACTGGCTTTGAGAGATTAGTAGTAAGGACAGAGCAAGATGTAATTCTGCCCTGCTTCCATCTGTTTAATAGGGCATTGAGGGGAACACCGATTTACACAATATATCCAGAATTCTAGTTTTGGCAAGTACATTCCCCCTTAAGAATATTTTCAAATGACTCATGTTGCTCATTTTTAGGGCTAGATGCATAGAAACACAAATCACAACCTCTCAAAACACTGCATTTATCCAGAACATTTCCTTCAGCTCTGGAGTTTGAGCAATCGTGGGTAGATTTACAGTTTCCCATAGAATTCCAGCAGCTTTTCAAGGTTACATGTTGATGTGTTACCAACCCATTGCCACTGCAGTTTGTTCCTTGTCACCTTTGAACCTCAGCTATAAAAATACCCATCTACATTACTGACTCCTATGTGATGAGAATCAAAAGAAATGTTCATCTAAATTCATCTTTCAGATATCTTTAATTATGGTGCATGTATCAGTATATTGAGGGGAGAAGAAAATGAATCCAGACAGGATTGTCCTGCCGTCATATTAGCCAGAACCCTGAGTTTGCTCCTCTTTCCCCCGTGATCCAGGTATCTTTAGCAGTTACACCACCCCAGTGAACACCAACTCCACTGCAACTACCTCCAAACACTGGGGTTGCCAGAATCAGAAAAAAATATATTTGTAGGTTTATAGCCTAACAGTTAAATAAAACACATCACTTCACAAAACTGCTGATGAGAACTACATGCAAAATTGTATGTTTAAGTTGCAAAGTTGCATAATTCACTGGTATCTCCCCATTTACTTCTTCCAAAAAGATGCTAGGCTTTATACCCCTGGTGCAACACATTTACCACACTTCAGAATTGATGTGGGAGAAGCTCAGGTCCCTTTTTTGCTCCTTCAAAAGATGCTTCTGCAGCAAGACTGACTGGGGCTGAACTGCATTTATTCCTGCAGCAAATATAGACTGCATGTACCTCTATACTGCACACCTGCCTGCAAAGATTCCTATGTTTTTGAATTCTGATTCTGAATTTTCTTTTGAATATTTTAAAGTGGAAACGTGACAAACTTCTCAAAATATTTTCTCTAGGATTTTCCACTTACATCAGTTTAAGTCTTTTTTCAGTGAAACATCTCTAACAAGCTCTAATTACAAGTTTTCTGCTTTGTAGCCTGTTCTCTGCATCTAAATTGTGGTATAAAATAGCTCCAGGTACAATGTGAAACTGAAAGAGTAAATCATACAAATGAAGCCCTTAATTTTAAGGCTTTTTTTACTCAAGATTTGATGCATCCTGATACAGCACTCTGTAGCAAAACTGTCTTCAGCAAGAGCGAATCCAAAGCATATAATATACAGAAATCAGTCTGCCTTGTCACATATTTTCCTCTTAATGTAGGACAGAATCATGATGTGTGAAATAAGCAAAAGGTTAAGGAACATAAACTGGGCAAAGCACAGTTTATGACAGAGAGCAGATATGGCAGACTGCAGGCTATTCCACTTCTTCATTTGAACATCCCAATAACCTTAAATGATAATTAATTAATTTTATTACAAAATTGTCTTTTTTCTTTGCATTAATGACTGTGGGCTGAATAAACTTAATTGTTTTACTCAACTAATCCCATTAATGGAGTGTAACTGGGTACTTATGTGCATTTTAGAAACATATCTTCAGACTTCACTTGCTAAAGTGCTCTGAACAATTTATTCCTCATCCTAAATATCCCATCCTCTTCTAATAAAAGTAGTTTTAGGATAGTATTTTTCCTTGTGTGGTGCACATGCAAAACTGGCTACTCCTGTGAGCAGGCTGGAGCTCTCATGAGGTTGGATGCTCCTTGTGATCAATTCATATTACTCAAGCCAATTTGACATTCTCATTCAAGCATGTTCATATTATAAACCAATACACTTTGCAAACTGATGTTTCAGGAAACTAACTTGAGTTTTCACTTAAGCACAGATTTTGGAAAAAGACTCTCAAAGCTTGATGTCAAGACACTGATTAAGAATTTATTACTGTCTTCTCACTTTGTTCCAATAACTAACCACATAATGATAAAAATACCCATCATTTCCACAGTGAGTTTGGTCTCATTCCAATTACTGGTTCTTCCCTTCTCTTTTTCCTATATTAAAGCCTGTCTGTGGAGAAACACCTTTGGTCAAACTCTCATCTTGCTATATGAAATGGAACAAGCCTCTGTAAGCATTTTTCCTCCAACATTGTGATCAACTTCCAGCTCTTTTCCGTGCTCACTTCAGCTTTTGAGCATCCTCTTTACAATATGGACAACAGGATTATATGCAGTAACCTCAATCTGTTTTTATCAATCCACACAGCAATCTGCAAACACAGCACTAAGCAATCAGACATTTGTTATCTGCCTGTGCAGTGGCCCAAATTCTGCTCAAGGTCTGAAAGGCCATGTAATTATCCCATAAAGCATAATTAAAAATTCTCCAGCTTTTGCTCCAATATAGTGATTGGACCTTGAACTTCAAAACAAACTCTCCAAATAATGAAGATGCATTATTAATAAGTGCATGTAAATTTTGGAAATTTTGATGTAACAAAAGCTGCAAGTGATTTTTCGGAAGAACCTATGAAATCCTTCATTCTTCTCAAAAAGTCCTTCTAGAGGCATAACACAGTCTTAACACTAACTGGAAGGTCTCTTGGCATGGTACAGGAACTGCACAAATAGCTACCCTGTATTTTTTAATATATGCATAAGATCAACAAACAAAGCTACCAAATGTGTCAACAATAACGAGCTCCATAGTACACACCAACACCAAGTTAGCCACCTGAGACATGCCAGATACCCTTCTGGGGAAGTGAAGTATGAATGCAGAAGAAATGCATTATTTTCCAAGTCTACAGAGGCTCTAAATCACCCCAAGTAAAGGTTTCAGTACTTTAAGCACCTAGAGATGCAAGTCCTCTACTCCTCCTTGCATTGGTGCAATGTCAGACACAACCAAATCCTTCATTTAAGGTTTGCTGCACCGTTTTAGAAACTATTCAAAATATACAATAAATTCAAAATACCTATCCTGAAGAAGTTGCTTAAACTTCTATATAAAATGTCATTGCAGTCTCTGTAAAAAGTCTTACAATTCATGTTGTTCCGGCCAAGAAAACACTATTATATTGAGTTTAGCTGTAAACAGATTTTAATAAAGTTATTGCATCATTTATGCTAGGATTGGGCATCTCACTAACCATCTGCAAAGGGCTGTAGGTGACGGCAGATCCAAATGTTTGTGGAACACATTGTGTTTAATAACATACAGGCAGCACTTCTTGTATCCCACTTTATGACAAAGCAGGTGGCTTCAGCAGTAAAGCTCAGAAAAATTAAGTGACAGCCAAAAACAGAGATGAGAATTTCAAGTATCAACTGGTTGCTGTGCAACGTGCAAAACAGTCCAAATAACGCACAGGAACCACGTGTGATGTTATTCAGAACACGAAAACATTGTTTTGCTTATAATGCACAGATTATTACTTGTAAGTGCCAAACAGTGGTCACAGTACAATGCTTTCATTTAAACAATATTAAAGTGGACAATCTACTATACTGAAAAGTCACACTGCTGCCATTAGAACATCACTTTGAACTGTATATTTTTGCTAATACAAATCCATAACATGAAAAAATGAAATAGCAACAAGTACTTGTGTATATGGGTAGACATAGCATATTTCCATGCCTCTACTATGAGAACCAGTAAGAATACATATTTTTTGTCCTTCCTAGCATTACTCAAACATCTCATCCTGGCGTTTCTATGTGCTTTATTCCCGAGAGTATTTTGTTTGGTCCTGGGCTGGAATCACTCTGCACCTCCTAACTTCCAGGCCTTCCGATGTCTCATGGAGAAGTTTGGGTCTCCATAGACTTACAGCTAGGTTGCTATCAAGCTTCTTGCCATGGCAGAAGGGTCTCTTTGAAGGGTTGGTCCAAAATTGCCCTGCTTTAAATACTTTAGTGAATCAACACAGCTAAGGATAGGTAGTATTAAAGCACCAATTCCTTTGCAGAAGTTTCAGTTAAGAGAGAAACAATCAACTCTTCCTTTGCTAGGTCACCACTGAATGGTGAGCCAGTGAGCCAAAGATTCACCCACTTAGGTTAGAGTGCAATAAGGAGAGTTATATCTCATTTTATTGATGCAGTTTGCAAGGAGAAAGCAGATACCGGCTCTGCACTGAGGTCTCTATGCAAGAGACTTTGCATTCCAACACCAAGCAACCTGGAGGACCTCTCCAAGCCTTGATGCACTAGAGATGCCAGATTTGGGGTAGGAAAAAAGCAGTATTTTAAACAGCATAGGGAATTATCTCCCTGATCTTTTGCAGTGATTATGGTGCAACAAAAGAAAAATCATCTCTAAAGATCAGAGTCCCACTCTATTCAGCACCTGTCCTGTAGGGTTTACAATTAATGCTAAGACACTGACAAACTTCCCTGTAATTTGTCATATTTCTGTGCTGGTCCTGTCACTGCTTGCTTTGGACTTATTTCTCTTACTTCTGTCACTGCTAGGGAAACCAATGCAGAGAGAAACCTCAGATCCAAATGTTTCTCCCAAATATTGAGAAAAATTCAACTTTAGATTGAAACCTTTCCAGACCCTTATTAAAGGCAAATGATTCTCATTAAAGGCAGTATTCTGAAGACTCATCCCCAGACGTACTACTGACTTGATCAAGCCTCCTGCTGAACAAACCTATAAATATTACTATAAATATTCATGAGGTTCACGTAAATAACATCTCCAACAGTGCTGCTGCCACACAGGTAAGGCTCATGAGATTCTCTCCCCCTCTTTCTAGAGGCTGGTCCATTTCTCCATTACAGAAAAGAGTAGAGAAACACAATAGTTAAGATTCTTTGCTATTGCCCTAACTCAATCTAGGAGGAGATAACAGGGGGTTTCTGCCCCTCTACCAGTGAAAGACCCCACTCAAAACACTCTTTGGCACAAAGACAAGGGCCAGTTGATGGCTAGAGATTTCTTAACCTCACCAAACACCCAGTCTTCCCAGTCTGGTGTGAGGATGCCAAGGTCAAAGTGTGGCAATTTTCTGCCCCAGGGTTGGTTACCTCATTTGATCCATTTCAGGCAGCTGGTGAAGTCTTAGGGTTGTCATGAAATCATAACAGGGCTGTGGATCAAAGAAACAGTTCAGTGACAAGATACATAATGCAGAGTGAAGGGTGCCCAGAGGTTTTCCAGAACACTGAATTCACACAGTTAAGACCCCTAAAAGGGAATATCCCAGGCCAGCTAAATCCTTGCCTCTACTCAAGCACACAACCACTGCTGGGAGGTATTTCATATCTTCTCAGTCTGCTCCACTCCATACAAGGTAACATCTCCAAGCCCAGGCACTGCTTGTGAAGACATCCCTGAAATCTCATTGCATTGATATTGATATTCCTAATATTCCTCCCCACACTCCAGTGCTGCAACTTAGAGCACTGTGGTGACCCACAAGCTTTGTCCACAGCTGAATGTCACCTGCTGTCAACTCCAAAGCATCCTTGAGACCTTCACAGCTTTCCTCAGCTGTGGCAGACCTCAGGGAAAGCAGGAATCAGCAACCCACAAGGATTATGAGCAATGAACAGCACAGGTGAGCTTGTACTTGGTAGGACTTTTCTTCCTCCTTTGAGAGTCTGCAGAGCCACATACTAAGTTCTTACCTTTATTCTTCTTGTTGCTCCCAGCCAAGACCATGATGTGGCTTTCCAGATCACCAGCACTGGGAGTCAACAGCCAGTAATCCCAAGAGCTGCTGCCATTCAGCAGGTACCACCTATCCTTAGGGAAGGGATATATCCCTCATTTTCATCCCTGAAATGAGAAGGGGCTGCTCAGGGAAAAGGGCAATAAGCAGGGGTCATCTTTATCAGATCACAGAAGCAAACTTTGCTTCCTCTCCTCCCAACTCTTTATCATAGTATTTCAAAGGGATCATTTAATTTGTTGCCCTGTTCTTAAGGGCATAAGTCACCTAAATGAGCCAGGAAAACAAAGACAGTTTTCCCCATTGCACATCCTGGGGTATGGTGTACTAATGCTGATGATGCTCTTGTCATATATTAGCAGAGCCTGAATTCATCTATTTCCTGGAATCTCGATAGAGTGAGGTGACAGACAGCATTGATTTTTTGAAAAGGAAGGGAAGAAAATCCTTTCTTCCTCTTAATCAGAGCAGCAAATGCATCTGTGCTTGATTATCTACAACTCAGACACTCACAACTGGAGTAGGAGTCAGTCTGGTGAACATGACTTCTATTCAAGTTCATTCCCTGACAATCATGTCAGGGGAACCTGTCTGCCCACCTCTATGCTAACGTCAGGGTACTTAGCTGGATGCTCTGGAGATCTTTTGCCAAGAGCTGCCAACTTATTTTCAGTGAGCATTTTCCCTCTCCCTAGATGCATTCTTGGAATGAAAAGCAGCTTTTCTCGCAGGGAGTGAGGCTCTGCACGGTGTCAAAGACCAAGACTGCAGCAGGCTAGATCTGGGAGATAAAGGCTTCAAAAGAAAAGATGAAAGAAAAATAAGACTTGCAACAGCTAGAACAAATCCTGCTATTAAACCATAACTGAAACACAGATATTTACTGAAGATTGGCCTTAATTCAAAACACTAACCCAAAGTAAAACAAGGTGCATAGAGCACTAATAAATCACCTATTGGAGGAGAGCTACTCAAAAGAAATTATCATTTTCATCCCATCTCAATTGGGGGCAATTATGGACATGAAGAAAAAGAAATCAGGCTGTCTATAAAATGCAGCGATCTGGAATAACTCTGGAAGTGTCAGCATGCAAATAGAGCAGTCACAAGAAGCTGCTTGGTGTTGTCAGGTTTCCACAGCCCCTTCTGCACAGCTTTACATGGAGTAATTTCCTTGAGCACTTCCTATAGAAGATAGAATATGCAAAAGCTAATAATACTGCTTATAGACAGATACCAAATGACAGGCTGCATGAAACAGACTGCAGAAAACCCCACAGGTTTAGATGACAGTCCCTTGCTTGACTTGACATGTGTTGGGGTAACAACCTGGCTTGCAGATTGGGTATCAGCACACCCAGGCCCCACAGCTGCAAAGTCACAACCAACCACAATATTTTTGTCCAAGTTTCTTCTCTTTCCTAGTACATAACAGTTTGCATCTTAGTACTTAATTTTGCAAAAGATTTTGGTGAATTCAAGCTGTTTGGTTCTCTATGAAGAGCCTCACTCTTTGTTGTTAGATCCACACAAGTGTTAAGAGACAGGGCTGGAAACATTCAAGTTGTAGCTAATCCATTCCTCTCCTGCAAAACACAACAGCTCTACCTATGCCATTCCTTGGAAGTCTTTGCATTAAAATTTAGGTTAAGTGAAAAAAGAACATGAGAATATTATCTAGGGAGAAACTTGAGAAAAGACTACAGAGATCAGACAGGCTGTGAGGGGAAGGAAACAGGGAGATGTACAGACAAGTAAACAGGTTGAATTTATCATCTGCAAATCAACCTTGAGCACAATCTATACAAGTGATGGTATAGAAACCATACAATATTCTGAAAGGGTGAAACCTTGTCACAAATCACTTTGCCCACTGTTATGCTGCTTTTTTCAGGATACTTGTGGTAGAGGCAGTATGCTAGCTATACAAGTACAAGTCACTGGTTCTGCACTAGCAAGAGAAGCCAAGTTTTGGAGGCACAGCAGCTTTTCTTTAAAATTCTAAGTTGCAACTCAAATTTGAATGAGATTTGCAAATTTGTCAGCAGGGAGAAATCCCTGGTGGCAGAGACAGTGGAAAGGGAACCATGAAAAACAAGTAAAGATTTGATAGGCAGAGTTGTGTTGCCTTATTAGCATTTAGCATTTTCTGTATACCCCACTGATTTCCGCTGTCCCAAAGTGCTAAAGGAAAATCCCAGTGCAGCTCAGCACTTAAGTATGCAATTAACTTTAACCATGTAAGACTGCATATGCATTCACAAAGATCACACAGTTCCTGAACAAATCAATCAAACACATTATTCCCTTTAAATTTTCTATGTACAAAGAAATTGTAGCCATTTGCCCAGAGGGAATAATCCCAGCAAATCCATTAATCTGAATAGAAGTAGGAAAGAAAAAAGCCCATCTGAAAGGCACATCAGTGCAATTCCATAGTGATATTGCTGAAAAGCTTTACTGCTAGTGACAAAGGAAAACTTCACAAGACTGTTTGGTCACCTATCATCCTTTTCAAGCATTTCTCATTAAAAGAGTTAAAAGCCACAAAATAGCCAGGGATAATGATACCACCTAACATGACAAAATAATTCAGATGTCCCTTCTGAATAACTTGGATCCTTGAAGATACACAGGACAAGAAGAAACTCAGCAATGGATTGCATTTTTCTGAAGATGACCAGGCACATGGCCCCACATTACAGCACGGGAAGCAGGGTGATTAAACAAGCTAATGGTCTATTCAATTGGTTCTCTCTTTGTGGCCAAGTAGCATGGGCTGGGTTGAAAAATGAATTTTCAGTGAGCTTAAGTAACTGTTCAAAACTGCAGGCACTCTTGATACCCAGGCAGAAATTGTTCTCCCTGACACTATTTCACTAAAAGGCAGTTCCTGCCAACATTTTCAGCATTGGACTCCTTTACTTGCTTTGGGGTGCAGAAATATTTGCATCAGGGGTATGTTCTTTCACCCAGGCAAATTCTCCCAGCTATAGCTGTTCAGCAGCATGTTTCATAGGCCAAGACCAGAAGAATTAAAAGCTCCTCCATGTCTGGTCCTCTCATGCACACCCTATTTATATAATTGTTTGAGAACCCTGCACACAGATTAGGTCCCTGCAATGTTCCTGTGTCTGATCTAGGCAATTTATACCTGGATCTGCTCTTCAGTTATGGTACCCACCTGAGAAGGACCTCTTGCAACAAGCATAACCATTGCAAGAGGAGGAAGGATCTCGCTTCCACTTTGATAGACCTTAACAGAATACATGACTTACCAGAAATCACTAAGTACTCGATGTACCAGATGAGAGCACACACCCTGCAAAAAGGCCTTTAGGTGCCTTGCTTTTGCCTCATTCCACCAAGAAAACCAGTTTAATTTATTCTTACTACCAGCAAGGGACTACACATTTGCTGTTCGTAGTGCTTTGGGGGCTCACTGCTCAATCATGTCCCACCAGAGGGAAAAAATACAGAATAGAATAGCAAGTAAATCACTCAGAAAACCTATTTCAACCAAGTTTTTATCTTTTGCAAATGTGGATATTGTCAACAGGAGAAAACCAAGCTCACACAATGCTTGCAAATCAGTGATTCCGTAAGCTCACAAAAAGAGAGGAAGATGAACCAAAAATAAGCAGATACTCCATTATGCTCCACATCACCATCTGAGAGGTGCAAATGCAAAACTGTCTACTTTATAACACATCCTCGCCAGGGTGATGAAGGGTTTGCACAGAGTCAGCTCCCAAAAAGCAGATGCTGAAGCTCTTAATGCCCTATTGACTTTGCAGGGTCCCTCACTAAACTAAAAGCCTGTTTCATCCCTTCAGACTCTGCTTTCCTGGAAATGCTCTGGGAAGTCTAGCTCTCCAGTCTGTTTTCAGTGTCCTCCTGCAAAGTTTGGAGGACTTTTAGCCTTCAGAGGTGTTGGAAGAGAATGCAGTCTTGCACTTAGAACTGAAGCTGTTATATTCAATCCTATTTAAAACTAGATTCACCTGATAATCATACCATCCCCTTCATCTAGCAAATAATATTCTATCATGGGAAAAATGTAAATCTTACTGCAGATAAGGAGAGTATAATAACAAGTGGGACTTCTACCAAGAAAAGGTATTAATCAGTGTAGGTGCAATTACTAGATCCCACAAGATCATCTTACTAGAAATGCACAAAGTATTGCAAGGCACAGATTGCAATCCCAGTTCATTTCTGGAACTTTGTGCCCTGTTTTTCCCATGTAGGTAGAAAAATATCTCAAGTGTTCCAAAAGTAGTGGATGAAAATCATTATTATAGAACAAATATGATTTCTCTATATAAAACACCCATAATAGTACTCCCATGCTCAGTATTTTCCTGATGCAAGTTCTCTTACGTTATCCAGTTCCCCTTTAAAAAAGCATTTTTAGTCTTTAATCTTGGATTATATTGTCTCAGTGACTCACATGAACAAGCTTTATGTGTCTGTGAAATAAAATTGACTGTTAAGACTTACTGAAAAGAAATATTTCTCTCAAACTAATTGTTTGCATGCTTCATCTCTAAAGACTAAGTTCATATTCCAGGCAATATAGCCTAAAACTGTCATATTATGTGTTTTTCCTTATCTTCTACTACTATGTCCCAGTACAAATCACTAGTAATAATTGCTCATTAGCCTGCTAGTTAAAATTAAAACTTGATCATCTGGTCAAGGTTTCCTTTCCACAGAATAACACAGAACCCACTTTCTTGCAAAGCCAGAAAGAATATTCAATAAAACTGCATAGACAAGTGGCAGATATGTTAACCTGATTTCAGGATAACTATTTTTGAAACTATTGTGATTTCTATGCATAAAATACACATGACTGAAGGAAATCAATCTTGGAGCAAAATGTTTTCAGTGACAGGTGGATTAGGATTCTGCACCATCACTAAACCAAAACCAACTAAGACCAAAAGGGATATCCCAAGAGAGATGCTCTTGCAGCCCAAGGAATTAGTTAGGTCATTGTAAAGCCCAACCACCTGAGCTGCCACAATACGCAAGAGGTTTAGGAATGACAAACACATCATAGACAATTTGTGCCACCAGATACATCTGCTGGCCCAGTCCCAGGGGAAGGAAAGGGTAAATAAGGGCTGCTGAAGCCACTGCAAGCAGTGGAATCACAGCTGTGAAATCACCTCTCTACAGCAAAGCCTCCTTGTACATTAACCTGATTATATTGCTTGTACACAAGCAAGTTACCAAATGCATTTTGCAGATATATGGATGTGATTAATGCATGCAGCTTACTGCAGGCCTTTGATTAAGATCAAACATAACAACCACCCATTACTCTGGGATCAGAGCAAGTGAACTAGCCTTCCAAGCTTGCTTTGATGGGATACCTTGACACCAAGTTAATGGGACATTAATCTACTTCTTGTAGTCCTTATAGAGTAAAATTCCCACTGATATCAGGGGGAGCTAGGGTGGCTGCCAGTGCACCATTTTATTTGGAAATGAACTGCAAAAATCCATGAGGAAATCTACACAGCAGACCCATAATTCCACTTGATTAATTTCTCAATTTAAGCTAAGTAAATTTCTTACCACTGATGTGCCGCAAGGTGCTGAGAGGGCACATCTAAATTTTAGACTTGAATTTACTGGTGTGAAAGGAGATCATTTCATTTAATGCCTATTAGTATGTTAAAAACCAAGTGCTGAGAATCCGATGTAGAATGTTACAGGTGTTTCAGCTTAGCACACATTCTTCTTCAAGTTAGGTTTAAGTCTCCCTGCAGAGGAGTTGACCTGCTTTGAGCACAACAGAGTGTTCTGGAGGGGACCTCGAAAGCAGAAATTGTCACCTTGGGAGCAGCAGCAAGGCCAGGTCACACCAGAGCTTTTTGTCAAGACCAAGTCACAAGAGCCAATACAGCCTCTTGACAGGTGATTGCCACCCACAGGCAACACTAACAACTATTCTACCTCTAATGCTGTTATCAGCACTATTTATGTTTCACTGACAAGCAAAGGTTTTAGTCTGGATTAAGATAGGGAATATACAATGCCACATGAGGAAAATCACTGTTTCAAAGATTCCCAGATATAAAGCTAAGGGGGAGATATACAGATCATGCAAATAGGTCAGTGGGACTCAAGTCAGTCACGCTGAAGCTATTAAAATCCATCCAGGGTGCAGAAATGTTTGGATTCAATGTCAGAGCTTCTCCTTTAGTTTATTGCTTAGCTTATTTCCAGATGGAAGGTGCTGGTAACTCAAACTCTCACTGTTCTTCTTTCCCACAGGAGTTACTATAATAAAAACAAATATTACTAACCCTTCCTATATTTTTTTGCAACAGCTTTCAGCAAACTGACTTATTTCTTTCAAGGAAAGCCCTTCTTACCTGGGTTATTAAAGGCACAAGGTGGGAAATTTGTCATGTTTAAGTAACCCTTGACATGGTCCAAGTCACCAAGAATGCATTTTTACCCCAAAAATCTTTTCCAACTGTCAAAACTTGCTTCAGTAAGACATTCTCCCAAGGAGCTCAAATACTCAACACATGAAGCAAGTCTGAGCTCACACAACGTATTGTGCACATGAGTGCAAGACAAAAGCCAGCTGTACGGAAGTTAACTTCAGAAATGAGAAAATTAGGATTCTTGTTTGGCTTTTCATGGAGTAGTTGTTGCAGAAAGGACTATATTGTAACCAGTGAAATAACCTAGTCTCAAGACAACTAATCTCTGCTTTGAGAACAGTTACAGCCTTTGTGTCAAGAAGCATGCCAGCATCTTTAAAGCCATACACAGACCCAGGAATTATCATTTATTTTATTTTCAAGGAAAGGAATGAACTAGCTACAGATAGGTTTACCATCCAGAGGAAAAACAAATTAAAAAAAAAAAAACAAATTAAACATTTAAGCATTAAACATAGGATCAAGCAATGACTTACAGGCACAGCTTATCTATTAGCTAGTAAGTAATCATGAGGGTGTTGCAAGGCCAGAAGTTATGATGCTTTAAATACATTTTATAAAGCACTCTTGCATCCCAGCATCTTGACCTGCCCTTTCCTTAACTGCCTAGAACACTGTTGCAGATGTTCTGCTCTGCTAAAGTGGTTAGTGTCACATAATTTATCTTCATTCTGTAAATGACTGCTCTCTTAGCACCTTATAATTGATACTATAAGGCTAAGGGAAGAATTCAGATCTGCTAAATCATTGTTCTAGTGAGTAAAGTGTATAAAATTGGAACTCATACATGTAATTGGTATCATTATCTCCTTAGCAGGTGGATGCAAATTTTAATAACATAGCTATAATAGCACTCAGCTTTCACTCAGCACTGTGGACAATTAAACACAAATAATCTATTATATTAAGGAAAAATGCCAGAAAGGTGTTCTGAAAAGTTTTTCTAACCAGTGAAATCTGCTATTGTGTTCTTAGATGGTTATTGTTTATATCATTATTGTACATGTACATTCTCACAACTTTTCATTGGCTGCCCAGTAATTCAGAATGGTATTGAATGACCTTAGAGAAGAACAATAGAAAAACAAATACAATGAAATATTCTCAAACACTAAATAGAAATATCTTGCTTCAAACTATGAATTCAACTCTTTTTCTTCCATTTTTAAGATGTAAAAACGGACAATGGTGACAGTGGGAACAGGGAAACTGTCAGGCAGAACAGGGCATTTGTACATCCCAAAGACATTTATTCCACAATGTCTGGAACATCTGGGTTGTGGGCAGGCAATTCAAGACAAGGAGATGCTGAATGCCAAGGCACCAGGTTGGAACAAAAGGGTTTCTTGGTCATCTTTGCTGACCCCTCGAGCTGCTCCCAGCACTTTACATGCTTTTTCTCCAGAAAGATGCACACAGGGTTAACTAAAGGGTGAGTCCCTGTTTCTCATTCTTAGAAGCATGAATATTAAATTTGAAATTACTTTCACATGACAAGGTAGGAGAGGAAGGATTGTTATAAAAATATAAAGTAGACTATGGCTATTATAGGCAAATTAATAATGTATACAGTACTTACAACATTCATATATCTATAGATTTATCTATAATTTTGCTCAAAAATGAGGAACAAGGATAACATTAATTTTTATTACCAAATGAAGAAAAAGAAGTTAGAGGATTTTTCTTAATATCCTTTTGTCTTGGTGAAATTTGTATGATACTAAAAGGGCAAATGCTAAATCAAAATGCTCCTTGGAAAAAGGACAGTCCAAAGTTCCAGACTGTTTCTAGTGAGACAACAAGCAAGAATTTGTGCAGAGATTGTACATATTCTCCAAGTCATCCTCCGAGTTTGTTATATTATCAGTAAAGACTAGAAACTGTTATAAATGACCTCTGTGGCAGTAAGAGTGCATAATTCACAAGAGGAGGTAGGAGCTGAAATAAGCTTCTTTCCTCTAAAGACTTATACATGCACTTTCCGTGAGTGGAAATGGGAACCAAGAAGCTGTGGGACTTTAATAGTTCTATATTCCCCACCTAAAGTGTGTCCTTTAAATTCCATTTTGACCACTAGATCTACTTTTTTAATAGAGGACAAAGGAAGGCATAAAGCCTTAAGATGCCCAGCTTTTCTTCAGATAACCACAGTATTTAATGGCAGCTCAAGATCTGCAGCTTTCCCTGCCAAAATTCATTAATTGTTATTGAACTAAAAGTGTTTCAGGGGTCCCTAACGGCCTACAGGAGGGAAATAGGGATGTGAACAGGAAAGGAATGTGGGTGAATGCAAAAAAAAAAGGGAAGAAAGTGTGTATAGAGGGGAAATAAAAGTATCTACTGAGGTCAAAACTTTTTTTTGCAACATATCCACTGATATTCAAATTGCTCTAACAAGACCATTCTTGCTCCTGTCTTCAAAATCATGGAACGAACTCACTGCCAACCCCTTCTTCCTCACCCTCTGTGCTGCACCCATCTCTCCCTTCCCCTTCACTCTATTTTGCTTTATCACCTCCTTTCTCACCAGGGATGCTCCAGCTCAGTGTCCTGAGCCAGCAGGGTTAGGAATGTGATGAGCAGAAGTAGCAGGTCACCTCGCTGCCTCCAACCCCATCTGCCTCCAGCAGCCCTGGCTGCACCAAAGCATCCCTGATGCCAATGGAAACGTGTGAAAGCCCCACACCAGCAGGGACAATTTCAGGCCAGGCAGCTAGTTTTTAATCACGCACCTCCCACTAATGTCAGAAGGAATTACATGACTCCATCCCCACAAGCTGTTCTGAATATTTCTCCCTGCAAGTTAATTTTACACAGAGGCAAGGAAACAAGCCTGCCCGCTGGCACACGGAGCCACTAACACAGACTGGCAGGACAGGAGCACTAGCAGCTGCAATCACATCCCACTGTGTTATTGTTCCCATAAGGATAACCATGCTCTTGGCACATGGCACATTAGTGTCACCCCCAGCATTTAAGAGCCAGCGTATTGCACACAGCCTGGTCTCCAGGAGGGAAGGCTTGGAGGAAGGATCATCCCAGGGTTTCTGCATGCAACAACTCCCTCCAACACCTCCAGAGGGCTTGGGCAGCTCATGGACAGGTCAAGTGTCCTTTATAGCAGCCTCCAACTGCTGGTGACAGCACCGTCACCATCTCAGCATCCTCCAGCACAGCTCGGTGTCCCTGTCCTCTCCACCACCCTGCAGCAAAGCCAGGAGAGTTTCCCTGGCTGGTGCGAATTTATAACCAGCCTCAACTGGGGCGTTTCACATAATGATGCTCAGCAATAGCTGATAAATACAACTGCCAAGGCCTCAACTAACCCTGAATAAGCATCTCTGTCCAAACACCCTCCATCACTGTCAAAATGACTTAATCCTATTTCTTCCTGGGGATTGCTTTACTTTACAACGTATATTTTTTTCCTTGCAGCAGAAAATGGTTTAACAAAATCCTCTTTTCCCCCCATCATAGTTCCAGTCCTGCAATGCTTCAAGATTGGACATACTTTTTTGCTACACAAGTAGCTGACAAGCACTTGCATATCTGTTTAGTATTACTAACACCTTTACAAAACCAAGTCACAAGGGGAAAAAAAAATCAATTTTTCCAAGTTACAAAGTGGACAGATTCACTAAGGGGAAAAAATTTACTAGTTCTTTCTTATAAACACTAGAGATGACATCACTTTTCTAACATGACAAGTGGATTTGGCTCTACATGCATTTTAGCATTTTCTAAAGGAAAACTGGTGTTGGGGGAAACCAGAGCAGAGAGCTTTTCACACACATTTAAATCAAGACAAAGGTGGTAAAGTAAACAATATTTACTCTGCTGTTATTTGTGCTGATTAATCCAGAAGAAAAGAACATAGAACAAGAGCAAATCCTTTGGGGATGGTGGTTTTCAACCTTCACTCCTGAAATCATTTAGTTATTCTCTTGAGGTCAATAGCAAGTTACATTAACGACCAGAGTTCATCCAGAACTGATAGCTAAATCTATTCATGACCTGGCATTTGTATTTTGTAAATGTGATCTCTGCATTAAGTTCTGCAAGCAGCTCACTAATTTCTTTCTAAGGTTAGAGAAGAATCACTCCTAGGTCAACTGAAAACTGCCCTTTGTTTTAATCAGTGATGTACTTAAAGAGATAGGAGAAAGAACATCTGTAGAGTTTTTTCATATCTGAAAATAATCTTTAAAATCATCGTCTTTAGAAAGGGATAGTCTGAAAATATTTCTCTTCCCTTTTAAAGATGTGAATTCCTCCTTCAAGAGAAGGAAAGCTTGTGTACAGGTTTTACGGAAAGGAGCCACATAAGTGATTTTGCTTTATCTCAATTCACAGAATTCTAGATTTTGATTAAAGCAACCCATGTCCAGTGACTGTTTCCGCTGAATGCACTCTGGATCAGCAGCAGAGAGGATCATCAGTTCTGCTTGCAAGTGCCATCTGGGATATGGCCCCACTTCAGTAGCTGCTAGAGTTCAGGAATTAGAATGAGAGTCACTTCATGTCAAGTAGGAACAAAATTAAGCATGAAGCGAGACTTAATGCTGAGGTTCCCTGTCCTGCAATGAGGACTACAAGCAACTCATTGCAGGTGAACACGCACTACCAAGTACCAAATCTTGTAAATACTCCATATGGAAGAGTCACTTAGCAGCCCTTGGAAGACTTGCAGGATCTGTAGCAGAGTAAAGTAGTTGGAATGGGAAGTGAAATCAGGGAAAGATGTGCAGAAATGAATGAAAGTTTTGGTAAGGAATGAGCTGAGTATTACTAAAGTGCAGTTTCTTTACCTACAATGGTTGCTACTGCCAAACCTAATTTCTTAAGAGTTACTTTAAGCAAGCAGAGGTACATGATTACACATCATTAGGCTTGGAATTAGACAAACTAATACCAAGTCTTTGGCATTTGAGACATCATGTTAAGAACTGAGCCATCTCTCCTGGTGCAGGACAGTTGATTTAGTGAAGAAAAAGGAAGAGTGCCAGCCCTGACAGCCATCTATACTCTTAAGACTGCAACCTTGAAAAGAAATGGCCAATCCCAAAAATGCAGGTCCCACAATGCTAATTACCAAGCCTAACATCGACTTCCAGACAGGAGCTGATAGAAAGGGGTGAAATGTGGTCTTGAAGAAAGGCCAAAGTCAAGGTTAATGCAACACCCAAGCCTGTAGCTTTCTACATGTTGATGGGCAATTCTTTGCTGTAGCAGGCATTACCTTCCAGAGGGGACAACACAGGATCTGCCACTGCTACTAGTGCTGTGACAGAGGTCAGTCTCATTAAACTTGCACACGCACCAGCATACAGCAACCTTCTGCAAAGGCAGATACAAATCTCAAATCTGTTTTGAGGCAGCTGCACTAAATACAACATGCTGATCACATATGCACCATATGGTCCCTTGAGTTCCTGGGCCACACTGGAAACTGGTGTGCTTCAATCCTCAACATGAAGCCTCCTCAGCAGAGAAAGATATTTGAGTTTTGTTTCAACTCCTAAGACTGGAAAATAAACTGAGCATGACTTTTACTAAAGAACTAGAGCTGCAAGTGCAAATATTTCCAGACAAGTGAATGCTCAAGATACTTTCCTGTTGTAGCCAATTACAACTCCAGTATAGAGTATTACTTTTTCAAGTTATAAAAACGAGAACACTCGCCTTATCAAATGGATGAGTCCTCCAGAGATATGCCTTAGATTCCACAAGCATTCCCACTACCCTGGGTGCTGTGAGCCTGGCAACGTGCTCTATAGCTGACAGCATCCCAGCTTTATAGATACTCTCATATTCTTGCAGTGAGTGAAGATCTTTCTAATGAGAGATGTCAGGTGCCAAAATCAGGTGATTACTGGTTATAAAACTATTAGCCTGGAAAAACATCCAGCCTTTGTGGTGCTTGCTGTTAAATGACCCACTTGGAGTACATCATTCATCATCACACAGAATGAGGCTTTGTTACTGGAAACAAAGCTCTAAACTTAATATTCGTCAAGGATGAAGCCATCCCATAAGAGTAAGAGCATTTCAGTTTGAGATGCTTTATTAAGTAGCTTTTGCTTTTCAAGCATACCACACAATGCACTGGAAAAATCATGTATCCAGTGGTGCTTTTCTGTTAAGATGCAATAACCCTTTTTAATAAGGAAGATAGAGATATTAATTGTCAAAGACCAGCACAAGCTAGAAGAGCTATGAACAATCTGGGGAGCAAGGGTAGAATTAACCTCTGAGCTTTTCAATTAATATCCTCTCCCAGATTTCTCAGGAATTGGCACCAGCAGGTATCTCTGGGGCACATGCTGCCAATTAAGTTGCAAACCCAACCTTTCTCCATAGGGAAAAAGATTTTGGGGCAGGTGAATGATCCGTCTTACCCACTAAGGAGGAATGAGGGCAGGAGTATGGAAACGCCACTCAATGGCAAGGAGAGCAGGGACAACCTCAGCTGCCTCTTGGACAAAATCTGCAGGAATCCAGTGACATATTCCTGCCCAAGCACTGCTTTTGTCACCCTAAGGTCTTTCCCTCCTGATACCCTTGGCATTCACTTCCTACACCACTGAAATACAGTCTATTAGCATGCAGTATCAAACAGCTCTAACCATGTACATGAATAGAAAACATTAGTTTTAGAGCACGCAATGAATAACACCGATTTGAATGCTGCTGGCATTGCTCTAGCTGCAAACCAAATAGGGAGAAATTTACTTTTCATTCTGTCAGTCTTTCAAAGTTTGCTTATTTTACTAGAAATAAGGATCAACTCCTGTTAACTTAAAATTAGAAATTTAAGCATAACACTTAAAATATAGGACCTAGGCAGATACTTGCTATCAATACAATGAATTATATATCTACTGGGGTGTAGTACACATTTATTAGATTGTAATTGGTTTGCTTTCTGCCAAAAGGAAGTTGTTTGTCATTACAACCACTGCAGCAGCACAAAGTTCACAGCACTGAAATGCTTTTATGAAAACTATGCCTGTTTCAATCTGCTTTCCTGCTTTGATCTAATGATTCTTGAAAGAGTAAGAACTGCATAGTGCCACAGGCTCCTAGTACCTGCAGAATTGTAATTACTATGTGGAATTCTGTTAAGAACAATTTTTCAAGGTGACAATAGAATTACTGCTCCCTCCAAGATAAATTGATTTAGTTATGAACAAGGTTACAAAAGTCTGGCTACTTGCTTAAGCAAGACTGAAAAAGCATAACAAGTTATGCATAACAAAGCAATACTACCTGACAGCCAGGAAATCCTATGAGTAAGGAGGTTTATCCTTAGGAATATGAATACCCTTAACCGGATAAACTCAAACCAAGCCAGAAAACTACTATTTTCCTACTATTTTTCCCTCTTTTTTATGAGGAAGTACACACAATCATGTACTGAATACATGCAGTAACTCTGAGAATGAAAATAGGTATGAAAACAGTGCAGATCCCTCAATTGCCTTTTATTCTCTCCCTTCAATTTTAAATTGCCAAATGACCAGACAATTCAGACAATTAGGGCAAGTTGTTTGCACATATTCCAGAATGTTCATTTTCACATTTAATACATTGAAATACATGCACAATCATGCTGAGCAGAGTAATTGAAAACTAAAGACAGATTTACTCACAACAGAAATATTTTAAATTCAAATAAGTTCTGTAACACACAGCATTTAGGGTTCAACCTAACAAAGCATTTAGATAGGAGCAGGTGCCTTATTCTTTCTGTATTGCTAGATTTGCCCCTGTATTGTACAAGGTACAATTCAAGCCTGCTGCTACATCAGGGACAGACCTGGCCAATCTGACTTTTCATATTGAAATGCTTCCAAAATAGCCTCATTTTCCCAGGGAGTTCCCTAATGCATCTTGCATAATCAAAGATTTTAACCCACTCAAAGGAAAAACTTGCACCTTGGAAGGAAGTTTTTTCTCCAGCATAATAGTACAATAGCAGAGCTAAGAAACAAATTGTAATTACCATACTAAGCAGAAGCAAACTTAGTTGATAAATTTTAGAAGATACTGGTAGAAAAGCAGCATGTGTTTTCACATGTATGTCTTGGACCAGAGTTGACCACTGTATTTTCAAGTACAATAAAAGACTTGAGGTATCCAAGATAGTACCAAGTTATTTATTGAATTCCACAGTGCTTGATTATGCCATTGCACTCTGAATATACAGTAATTTAGCCTGTATTGCTGACCAGAGCACAGCAGTTCTACATTTCTGGATCTCATGGGTATTGAGGAGTCAAACTGGAATGTTAAATATATTCTGCTTTGAAGAGGACGTAACATCCCTGTCACCTGCAACTTTTTCAAATGTCACTGGACCTATTTGCAGGACGCTAACAGTAATGCTCCTTGGCTGGAAAACAATGGGGTAGAGTAGAAAACTGATGCTCTTCATTACAATAATTTTCAACCTGTCTGACAGCAATAGGAATTCAATTACAGTCCTCCAGTGGCAATAAGCACTTGCACTAGATCCTAATTGTTTAACCATTAATTTGCAATTTGCATTTATACTGTAGTGACAGCTGACTTTCTATCTGTACCAGACATTTATATCCCCTCAAAACCAAAATGTATCTGTAGTTATAGCTCAAAGAAAATTTTCTACAATGGTGCAAAAAAATGAAGAGCTTAGTCAATATACTGCAATACTGCACAGCTTTGCTGTGCTCTTACATCAGGGTAAGAACATGACATTGAGGTAGTCATATTTAGGGTCAAATCAGGAGCTGCAATAGGGCCTCAGATGCATTAGAGTTTAGATATTTCACACATCTGTTCTTTATAGACTAGACTACTTGCAGCTCAGGGAGACACTGTGTTCTCCAAAGCCAAAATCCCAAATTTCATTGCTGGAGGACCCCAAGAGAGACTGTTACCATGCAACAAACAAACTTTAAGGTGACTTTGAGAAAATAGGGTGGCCACCACCAGCTGAGCAACAGCCCACAGTAGTGTCATGCCCATCATGAGCTCAGGTGCCCTACAGAGGCTCCGCACTTGCAGTGCCACTTTGACTAATCTTGACAAATATT
Organism: Crypturellus tataupa; assembly: GCA_034781795.1. Classification (NCBI taxonomy): domain Eukaryota; kingdom Metazoa; phylum Chordata; class Aves; order Tinamiformes; family Tinamidae; genus Crypturellus; species Crypturellus tataupa. Next base: position 5,257,594 of record JAWLRI010000995.1, read on the forward strand.
ACTCAGGATTAAGGTTACAACGAGTGTGACAGTTAAACCAGTAAACTGGAAGAGTGAACCAAGGCAATGGCTGCATTTACAAGAAAACTTCTGGTCTTAAAAGCACGTTACACAGTACATAATGTCAATCAATAAGATGCTGCCCAGAACAAATAAAGTGTTTATCTGGGCACAGGATAAATAATCATCCACATAGCAATTTTAGGCTGCAGATGATACCAGTAAAATATTCTTGACAGTACTAATTATAAACTGCTTCCTGCAAAAAAAAAGCCTCCCCATAGTTCTTTTTATAAAGACATACTGCTGTGAATCTTTACAACTGGAACAGGCATCTTTCAGATAAATAGGCAGATACTGTATAAGCATTATACAAATGTGCTGCAAGAACTTAAAGCAATAAACGTGCTGTTTTGATCTACATAATCACTTTGGAAAGGGTAAATCTCCATCAGAGGCGTGCAACTCATCCAGAACATGTCAGGTGTTATTGGCAGCTCCGCCTGCTGCTCCAAGCCCAGTAATAGCAAGGAGTTGTTATGAGAACACTGGCAGAAATATTACAGGCAATAACCTCTGAAAATTGATGGAGCATGCACCCTTCGAGCCACTCAGAGTAACTTCAAGTGTTGTTTCAGGTGTTATTACAACTTTGCATGCAACATTTATTTATACTGGTTTTGTAAGACAAGTCACTTGGGCATTGCTTCCATTCCCAATAGACAGTTAATTACTATTATTCAAAGCCTGCTTTGACTCTCTTTTCCAATTTAAAAAAAGATCACACTTGATCTGCTTTCTGCTATATAGAAAGGCAAGACAAAACATGCCCCTAACTCAAGGCTGCCATTTAGGAATGCAAAGAACTGATATTTATATTTTCTCCTTTGCATAAACTTATCTCTGCTTGATTATTGAGTAAGCATTTATCCCAATGAGCTTTGACTGCAGAAACCACCACAGCTCCTCATGCATGTATGTTTCCTTTTTCAAAAATAGTTAAAAAGAAGCCATAAATGCTGCTTTGTTTTAAACCACTGTTTCTCCTAAGTGAATTATCATTTAACACTAAAATATTATTTGAATAAGTAATTCTATTTCAACTGCTGCATTAAAAAGCACAAGCAAAGCCCTGCTCATTAGGTCAGCTCTTGTTTGCGTGGGCACATCCACTGCCTACACAAAGGTGGACAAAGGAGCACCAGGATTTCCTCACTCCACTTATAAATATATATGGACAAATCCCAAAATATTGACAAAAATGACAGTTTGTGGCACCTTTGCTTTTCAAAGGGATCAATATAAACATCTGCATCAAAGCCCAGTGCAGTCAAACCCTCCACCAGTGCATTTCCAGCAGGTTGGTGCAATGCAGAAGAGCAGCAGCTGATGAATCCCACTGATTTACGCAAGCAGCATGTGCTGTGACAGCAAACTGTGGCCTCGAGCCAAACACACGCCTCAAGACCGAGCTGCCAAAGCACAAGAAAGGGCTCAGCTAAATGTCACTGAGCAGTAACAAGTTAAGGCTTATGAGCATTTAAATGCAATTATGTCCTACACTTTACTACTGCCTCTACTGCTTGAAGAGCCAAAACCAAATGGCTTCAACAGGCATTTCCTCCAAACACAAGTTGACTAAATTCCCATAGTTCAGGTGCAGTCCTCTGCTTTCTTTTGCTTTAATCTTGATGGGAAATCAGGGCATTTTCATCAGATCCTTGCACTAGAGAAAGGGTCATCTCCATTGAGGAGAATTCCTGCTGGATATAACTTGAGTTACAAGCCAAGCAGGTCTATGGTGGCTTTGAGTACTGGAGTTCTTGCACATCAGAGCTAACAGGCTTCAAGTGACCTTTCCATGTGAGAATTCATTAAAAGAAACAGGAACAGGACTTGCATTAGTGTTCCACAAAAAGCCAATGTAATATAGTTTGTAATAATTTGACTCTAAAGGTTAAAACAAACACAAATCCCACCTCTTCCCCAAGCCTCAGGTACCTGCTGCCAGAGTAAATATTCACATCACACTGCACAACTCTGGAGATCCCTTTCTGAGTTGGGAGAGATGCTAATAAGCATCCCAATACAGGCTTGGGATCATTTGGAAGAGCAAAAGGAAGCTTAGACTGCCCTTGATTAATATTTTCATTAATTCAAATTTCATCATTTCAAATAAACAAGAGTATCACAAGGAGTTTCATTTTTATTGCACCTGTTTTCCATAGCACATTTTAAGAGTAGCATGAAACATGCATCTAAATGCATGAAACATGCATCTACACACATCTATGCACTTTGTGCATCTAAACACACAAGGACAATTAAATTAGTACAGAAAAAAACAAAAAGATCCCTAATCTTCAGCAACCAGTAGCAAATATACAAGGGAGAAAAATCAACAGATGTTTAATGGATCACAGACTCAGGAGGAAACATGGGAAATGGGCAACAACTGAACCGTGTGAAAGTGTTCTTTTCCTCATGAAGATATATGGTTAAAACTGATTACCACCATTTGGTTATGACAACTGAGAATTGTCTGTTAACTCTGCTACAAATAGTTCCATTATACTCAGCACAGCCTTAAACAGTTTTAATTACTATATATTCTCCTAGTTTATCCATTTTTAATGACACAGATGATTACCACCTGCAATATTTCCTTCCTATTTGAGTGGAAAAAATCACTTGTGCCTTAAAGGCTATAGAAATACAGCAGAGAAATACATACAGCATAAAAAAGGTACTTTAGTGAAGCACTGGCTATTACCAGTAAGCAGTCTACAAGCCTCCAAATACCAAACCAAGAAGAAAATATCTTTAGTATAATTAAAATTTTGCTGGCAGCAAAATGCCTCTTTGCTGAGACAGTTGGCCTGCAGAAATTTAGCAAAGGAGTAGAGTATCTGCAATACAGAATATCCCAAATAGCAGAGACTGTTGCAACCTGGTCCCTTCCCATCATATTATCTAGTTGCACTCAAAGGTGTCTAAGACAGGCAATAGCAGAGCTTCTCCCAGCAGCTCACATACCAATTTGTTGCTTCTTGCCATCAATTATTCAGTTACTAGCACCAGAGAGCAGAAATATCTGAAAGTGGGTAAGTGCTGAAATCAAGTGAATAAAGCAGGACACATTTAAGATGAAAGGGAAGCTCCCTGATGCAACACCACAGCAAGGAGACTCAAGAGGCAGCAGGTTTCCCATTCTCAGAGATGGTTTCTGCATCATGAATGGAAAGGGAATGGGGTCCTGCAGAGTAGCAAAACCCTCAAAACCTTCTTGAATAACCACAGGGGACATTCTCACCACCCAAAAAAAGGTGTCCAGCAGGTCCATACAACCAAGACTACTCAATTCTATCCCAGGCTTACAGCAATATCCATTTTCCTGACTCTGAACTCCTCTACTCCTTTACTCTTCCTGGTCCTTTTGTTCCCAGTGCAGCACCCATCATGAAGGATCATATCACTGATATGGACGAATTGCTCTTCTCAGAGCAGCTGACCTCATTAGCAAGAGGATGGACAAACTGGCTATAGTTCAAAAAGCAACAAAAATTATGAGGCAGATGGAGGGCACTGACTTATTAAAGAAGATTAAAAGAGCTAAATCTGTGTAACTTGGGTCTGTGACAGTGTCAAGAGAGCACAGACATTAACGATAAAGATTTTCAGGACATAAAAATGAAAAATGGACTTTAGATTGCAAGCATGTGGAACTAGAAATGAAAGAGAAACAAAAAGGCTATCAAGAGCTCAGTCCATCACTTGGTTCAGAATTAGATCACATAAAACTTAAGGCTTGTATCTACCACAGATGTGTACCATGTCCAAATTGTTAAACACAAGCAATGAATTTACCCTATAATAATAATAATTTTGAAATTGCATGAAAACCAGCATTTCTCCTTGTATGCCTTGCTATGATCTACAAGTTCATTTTCCAGGCACAGCAGTCTTACACACATCAGGCCTTTTTACCAAAAAATCTGCTCCTCTGGTAGACCTAACAGACCTATACAGCTTAGTGCCTTTATGTACAACCTCATGATTTTCAGTGATGCTGCTGACTCAATAAAACCATAACTAGCTCCATTCAAAATACTTCTGGTTCAATTTACAAACATTTAAGTTGAAGTACTTTCAAGCAAAAAAGTTTCCATCATTTAGTGAGTTTAAGGTAGACTATAATGTTTTTTCATAAGCTAATCTAACAGTTTTGTGGCAACTGCTGGTGTAATTTACCTTTTCTTCCCCGTTTCCAATAAGGTCAAGACATTGTGGCAAAGTTGCAATCTCAGTTTCTACCAGCTGTACTTTTAACACCAAGATATCAGACATAATTCTGTAGCAATTAAAGTCAGTCTTCAGAAAACCTCCCAAATTCTTGTCAAGCCTGTATTTTCAGGCATGCATTTTTAGTGCATGTGTTACATTTAACATCTTCATTAGTTTATTGTTTTCACCCACAGAAAGGTTACCGTTAGTTCTACTTTCCCACTTATAAAGTAAGGGCATTTATTGAGCTTTTAGCAGACTTCTGACCCAAGTGCAGAAGCCCATATCATCAAGATGTGCAATCAAAGGAGACTAGCTCTTGCTCAAGTTTCTTTTCTTCTAATCTTCCCTCCTCAGGCAAAAACCTGCATGAATAGACAAGTCAGTCCCAGGAGATGGATGAAACTTTGTTAACAGACTTAATGCTACTCACATTGATACTCATTCTAGTTTTCTTAAAAATATACAATGTGAATAAAGAAAAACAAGGCTTTCCTTTTTTCCAGCAGTCAAACACTTGGTGCACAAGAAAAGGACAAGGTTATATCCTGCATGTTTTTAAAATGTAGGAAGAACATCAGCACATTGGTGCTATTACAATGCTAAGAAATTAGAAACAAACATGGATTCTAGAGAAAAATGCTGTTTCTGTATATACAAAAGTTAGCAAAATTAAACAATGCATTCCAGTATAATATTTGTAATGCATTTTATACCTATTTTGATTAATTAAGAGTTGAAAGTGTTCAGAGATGTCTGATGTACCAAAATGACAAATCTATCAAGATGATATTAATGCATTTTGAGGAAGATACATAAAATTACCTCCCTGCTTCTTTGTGATTTGTAGAAACCTGAGAATGAGTCCACAAATTGTAATGACTTGCTCTGAGAAATAGGTAGAAGATTTAATGCTATTGGAAAGATGGAATAACAGTGGACAAAAACCATTCAACTTTCCAAAAATCCCTGTCTGCAGTTTTAATGAATATATACAAGCCTTTTTGCTGTTACCATACCAACTTATGCCAGGGATGGTATTTTTATATGCAGACATACAGGAAAGAAAAATATTTACAAACTATTAAGTTAGCTTTCTACTAAGTAGGTGAAAGATACCTATATTGTAAACTGTATAAAGTTCTGTTGTGAAGGAAGCCCAGGAGGTTAAAGGGTTTTGCATATATAAAGTATTTTGCCTTCTGCAGCAATGAAGGGGCAGCTTCTCCAACCAGGGTTAGTACACCAAGCAATTAAGCCCAGGACATACTATAAACAGTAGCAAATCCTAATTTCAAATTCAGAAGAGAAACAAAAACATGCATAAATTGACACAATCCCCCAAATTTTATTGCTTCCTACTGTTCCTATCCTGTTGGTTCATACTTAGCAAGCACTCAAAATTAGCTGACTGCGTCACATGGGCAGGTAGCAGTTCACAGGGCCGGAACAGTTATAGCTGCCCATTTAAACTAGGAGATATCCAACTATATTTCACTACAATTAGAAAAACAAACTTGAACTTCAAAACCAACGCAGCCCTTTGAAGAGACCAGCCTCCTTGTTCCTCTGGGAAACAGAAGCCACTTTTTTAAATTTTATTTCAAGCTTTCAGGCCACTTTCTCTCCCATGTTTATTCAAATAGGGTGGACAGCACTTCAGAGAAAATCCTTTCTGTCACACTGCCAGTCAGGTGGCAAAGATTTTTGTCAGCATAAAAATTGGGCCTTTGCATAGATTCTTAAAAAACCCACACACCACAGAAACCTGGCTTGCAACGCCAGCCACAAAAGGGTCAGATATAAGGATTTTAAGTCCTTCTCAGGTGGTAACGTCTAATAGGAAGAGTGCAGTTCCTGGAGCTCTTTGCCAGGTGCTGTCACTTCAACTGAAGCTGCTTTATTTCAGGAGGACAAAAAGCAAATTGCTTCAAGGTTCAGCTGATCCAGATGAGGAGAGCTGCCATGAGATGATGTGCACTAATTATATGAACTGTCATGTTAAGAAAAGGCTTATTTTCTGTCCTCTCAATCTCTCAAAGTCCTGCAAGACCCTGTGCTGCTGGCATCATAACAGCTCATCAGATCATCCCTCCACAGCCAGTGCCCACCCCAAGGTTTCCACACTTTAACCAGGGGAAAAAGAAGGGCAGAGCAGCCTCCCTCCTTCCCAAGGATACAGGAATGTGCAGGGGCCTAAATTACTACCCAATAGCCCAAGCCACAACCATATATTTTTTTAAATAAGTAGTTCAACTCCATGACAGTAAGCACTCCCAAAATGAATATTTTTGCAAAACCCTTTAACCAAAGGCTATTCAAGAAGTAATAGTTCTTTTAAAGCCAGGAAGTTGGCAAGTATATGGATTCTGATCACTTCCACAAAAAAAAAAAGAAAAGCAAGGATGCCCAATGCAGATTACTTTATGGAAATGATTGCTTGGCTATTAGCTATTCAAAAGAGTTCCCTTTCATACCAGCACAAATGAGAAGTAAATTGCAAAAATCAATAACCAAGAAACCCACTCTTGTTTCTGTAATTACAGAAACAGAGACATAATCCATTCATAATTTGCTTCTAGCAATCAGAAGGGTGATTGCAGTCTGCCTTCTTTTGCTCTTGCCAGTTCATTTCTACACAACAGGTGTAAAGGCACATTTCCTATATGGATTTACTTTTAACTGCTATAGTAGGCAGTCCGCAATCATCTTTTTATGCATAGTTTACATACCCACATATATTTTCAGCTCACTGAACTGCCAAAATTGGAAACACATTTGTTCTGAGCAGGGAATACAGTTTGGTAGAAACTTGTCTTGACCATATTCACACGAGTGACCCACAGAGGAAAAGGCAGCACTCGCATTCCTCCAGTGGCAGAATTTGGTCATGTGCAGTTTTATAGCTCTGTGTAACAGAGAAATCTATGAGAAGGAAATGCTGCCCTGGGGAAACAGGTAGGGTCAAGAGGAGACTTGATAAAAGCCTCCTCCTTTCACAGCAGTGAGAAAAGCCATTTTAGCTGCTGTGGCTGAGGAAAATAAGGTTGTATTTTCCAGCAGGAGCTTAGGATACAAGTAGAGACACACATTTAAATGCACCCATTGCACTCACCTCTCCCATCCCAGAAGGAAAAAGGGCAGAAACAGAAAGTGTCAAAATTCACCTTTAGAGTTCTGCTCAGCTCATGCTCTTGCACACCTTGAAAAGCAGCTTAGAAGAGTCCATAAAAACTGCGATAGAGCTGAAGATTAAGAGTACAATAACACTGAAATATTTCTGTGAAACCACCTGACTTCAGTCTCATACTTTCAGAAAGATATTCCCATGGGGAAAGTTTGAAAAGCATCATTTATCAGATATATCCACACACAGGCAATATACTTATGTGACCATCTGCTGTGCTCAGAAGAACATCCTGTATCCCTGTGCCCAGGTGCCGGGTAAGCAGAAACTGTTGTTGAAATGCTGATCCCATTGCAAAATATTTTGCTCTTTTCCCAGCTTCAAAATTCAAAGTTTACTACACTTACACTGTACCAATTTTCACAATAGATCCTTTGCAAAAGCAAGACTTGGGGAATACTACCTATACTGGCATAGTGACCCAGACCCATAACCAACTCTGGGAAGACAAGGCAATATAGGCTTGACAACATGCTTGGGGTATGGAGAGATCAGGGATATTTTTCCACCTTATTTTATTTATGATTCAAAGACAAGATACAATTACGGAGCACCTCAGAGGAATAAACTCCTTAGAGAATGTTTTTTGATGATGAGGGGAAATGAGCACAAAAGTTACTCATCTGCTTTTCCCATTTGGCTGTCACTGCATATTTACTGCTCAAAGAATTAAAAGACAGCAGAAATAATGCATTATAATACAAAGGAGCTACATCCCACTTCAGTGGTACATTGAGTCACATTACTCTGAGCCTGCAGAATCTCAGCCTAAGGGGACTTTGTGGGGCAAGAATTCCCATGCACAAACTGGATCTAAATCCCAGGTAAGCAAATCACTGCAGAGCCACTGCCCTTGAAGCAAACCTTGTGGAATGGTTGGGGAACAAATAAGTATTTTTAAGATAGGGTCCTACACAGCACTGTTTAATTTTGTATTGAAACCAGTTCTATGTTATGTAATCCAGACCAAGCTAGAAGGACGTGATAGATCACACCTTAAAACTAATGCAACTATAAAACTAATTATAAAGACAAGTGGTGGAAATCTAACAGGATGTTTTATGAAGCCAGAACCCTACATTTACAGCTATAAACCACCAGATGGCTCAATAAAGACAAACTGCTTAGGAAAATGCAGGATTTCAGGACAAAATATGTATTCCATAGGAAGTTAAGAAAAAGCTACTTGAAAATGTAGTCCTACTTCAAAGCCAAAACATATCTGCTCACCACTAGTACTTAGAGGGGGACATAATTCAATATAGTCTTGGGAAACTGTCCCTTCTGTCACGAGGCTAATGGCTATTTGAAGCTAGCCATTTAGTACATAATCCTTGATAAAAAGCGCTTTTCAGAAATACTCTACTTGATCCCCCACTCCATGTTCTATATCATGGTAAGAGTTATCCTAAGTAAAATACAGAAGCAATTCCATGTTGTTCTCCCCTGTAGTTCGGTAAGAATTTGGGTTTGGAGAGCTGGTGAAAAAAGCTTACAATGTTTCTACATGGGAATTTCCACTGAAGAGCAGAAACACTGCACAGAGCAGCACATTCCATAAGCAGGAAGCAGAAAGCAACTTCCTAATAGATATGTAAGAAGATTCTTCTCCAGTGGCTCTCAGCAGCTTTATAGAGCAGCTTTGAATCCTGGCAGCACAGCGAAGGAAACCAGAGGCAAGAAAAGCAGAAACCACCCAACTGCAAAGGAAAACACATGGGACAGAATGAGGGACAGGCACAAAGGAGTAGTTGTTGATAGTTTTCAGATAACATTTCTGTCTCACTTGCTCTAAGGAGTGACAGGCTATCAATATTAAGCAGGCAGAAGATTACAAGATGGCATTTAAGAGATATGATAGAGCCTGGAGGGACTCATGTCTGCTGGACTTGATGGACATTTATAGCATCACAGTGTTCATCTCCAAGACAGCAGTGGAGAAAGCAGTATTATTTTCAGAGAGATAGACCCCATTAGGGGTGCTTAGAGCAGCACTGAGAGTGAAATTGAGAAGTGTACAGAAGAGTGGAAGGGCATCCCGGCAGGGTGGATTTTGCAGTGTCTGTCGGATTGATAAACAAGTGGCAGATGTGACTCAAGGCTATATTGTATAAGACAAGAAAACAAAGCATGAAGATACTCAGCACTAGCAGAACAGAGATTTTCCCTCTAATCAACAGCTCCCATAAACCTTCCTAGTTAACCTCCTTGTCTTCACCACAAAATATTTACAGTGCATTTCTGGCAAACATACAAACACTGCATTAAGACCATAAGATAAAGCATAAGACCCTTGTTAACAAAAGCAAATTACAGTCATGTCTATGTTTTACAAACATAGACAACACTTGTCTTTAGAATGGATGAGTGTTTTGTTCAAAGTGTGCTTTATTGATTAGCCACTTTAAGGGTATCATCAGAAACTCACTTACCTATTAATTTCAGTTTTATAAGTTATCTTTATACCCTCCCCCCAGACACTTCATCTTCTGCAAACATACCATTTTTGTCAAGGAAAACAGTGACTTTGTAGAAAAATGACACTTGCATGCATTTATGAATCCTAGTAAAGATATATAGTGAACAGCAGGGCAGAGGTAAAGTGGTGCTCCTTGCACCAACCTGTGGAAACACAGATACAACCAGAAAAAATACACAAAATTCTGGAAGAAAATACTTGGGTCATCAGGGTTGCTTTCCAGTAAGCTGAAGACGGTGATATCTGAAGACAGGTCAAATCACATGTTCTCCGAAAACCATTTTTGTTTGATATCCCAACATTTGACAGGCACACACATAAAGGAGACCAATTATCTAAGCTCTTTTTGCAAGAGGGTAGGAATGAGGCTGACTTGGGAACATTTCCTTTAGTTTCACATGTTTAATAGAACCATCTCCACATACCTCCAATTAATTAGTTTGCATCTGTACAGTACTTTCAAGCAGTAAGGCACTAACTGGGTGAAATTTCCAGCATTTTAAGTGCTCATTTGCCAAACTAATACTTGTAAATTGAAATTAAGCACCACAGAATCCATTTCTCACCATCTTTGTGGTCATTTTTGCACACATCACAGTAGCCTAGTAAAGCTTTAGGAGCACCAATATCAGCTTTTCACTGAGGACCATAGCCTAGCATTAAGCCAAAAGCTTCCTCGAGGATGCAGGGAAGAGCCAGATAAGACTAAAACCACCAGGACAGAGAGCATCACCTGCCCAAAGCAGGGAACAAGCTGAGACAGCTTGTACCTTGTATTTGCAGCCAATAGTCCCAATAAAACCCACAGCAGAATACTCAAGTTCCAACAGAAGACAGTTAAAAAGTTGAGTGTGCAATGGGGGAGGTTTATGATGGTAGAAAGCAGATAAATCTCAGATTTAGACTTCTTCTGACAGGTACTAAGATGCACAAACAGGAATTTCCTTTTATATTTTACTCAAGCTATGAGAACTCATAAAACAGATCTTACTTTTTAAACTTAAAAGTCATTAGCAGAAAGGAGAATATTAAACCCTCTGTTTTCAGTCTCCTTTTCAATAGCTTGCACTACACACCAGTTCTCAGTCTGACTCAGACTCCTGAGCCTAATTCATGTTTGAAAATAACACCCAGACACACAGTAATATATTAAAGAAAGCCAAAACAAATATTCCACCTCCCTACACTCTGCTCTACCACTCTGCTCAGAGAGGATACAATATCTCAGCCCAAGCTTTAATATCTTACTTTTACTACTACTTTTCATCTTGCAACATGACAAGTTATTGCTACTTCATGAATATTTAATGTCAATGAATCAATAAGTCCAATAAATATTTGGCAGGCCTCAACATCAGGTCATGCTGCTGTTACATTTTAACACATCAAAATCAAATACTTAAATTGATCAACAAAAATTGGCTTGTGACTATATATTCATTGATTTCTGTTTTAACGTCTGAAGATTAGCTGAAGATCATGAGCTATGAGATAAAATCAGCTTTCTATGTCTTTAAGATAAGATCTCTTTTAACTTCCAAGCTTATGCTTAGCCATGAAAACTTTTTTCAAAGGATATTTACATTTCAAAACATTTAAGAGGTAAACTTTGAGAAAACATTAACACTTTCCTATATGGACATATATTCTTCTTAACATTGCTGTCATTAATTGTGCTCCTACTCTCAACAAGGAGTTACTGTTGGCTAAGAAGGTAGTCCAAAAGGAGCGAGGAGACAGGTTAACTGCAGAGATTTTACTACACAGACACTTTATTGCAAGACTTGTGACAAAAGAAATAGGAGCAAGAGCAACAAAGCAAAAATAAAATAGCAGATACAAACTGTTCAGGGGAGTATAAACATTTTCTATACATGCATACATTTTACATTAGCAAGATACAGGATTTTCAACAATCAACACTGAACTATGGGTCAAGACTGTTTTTTGCATAGAAGTAGACTGTATTTGCAAGACAGGTACCTAGGATGTCACAGCCTAAGGGCCTAAATCATGGCAGCATATAAAGACAACCTTCAAAACCACTCGATGGATGAACACACATAAGGCCATTGACAGCTGGATAACAACCTTTCCCTCATGTTGTATCACTGCATCATCACCAGCTGCGCTGTGAAGCACACTGCAGAGCTGGCTACACACTGCAAATGCTATAACACTCCTCAAGCTGCTAACCCCAAACTTCACTCACCCATCTGAGCATCAATGAACATTGCTTGAGCATTCACTGAGTTCATCTACAATTCATATTCAAGCATCCAAATTGATAATTCCCTCACTGAAGCCAAGAAACTAGTAAAAATTAAATCAAAATTTGCCTCAAGTACACCTGTAAAAGAGCCTGACATTAAGCAGACATGAGAACATTATTCTAATTAGCTTCATCACTTCATTTTACATTGGCTCCCACAGTCTTGATTAGCATTCTGCATCCAGGACCAGAAATCCCAAGATTGAGAGGCACCTCCCTTGAGGCCAGAGCTCCACTGCAGTAGGCAACTAACTTCTGTAAAATAAACTTAAGAGTATATTCACTAGTTTAGGGTTGAAAAAAGCCTTACATGAGCAGTCATGATCAGGCAAAGCATCTCACAGCAAAGCAAATAGATTTCATACTACTTTTTCTAGTTATAATCATGAGGTATATACATATATTTACATATACAAAGAAATATAGACACATATATCAAAGCATTTTTTCTAATGCATTAGTTAGCACCTGCTACTAATAAAGAACAGCCTTGACTTTTTCTCTCCGACTTCTCCTTTTACGTAAGGTATTTCCCCCTTCCCTCCACCTAAAACCCATGCACTGAGTAAACCTAAGAGTATTTGCAAAACCAATAGATTTACACCTGAGCCATCCAACCTTCTCCTGTTCACCAGGAGGTTCCCACTGCTTAAATCAAGAAGTAGATTTACACATACTTTTACTCCTCCTTTTTACAACACTTCCCATTTTCAAAGATTACATTTCAAATAAAGAGAATAGAAATAGGAGCCTGAAATTATACCAAGCACTTTCTTACATAGTCCACTTCTGGGTCAGAAGAAAAATATTTCTCAGCCAATATTGGCCTACTCACCCCATGGACACAGAACAAAGTGTCATTTCCAAGCTCAGTAGTCATCCAAGTAAGCACCCTCTTCCCAGGCCCTCCAACAATAAGGTATCCAACATCCATTTCCCTCTCCTAGGCTTCCCCCCAAAACCAGAGCTGTTCCCACTAAGCCCTTTTAATGAACATTACACAGCTGCCGCTAGTCAGGAAAAATTACTGACAAGCATCATGCAGGACAGCTGTGCTGCTTAAATTAATTAGAGGTAACTACTCTTCAGAAAAAGAACATTTTATGTTTTTCCCCTTTGATATCTGTAATTCAACATACCAAACAGGCATTCTGCAAAATATACTCTCTCTATATATATGTTTTTTTCTTTTTTTCCCTGTGGATGAGTTGGGTTTTGTAGATTGTTTCTTGCTAAATGAGGCTCATCGAAATCTTTCCTAACTGTGTGTCCTTCTAAGGGTGATATACCCAAAGAAGTGCTGAAAACAGTGCTGGGAAATGCCATTGATACAGTGTTTTGGCACTGCTGTGCAGTGGGTAAAGTGTTTACCTGGGCTTCCTCCTTGGGCTGCTCCAGCTTAGGCTTGGTGAGCAGGAGGAGAGCACTGTGCAATTATTTGGGAAAAGAAATCTGCTCTTTCAAAGGGGAAAACAAAAACACAAACAAAAAAGCAGGCCTAATTTGCGAATTAGTTAGTTTATTTTTCCTCTTATTGTTTTTAATAATGCAACAGAACAATAATACACGTTACAGCACAATAATAACATAGTGCATGTAAGGAACATGAGAGCGTCTGTGCTGCCACTTTGAGGGCTCAGCTCAGAAACCCACTAACCGGTTGTCCGTGGAAGTACAGGTTACGTTAAAGGAAACCTTATGATGAACGTTAGGGCACATAATTTTATAATGAAAACCCCACGTTGCAACATTGGCGAAAACTGCACGATGTAACATTCAATATAGCAGCACGCTCAAATATTGCAGTATGGCTACTCCAGTTTAACGCTGCATTACTCCTAGCGTGCTAGATCTGTATCTATTAAAGGGAAAAGGGTCCCAGGGGCAGCAAGAGCAGCCTCCAGGCTGGTGTGGGAGCCTTTTCAAGCTGCAGCAGCCTGTTTGGTCCCTGCAGCTGGCAAGCAGTCAAGCCCTGATGTGCTTTAAGTCGCCCAGGTGGTATCGTGCTTGGGGACTGCTCGCGTGGCTCTAGGAAGGACAACTCTAGCCAAAAATTAGATGGAATATGGCATTCTTCTCTATGGCAGAGAGCAGTTAAAGATATATTTAAATCCCAGCACTTAATCTTTCAATTAAGCATATGCTCGATTGTTTCATTGAAATGGTTGTCTAATTTAACCTCTATAGTCCAAAATCCCCCCTTCAAGGGAATGTGGTGGAGCCATTGCTACTGGGTTGGAGGATTTGAAGTCTGGTGCAGAGAGGAGAAGCACAATCTACAATAAAACCATATAGACATTTAATTGAATTAAGCTTTTCAGTTCCTCAGGTAAAGTGATCAGAAAGGTCTTTTCCCCTGAGCTGGCTGCCTGCTTTGAGACTGTAACCCTGCCAACCATTTCCTTATCCAGTGAAGCCAAGGAAAGTTTTTAAGCACAGTCTTTTTCACACCGAGTGCTTCCAGGATTGCTAATAGTGTCAAGGCGCTGGGCACACCAAGCCCCTCGGTCCCTGGCTGACAGGCAGGCGTGAGAATCCAGGGGGGCTTTTGCACAGAGCCAGTGGGTTGGAAACAGATGGTCAGGCCACGGTTAAATTGCTAGAATAAGATGGAAACAATTGCTGTCCAAAATATATTTTTTTTCTTGTGGAAAGGCAAAAGGAAAAACTGGAATGCAACCCAAATCAAACTCATTTAGAGCATTTTCAAGGGTTCCTCCTGTAGTTATTGCACCTAGTATGGGCTCCTGTGCAAATCTCAGAGGGGAAAAAGGTGCAGTATTTACCCCGAAGCAAGTACAAGCAAGAAAACCAAGTCTGGAGCTGGGCTTGGCTGCTCTTGCATTGTTTATGCAACAAACTCAAAGAGATTTGTTGTTTTAGCAACAAAACTGACAATTTATTACTGAGAAAGCTAGAGGGCTGCAAAATATGATTCCATTAATATCATCTTTTGCACCAAGTTTACCATCACAATATACTTACCTAACTTGTAATGGAGTCTAAAGCAAATTGCAGTAAGATATGAGCTTAAATACTGTTCTCTGAGTGATTAAACAGGAGCTATGGGAAGAGAGAAAACCTATGAAATGCCCCAGATTACGGAAATATCATCCATCACACCCATGACTTTGCAGTGTGAAAAGCTTTCAACTTGGTCAACTTTTGATTGCTGCTTCTTTAATTGCCTTAATTGGGCCCTTTCCTCTGGTGTATACTGCTTGCTTTCCTAGCTGCCAACGAAAGCAAAGCTTGTCATCTGCCTGGGAATAAATGTTTATCTTATGCTGCCCCCGAGCATGTCATTTTTGTCTAGTTTTCTCTCTCCAATTTTCTTCCCGATGATTAGGCTCCATGTGGCTGATTATTTCATGCCTTCTATTTCTGCATGAGCTGCAGTGGATGGTAACGTGCCAGTATTTTAGATCTTAGTAATTCAGGTACAAAAGGAAGCCTAATGTAATTTAAGCAAAAGGTCCAATATGCCCTTTGGACAAACACCTCTATTTTTCATAAAGGCAGCTTGAATAAAAAAGCAAACGGGCACTGTGGATGATATTAAGAAATTCTCAACTTGAATAAGGAATGTTAATGCTCTTTAGAGAGGAGAACCCAACCCTTTCCAAGGAATTTGTACAGGAATTACAGGAGCCATTTCATTGGGGATGTCTAGGTAAATAAATAAATACACAAATAAATAAATAAACCTTTCTGCTTTGGCCTATTATGTTTTGCTAAAGTCTGCCAGAGGCTTCCGATCCCTTGAAACTCTTTTCTGGGACATCTCCGAATCCTTAAGCATGTGGAGATACTAATTAAAAGCAAAAGCTTTACTTGCAAAAGCAGGGATGCTCAAAATCTGTAACACTATCCTTTTTTTAGGTTCTTCAGCACTAGGCAGCTATAGAGCCTCTATTTTATTATCCACAGAGGTATTTGGTTCCTTCTCAATCAGCAAGAGAAAAGCTAAAGGTAAATTTTCAACTATATAATATTATTTTAAAGAGAATATATGTCCTGCCTATATTTTATTAAGATTTTACAATAATATGAATTATTTTGAGTATGTAAGCAGGTTAATATATTTAAAAATTCTTCATGTTAAAACTTCAGTGCTAATTATCATTATGAATAAAACTTCAAAAAGGCTTGTAGAAAATCTTGTCTTCACATTAAAAATGAACCTGTAGACCTGGAAATATCTCATCCAGATGAAGTTTAGTGTCTGACTTAATTCCTTTTTACCTCATAATGAGGCATAAGCAGGTGGGAATAGAAAATCAAAAAATGTATTTTTACAGTAAGTTAATGGCTAGAGATTGCCTGGATTTTTTGCCGTTGGCCATCACCGATCTAAAATTAGTCAAGTGTTTTTCTCCTCTCCATATTTTGCTACCATTTTTGCATTATATAACATGCTTCCTTTGGATAAAATTCTTCCTCATCTCATCTGCACAAATTCAAAGCCAGGCTTGTGCTTTACCCTGGGAGCTACTGATCCTCACGAGACGGAATGTGTTGCTGAGCAGTACGTGGTGCTGTGCTGGGAGCTCAGAAGGATGTTGTCTCCTTGGGAGAAAAGAAGCTGAATAAAAGGAAAAAATCCTGGGATTTCAAGCAGGAAGGAGGATGTCCTGCTTCTGTCCTATAGCCCCGTGCTGGTCTAGAGCCAACTGTGCCTCCTGCTCCCTCCACCAGCCCTTGGGTGCCAGAGGATCCCCCAAACCTCGTCTGTCTGAAATAGGTTTTTCTTCTTCTTCTCTCCCCAAAATACAGCTTCCTCCTCAATGCACATACTGTTTTTGTTTATTTGTTTGTTTATTTTCTCCCCCAAATCTCTACAGTCCACTAATTTCTACTAATCTCTACAGTGGCCTTCATATTTATCTATCACCTTTCTGCACTGGCGTTCAGTGAGCTCTTACCAAACCTAGAGATTTTTCTCGTCTTTCAGAAGCCACTAAACTATTATTTTTACATAAATATTTAAGTCTAGTGGTGATTTAGAATGGTTAAGGATATTTACAGACTATTTCTTCATTTTTTCATGACTTTTCTCTGTATTTGTGGCAGGAAAACCTGCCTCAAGGCAGTGTCTGCGAGTGCATCTCGTGATGGACTGTCCCGTTGACCAACTCTCCACAGCCCTTCTGCACCATCCGCTTGGGTTGATGATTCTGACTTTCCGATATATGGTCCTGTGCTGCTTCTGGAAACAGGAGAAGTCCATAGAGTTACCCTAGACCCACAGTATAAGCAAAGGTTGAGTTTAAAACAGGATGCTTTTGATGGTATGTTCTTCCGGCATGTTGTTACAGCAATATTTTTCTTCTGTCCTACTTATTCTGCAGAAAAAAAAAATAGGAGTATAAAGAACCCAGCTGAACTGGTAATTGTATTAATACCACATATCTGTATTCTCTATTACAGATGTTACATTTTATTGCAGAAATTGCTCATGCTCATGGCTCTGTAGTGCAAATTTGGAGCCCTTCTGATGTTAGTCTTGAATCCTGTGTCAATTTGCATGAAACCAGACTACCTCAGTTGCCTGTTTCCAGCATGGCAGTGCTTGTACCCACTTTGTTGTCTGTTTTTTACTTCTGTTGTGCCTCAGATCGTACAGGAATAGAAAACTGTCTGTTTGGGTTCAGTGGTGCTGGCAGTGAGACAAATAGATTTACTGCCAAGGAAAAAAAAAAACAAACTTCTGAATCAAGGAGGGCTTAAAATAAATGTTTTAAATAGAACTGAGATTCTTGATGCCCATGTGAAAATAATCATTGACCAGCAGAAGTAGGCCAGACTGTGTATTGTGCAGTAATGGAGAGCAAGCCTGCAGAAAAATCACTCTTCAGTTGATTCATAACTTCAAATCGCTTCCCTTAAAATAACCCATGTATCATTTAAAAAGGGAAATATGCATTTGACCCAAAGTAATTTCTTTTTCTTTCTACCTCTAGTTCCCATATCTTCAGAGAACAGTGTGTGTCTGTTTGAACATCATGTACCCGCTCAGCAGCAGAGGTGGCAGGACCTTCTGGCTCTTTGCTTCTGTGAGAGAATTAAAGACCTGCTGGGCAGAATATTCAGTGTGGAGCTGGAGGGAGTTATGCGAAATAAAATATTACGATTGTTCTAACTTATTTTTGCTCAGATTTCCTAGATGATAATTTAAAATGACAGGTTTACACCTGTGAAAGTATACAGTGCTTGTGAGGAAACGGGTACTTTTATGCTACTGAAAAGGACAGAAACTGTTTGCAGGGAGATAGCGAGACTTCTTCCTGGAGCAAAAAAATATATAACACAAAACAGAGGGGTCAGTAAAACTTGTCACATTGAGGTGAACACTGCTCCTCAAAAAGGCTGGATACTTAGAGCTGTTCCCTTCCATGTTGCAGGAAAATATTGCCTCTGTTCTGTTAAGTTTGCATTAAATAAACTTAAACCTGCCAAGTAGCTGGGACCTGTTCTGGTTTTATGCTAAAATGCACCCCTGATCTGGTCAGATTCGTGAATTCTTTTATGATACATCATCTTCAAATAGAGTCATACAAGCTGCAGCACTGCTGGCATCACTGAGAGGGATGTTTGCAAGGGTTAGGGATGGGCAAGGGAAGGAACAAGCTATTAAAACATAAGTCCTGAAGAGGAATTTACTAATTAAAAATCTGAATCTTCAGCTGAAGTGGTTTTCTTCTTGGAGAAGCAAGTATTCTCTTAAGAAAACTCATGATGAGCTGTTGGAAAGAAATAGAGCTCATCATGTGTTGTGATATTTTTATTTCTGATCCAGGTCCCTTCCAAGCAATTTCCAGAAGCTCTTACATTTTATGGAACAAAGATATAATTTTGAATTAGGGAGAAGTATCAAAAAATAAAAATAAAATGTAAAGGGCTAGAATTAAGTTATTTCTGATTTTGATGTACACATGTACCAAAAAAAGAAATTCCCTTGTATGTCTGTGCAGGTTCTGGTGGGGTTGTGCTCCTCAAGAGGACACAACACGCTCTTCATCCATATATTCTTAAACAAGAATGTGTCCCCATGGTGTGTGACTGCCAAACAGGGCTTCCAGCTTTTCACTGTTTCGCCTGCTTGTAGGAGATTGTGTCTATATAGGGCCTTTTTGACCACTACCCTTGGTGGTTTCAAACTGGTATGGTCAAAAAATCCCCATCTGATGCTGAAAGATCCTGTGCTGAAAAATTAATAGAGGCTTCTTCTTATTTGGAGCTGGGAATTGTAGTCATATTTCCCAGATTTTTTCATTATCTGACACACTGTAGATGAAATAATACTCTTCTTTCACACGGATTATGAATAAGAGTAAGAAAAACACAACTCCTGGCATACTTTGTGGGAGTCTTAGGCCAGCTGATTGGCAGGACTAGTCACTGACAACAGAAATTATATACTGCAAATGAGGTTTGTGGCTGGCATTACGTATCACTAGGGTTGTTATTCACTGAATAATAATAATAATAATAAAAAAAAATATACATACTGAGACAAAGGAGAAATTGAAAATAAAAACCTTTGAGAAGCATAAGTAAAATGACAAATAGCCTTGAAAGCAATTTGGTAAAGTCCATTATATGTTTTTTTTCCCTAGTTGAGCTCTGTATATCTTCCTTAAAGAAATATTTGATATACAAGCAACAGAACAACAATGAAGAAAGATTTCTGTATTGTACATTAAACTTGGAAATGATTTTTTTTTTAATAAAAAACAATATTACAATTACACCCCTTTTTTACACAAATCTAGCAATAGACAACAAATACCCTTCTTTTCCTAGCAAGAGGTAATTATATAGAAGAGAATAAAATATGGGCATGTGATCAGGAAAAACAAGGTCTTTAGCTAGGTTTGACTTTGCTGTTTGACACAAGGGATTATGCTGTTTTACAACAAATTTATGCTGTTCGGAAGGAAACCATTGACAGTGAGATATGGCATCGCACTGTATCAGATTAAATCATGCTCTCTTTAGTAGATGAAAACATTACTTGGTAAAAAGGTCAGTGATGAGCAATGTGCAATGTTTCAGCTGGCTGTGAATGTGCATACACACAATAACTTTCCTGGTTTTCAAAGAAGAAAGAAAATAATAACAGGTTTCTTTCTACCTCTTCTGAAAGATACTAGTGGGGAAAATAAATACTGTAGAAAAAATCTTTTTTTTTATTAAGTCTTTTTATTGCTGAAGTGTCTCAAGAAAAAGTCATTTCAGTGCCCTAAAAAAAACCCTAGTAGTGAAATTTTCCACAAATCATGATCTGAGGAGGGGAAATGGCGCAAACAGGTCATTCCTTAGACAGCTCTTGGGGCGTTAATAGCTCCCGAGCTGCTCAGACTGGTGTGCGAATGCGCTGGAGCAAAAAGCGAAGTGGCACCGAGAGGGTTTTTTTAAATTATGGTTCATCTTCCTTCCACTCAGGCACTTGTGGCATCGGGCAGGTACTTTACAAGGCTGAATCCAGTCTCAGTTGCATCAATGTTCACAGATTCTCTAATGTGATATGATTACTATTACTATAGACAAAAGGCACCCTTAATTAAATGAAAAAATAAAAGATTTCTCAGCCCTGACATGCATGCAAAAGTAGGACCATCTTCCAGTTTGCAGTCTTGTAAATTCTTTCTCTGTTTGTCCATGGGTAAGAAATATTGACATAAACACAGATTTGTGTCTCTCTGATGTGCTTGGATTTCCTTGGTGTATCTTGCGTGACTCAGCTCTGCCAAGATTTGTACTTTATTTAGATTAAAAGGAACAGCTCATATAGAAAAAAAAAAAGATTAAAAAAAAGAAGCCTGAAATGTAGCAAAGGGACAAAACTGTGCACTATGTTTTATTTTTTCCTTTGTCACAGCTTGTACTTTGTACCACTATGTATGTTGTGCCTGTGGTTTTCTCACGATTTCACAGGAGGTGAGAGCTGGGTTAATGCATCTGCTTCTGGTCTCCAGCATCCTCCCAAAGAGAGTAGGGCTGCATCCTGCTAGTCTGTGCGCAAAGTGCTCCAAGGCAGAGCGAATATCCGTGCCCACGTGAGCCATTCACCCATCATAAACCTCATCCTCGTTCCAGTGCTGAAAAAGGAACATGCTCCTCCTGCCTGCATTGCTTGTACAAATACTACAGGAGATATAAAATATTTAGATGTGATGTTTCGCTCACCCCAAGCAGTAAAATCCCAGTGACTTTGTTGACATTGATATGGTCTCCACTAAAACAGGGCCAACTTCTGGATTTAGGAATCTTTTCTGGTCACTCAGTTATTTAAGTTCCTTTTGATTTTCCTTTTATTTGAAGAGGAAACATCATTCTTAGCTAAATGATGGAGAACTAATAATGCTCCGGATGGAAATGTGGATGCTGGACCTTGGTGACAAATGGCCTCACATGGCTTTCAGCCTTCTCCAACATCAAACTTATAAGAAAGGTCTCTAAAGAAAATAACTTTTGTCAGATCTTAAATAATATGTAAAAAACTCAACTCCAAACAAATTCAACTGTCGCATTTTTGAATTTTTAAATTCTTGACCCTAAAATCTTAAATATGATGTTAGTTGCCCTGTGTGGAAGGATATAGACATTTGTTTTCCTGCTCTCTGTTTAGAATTATTCGCAAAACATGTTCTCAGCTTTAACATATGCATGAGCAAATTGTTTTTTGTTTCTCTCTCTATTTTTTTTAGTTGTTTTACTGAGCATCTTAGCAGCTCTTAGCAAATGGTCAAAACATGCCCATGACAAGTGTTTATTGCTAGGGGTCACCTCCTGCATGCTCTGCTTCTTAGGCAGGAAAAAATGTGTGGACTAATGCAAATATCTCCATTATTCTGAATCTGGCAAACTTACATTTAACCATCAGAAATGGTTAAGTTAATAGAATAGACAGCAGTTGTGCTCTCTGGCTATATTGATAATGCTCAGTTCCTGCATGAGACTTGGGACAACTCAGTCCAGGACATTTCAGAAGGCAGTTTTAGGAGTGGTGGAAATCCCAATAGCTGCTCACTTAGACAAATCTTTAACTGAGGACTAAGATTTAGTGTTTGAATGTCAGGTTTACGGTGACTAAATGAAACTCTGAGACTCTACACGTATAAATAACTTGTGCTTTCACCAATTCAGCTCAGAGTACAGATTGCCCCTTCAAATATATGCTACTATTTTCCTGTGAGATTATATCTTGTCATCGTTATTCTTTACTTGTATTGGAGAATTTATCAGAGATCTTTCACATTCAAGAATTAAGTTGATGTGAGTCTTTTGTCCATTGTTCATGGACTTCTGTTAATATTGCAATTTGTCTTCCTGTTTTATATTCTTCTGCTTAACCCCCTACTTTCCATGATCTCCAAAGTTTCCTCTTTATCTCCTTTTTTTTTCCTCCCCACACTCCATCATGCAGTGCTGGCTGTACTTCAATAATAAATGTTCCACACAATATCTTCCTTTCTGGTCTATTCCCACAGTATAAACTTATTATTAATCAGTCTCTCTTGGAGGCTCATTATTCACAAGCAGGTGCATGCCACAGCACTGAAAACAGACTATCTGTCTTAAGATGATCCTAGATCTTGAATAAAAGAGAAAGAACAAGGCGACACACTCAGAGCATTGGTAAAAAAGAGGAAGAAAAGAAAATGTACCCACTATGTGCCTTTCCATTCCAAAGCTTCATCCCAATGTTGACAGTCAAGATTAGACAATGATCAAAAAGAGCAGAAAAAATATCCTGGTGTTTTCTTCTGAAATGCTCTGATGTTACACCATTGAGTATTGGCCTTTATGTACCTTCAGCTCTGTTGAAGCACAATTAAGATATAAACCCTCTCATTGATGTCCAGAACGTGACAAAGGGCTGGACTACAGATGTGACCAGCTCCTCCCATTGTGTCCCCCAGAAAAGAAACAACTACCAAAAGCCTTTGTGCCTGTAGTTTACTCTGTCCCCCAACATTTGCTTTTTCAGTTTCATTTCACCTCTTCTCTATTCATAAGAATATAAATTACAAAGTATATTTTAACTATATAATTTAAAAGATATGTTCCAGAATGATTAATAGGTAGGATCTCCAAAAACAAAACTCAGAAAAACACTTTCAAAGTCAGAAAGAGATGCCTTTTTACCAGCATCTTCAATTAAAAAAACCTTGCAGAATTAAACTTTGAATAAAAAAAAAGTTAATTTCTTTCTAACAGGATCCATTCTTCCTAATTAAAAACATTGATCTTAAGTAACACACTTCTATCCTATAACACAGGTTCTTATATTTAAGGTGTCAGACAAGACCACGTTTAAATCAAAAAGAAACCCCAGTTCTTAACAAACTATTTAAAGCCCCAAATCTTAATCATCTGCCTTGGTAATATGTGGGATGATTAGTAACCCTGCTGAAGCCAGGTGGGCTTTGGTCTTTAAGGATCTCCAGGTGGTGGAGGTTAAGTCAGAATCCTATTTATTCCCTGTTCCACCCAATCCCCTTTCTTTAGTGCTGCTAGTTACAAGGAGAGTGTTTTCTGCTTGCATGGAAGGTATGCTTTTGTAGCACCTAGATTTTTGTGGTACCCAGGGTGGTGGTTGTTGTTGTTGTTGTTGTTTGTTGTTGGTTTTTTGGTTTTTTTTTTTTCCAATTTTATTTCTTAAGGTATGTTGTACATAATCATCTGCTCATTTTTATATATATATTTTTCATTTATGATATGCTATTTTTGTAGCTCTGTGGTACAAATGCTGCTTGAATAGTCATCTATTTTTTAGGGTTTTTTTTGCTTTTACTTCCTCCTTTTTTCACTAGTGTTCTTTATTTTCCCTTTATTTTTTTTCTTCCCAGGTATATAAAGATTGGAAACTAAATCCTTGTGTTAGTAGTACATCTAATAATTTTTGCATGAGCTTTCTATTTCTCAGTCTTTCCATTAATCTATTTACTGTTCAAAACTCTTATTTTTCCTTCCTGATTATTCTTCTATTGTTAAAGCTGATTCTAGGTTTTTTACTGATGGATTATCACTTCTGCTTGTCCTTCCTGTGTTGGACAGCTTGATGGTCAGACACATGCTGGATGATTTGTTATTAGGTGTCATAAATTATTCATGTCTTGAAATTAGGAAATTTTTCTTGTGACTTTGGGGATTATTTCTTCTGGGAAATTCAATGAGTTCCCAGAAATATTTGTGGTAATCCATTTTTTATAAAATGATATGGAGATTTGAAATTGATTTTCCTGTTCTTGTTGAATATTCACTTTTTCTATATCCTCCCTATATTTTTTGTTTGTTGTTTTTATTAAGCTTTTCTATTTACAAAAATATGTCAGCATTTGATGCAACCTTCATCCTTTTTTTCTCTTTTTTTTTCTCAAGGCAGTTGAGCAAATGAATGAAAACTACATTTTTTTTTTTTTTTCCGGCAGTATGTTAGTTGCTTTGAGATTTCATTCGCTTGCTCTTCATGTTAAGAAATTTATAACACAATGATGCTGGTCTTGTCCTTGAGGCTATAGTTAAAGAACCAGTCTTGTCTGTATGCTGCTTGTCATGTGTTTTCTATTTCTTGTTGAATTAAATTGTAGTAACATTTCTATTTCTTTCAACAATCTCTCCTTTCTTGAAAAAAATCAATCTAGTATATAATTTACAATTTAGATAATGATCTATGTTTTTAGTTTGATTTTTTTTTACAATGAAATTGTGTATATCCATCAAACTTAAGAATCTTCTTCTTTTCTGTGTCTAAAAAGAAGAAACATGTTTTTAACACTAAATTTAAACAGTGTAACTAGTCTCATCTTTTAAGTAGCTTTTATATTTTAGACCATTCATAATGTGTCTATAGACAAACCTAGAACTCTACACTAGTTTAATTTATGTTTTTTTCCTTCATTTCATC
Source organism: Crypturellus tataupa (assembly GCA_034781795.1). NCBI lineage: Eukaryota > Metazoa > Chordata > Aves > Tinamiformes > Tinamidae > Crypturellus > Crypturellus tataupa. Next base: position 5,282,732 of record JAWLRI010000995.1, read on the forward strand.
CAGGGTTAAATTTTCAAAGTCATAACATGACTGACATGTTTGTGTTTGGTCAAAATGCCTTTGACCTACGGGGGCAATCAAAAAGCTTGGACTGAAGTTGAGGGCTTTTGGGACTTATTTTTATCAAGGGGAAGACAATAACAATCGCCTGTATATTTAAGAGATACTTTAAGAAAACAACCTGGTCAATTCATGACTTAATAACAGGAAAATAAAAAGAATGAATAGGGTTGTTCCTATTTTTGAAAAAGCAATGAAAAAATAGCTAGGTTTCATGCTGGACTCTGAATGTGCAATAGATTTTTTTCTGTCTTGAAGGAAAACAAGTAGGCTCAGTTTAAGTGTTCTCTGGATGCAAAATACCTCCAGGGTTGCCTTTGGTTCTATATTGATCCTCTTAATGCTTTCCATGGGGTGTTGTGCTCGGGAATGGAGAATCACAACAATCTGAAGGAGCTGGGGGTCCTCGGGTAGCTGACGCGCTGCTGATGTGATTCCATTGCCAGCACTGAGAACAGAAAGGTTGTGAGGGGGAAGCTGATTGAAATGTCAAGGTACTCAGCATCCTGCGGAGCGCCTGCAGAAGACACTCCGGTAGCGGAGGGTTGTTTTGACAAAGGAGTCCTGCTGTGGGGAATTTTCAGCTCTACCTTGTGCAGAGTAAGTGCATGTTAGATTCAGCATGATTTAACTTGTTGCTAGGATCATTAGATGTTAGCTATTAATATTGCTGTAAAGCCAAGTCATTTTTCCTAGCTACAGGTATGCTCTTAAAGTCAATATAATTGTGCGTATATATATGAGTGGTGTGCTCAATGAGACTTGCTGTTGGTGCAGAAGGCCCTGTTTCTAAACACTAAACAAGAATCAAATGCAGGATGGAGTAGCATGTATCGGAGAAGCTGGGGACATAACCTGCAGCAGAAATAATAAGCTGAGTTGAGGTCTTTTGGTATCTATAGCACAACTGAGGCTAAAGATCTGTAATATGCTGCCTTGGATATCTAAACTAAAACAGTTGTTGTCCTGATGCAGTGACCTTGAACGATGTGTTCACTTGTGGAGGGTCCTCTGATAAATCTACTCTACAGAGAACTTAAATTGTGCTGCCTTAGTCTCTAAGATTGAAAATTGAAACAATCTTGACTTTTCTTCAAATATATGTTTTTTTCCTGACTTGGATAGTATTTGATTGAGACTTGGAAATAGTAAATGGCTTTTATATTTGCTGTGAGGAGCTAGAATCACATCTGATATTCATTTTCTACTAGATAATGTTGATTTGGAGAAAATGATGAACTTGCTACTTCATGGAGAGAAGAGTAAATGAGTGCATTCAGCTTGTTGGGGGGCTCTTTCTTTTCTCTTTTTCAGCACTAGCTATTGCAGACTGTGGATTAGTTCATGGTCCATCAAGAATGTGCAGGAAAATGTGTGTTGGAAGTCACTGGTGTTCCCTTTGGAAAGGTTTCTTCATGAGGACAGGGGCAGTTGAGGGCCAGGAAAGCAGGGTACACTGCATTCAAATATCCATGTGTCCCAGGGATCTGGGGGGACCTGCAGTTTTGGCCAGATCTTCTGCACCTCCCTGGCCCAAGCGGCAGGGCAAGCATGGGGCTAATGTCTACAGTGGCCCTCAACCTTTCTGGTAGATATCAAGTGCTGTGGAAAAGTCTATATGTGCTGAAGTATCCAGGGTGTCCCAGGTAGAAGTGAGCAGTTCCCTAATGTCTTATGGTTTTCATTTGCTGCAGCCCCTGCAATAGGGCAGGTGAAAAGAGCTGGTACCTCTTGGAGATGTTCACTGAGATGCAGCCCCTACCTCCAGCCTTGCTGCAGTCTGCCCTTTGCAGTCTCTTGCCTCCATCAAGTGACTGTGTGCTGGAGAAGACAGCTGGAAGGATGCTGTGTCCCCAGTGTGTCTATTATCACGTTATTTGGGAATATTTCTGGCAAACATTAGTACTGAAGTGAGTCCTTTAAATGGTTAAATACACGAGGAGGTGGGAAGGAAAGCTTGGCTGGAAAGACGAAGTAAAGCTGCATGTTCGTGTGGCAGGAGAGTGTGCAATGAGCACGTTCCACATATGCCTCTGGCCTACAAAGCGACAGCTGGGGCTTTCAATTGCTTCGAGCAAAATGCGTGCATGGCTTCACAATAACCAAACTTAGGAAAAACTTGGAGGTTTCTATAAACTCATTTCTTTGAGGTCATATGGGCTTCTCTGACAATATTCCAGTTCCAGGAAAATTGATTACTTACCTTGCAGCTTCATCAGTCAGGTACCACCAGAACAAATTTCTCTTAATTTGGAACCTCAGCTGCAGGTGGATGAAAACTATTGCTCTGTGTGTGGTTTCAATTTGGCATTCAAAGAAGACTTGATCTCAGGTTAATTTCTAACTTGTAGGAGAGTCTGATACAGAAATGAAGAAGACAATTACTAGTGCAAAGACTGACTGTAAATTTTCATCTTTGCTCTTGCTAGTATGTGAATGGAAAAGCCTGTGTTGCTGTGAGTTATATTAGCATCTGTTTTGCTGGGAACTTAGAGCTTGCACTTTGGATAAAATGCATTTGCATCTTTAAAATGCAATTGCATATTTCTCCTGCATACAGACAGTTAATCTGTCCAGAGCGCAGATCCTAGCACATCATTCCCCACCTTTTTATGTTGCCAGGATTCATTTTACCCAAATGAATGCTGTTGTAATGCAGGAGAGCTGTTAGAAAAGTGTAAGAATTTCAGTCAGAAAACAATAGGATGGCCATATATTTCTGGGTATGTTTTTCTTTTTATTGACTCTGCTTCAGCTGCCTCTAAATGCTTCTAATAAACCAGAGACAATATTTGTCTTGCATAGTTTACCCACCCCTGCCTCCCCGGAATCGCATTCATCTCTAGGGTTTGGACTCAGTTTGGCTATGGGAAATGCCCCAGTTTGGATGCTTTTCTGAAGTCGTCAGAGCATCTCAAATTAGCCAAAATTTGCTTGAGAATTCTTGAAAGCAGGCGGTCTCCTGAGCTTTCTAGTGTTCCTGGCTTCCACTCCGAGTGGCAATGCTATGGAAACAAGTGTTGTATCCCAGTCCCTGCTGCTGCCAAGGCTCTGCATTTGAGAGGTAAGAAAGAAGGACAAATTAATGGAAAACAAAACATTAAAAGCTCAGCAAAGATTCCAGGGTGGCTTTAGGTAAGTTTTAGTGCTTCTGAATTTAACCAGCACGAATCTGCCTGTGTCTTTGCTTTAAGAAGTACTACCCATGTGGAAGCAAGCTGCTTTAGTCGTCTTCTTTTTAGAAGTGCTCAGAACTGGCATAAAATTTGTTTTATTTGAAGCTGCTGGGAAAAGCCTGGATTTCAGTAGGAGCAGAATATTTTGGAAATCCTATTCTGACTACAGTTTTGGTCGGAGTCACTGCCATCTAGAGTTTCCAAAGCTGTGTGAACAGATCAAGCTTCCCAGTAGTGCCTGAGAGGTGGTGGATTTGCTCTTCAGAAGTCTTCAAGCAGTTGTGGATCCTTAAACCTGCCAAGCATCTTGCCTGCTGTTGGCATCAAAGACATGGAAATCAAGGCATGGAGAAGTCTCATGCTTGCCTGCAGGTTCTGGGAGCTTTGACTGGAACTGGAAATCATCAGATCATAAATAATTCCTGATCAGGAAGATTCAAAAGAAGCTGAGTGTTCAAGGAGCAAAGCAAGGATCTGAGTACTCATTTGAAAAGTATTGTGAAATGTCTTAAATCAAGATGAAATTTGTTCAGTTCTCCACTAGTACTAACTCCTTCCCACACAGCTTGTACTGCTGTTTGTAGCATGAAAATGGCATAATTAAAAGTCATTTTTTTATCCAGCTGAGAAATCTCTAAACTGTTCTGGCATCAGGAAGGCAGAATTTAAATCTTGTCCTTTCAAAGAACAGCAATGAATACCTCAGACCAAGGATTTAATCAGCATTAGGGCAGTGTAAGTTCCATGCTGACCTCTTGATATGAGGCTGGATGGTGCAGCTTGCCTGACGGAAATTGCTCTGATTGACAACGACTGAGAATTAGGTGTTTGTCTTCCACTGAGGATGAAAATATTATGCTTTTACCCATATTAACCTAGAAGAAAGTGCTTTATAACTAGAGAATATGTTTCTCATGATACTGGGAAGCCAGTACTCAGAGCAATAGCTTTAGGAATCAAGTGGCTCCTGAGTAGTTTGGGAAGAGATGGATTCTTTCTACTGCTAGAGATGCAGGCTTGGCAAGGGCTATGGTACATGCAACTATTGCAGCTCAGCTGGCCCAGGATGACTTATTCATCTGTTTTACTCTTGGAGAAGGAAACCCAGATTAGACAGTGATGTGTGTGCTCCTCTGCTATTTGTTTTGCTGAAAACTTTAGTTGCCTGTGTGGTACATCCTGACCTGAGCTGTAATTCTCCCTTTATAGTTATTTGGCATAACACTTACTATTCAGATCTAAACAGCCAGCCCTTTGCTGCTCTAGGATGTCATGTTAAAAGAAAAGGTTTGTGAAAAATGCCAGAAAGCTTTTACAACTCATTGAGATGTAAATGATTTAAAGAGTTTGAATGTAACATAAATATGGTTTGCAAAGAAACATGAAGAGTTGAGGCAAAAAATGTTATATAGGCAAAAAATGCATAATATCTAAGTGTCTGACTTGTCCCAAACATTTAATTTTTTTCTGAATAGTAGATAAAACAGTAGCTGAGCACCCTTTGCCTGTCTGTCATTTGTAGATTCTGTAGGTTTATGTAATGTTTGATTGCTTAAAGGATGTGCAGATCTGCTTTATTTAAACTTCAGGGCTTTGAAGACCCTTTATCTTGCACTGGTTTAACATCTTTCTGCCTTAATTTTACTTTTTATCCAAGATATATAAGACCTGATCTTCAGCTAGGTTAAACCAGATATAAATATTCATTTATATTTTTAAACTCTTTTTCGAAAGAGGTTCTACCTCTGTTTTGGATTGTTTTTAAGCTATCCTGAATGGGGCAAGGGTGTATATCAAGAAAATTGGCTTTCAGTAACCCTGGTATCTCCAGATGATAGGGGCTTGCCTGGCCTGTAGGCTCAAGGGATCTTTTAGTGCCTTGATGCTGTCCAACCTTGGGAAAATTCTGGTACTTAATATAGACTTTTTTCTTCCTTTTGGGTTTGTGGTCTTGAGAAATATTCCAGTTGTGCAGCAAACTGCCAGTTTTCATAACATGCACTTTTAAAAAGAGCAGGAAGTGTGCCCTGTGTTTCAGCATATTTCACTTCTCTGCAAAATGGACCTGATTCCAATGCTGTTGTCTTTGTGAAACAGAGAAGGAAAATTAGTGGAGATGATGTACTTGGGCAGTATAGTGATATATTTGTAGAAGTCCCACAAGATTTGGCCACTGTGCAGCAATTTAAAAAAAAATCCATGACATCATTATGCAAAGTGGCATGAATTTATAGTGACCCTAACAAAAGGTAGCTAAATAAATGCAAGTAGATACATTTGAATATAGCTATATATAATATTTGAATCCTGCATTCCAAATGTAATTATGGTTAAATAATTTTAAGAATGTTTTTTACTTTTCTTTGGGGTCATCTTGTGCAGAAACATTGTATTTATCTTCAGAAATGCTAATTCATTTTCTCAATTGAATAAGAAGTCTTGGAAACATTTATATGTAAATTTCAATGGGAAAGGTCATCATGGTTTGTCAAAATATACAGTACTCTACTCAGCTTGCATTTATTTTTTCATTTTTCATTTTAAGCAGACAGATATGTGGAAGGAGGAAGAAATGAAGCATTCATGGCATGATATTGCAGATCATTAATTTGCTCTTGTGATGTGATGTTATCCTACATTTTGGAACTGGGGCTGTTCTTTTGCAGCAGTACATTTCAATCTTCAAAAATAAAATGTGCTGTACCAGGCAAAACTCTGCTTGGCAACATCTCGAGCATAATCTGTCTTGTGCACTTGTGCCCATATGTTGGAGAACTAACACTTTTTTGGATAAAACAGTTGTTGATAATTCAGGAATTGCAATAAACATAAACATTAATTTTAATTGAAGCATTTCTAAAGTGTCCAAGATGTATAATGATGCACTTGGTGTGATAGAAATATTAGGGTGACTTTTGCCCTCTTAAGTGCAAGAACTCCTAAAAGTATAGAATCTTGATGGATATTTTACTGTTGTGCGAGCAACTCTGCTACTTTAAAAATATTTGTTCTGCACTAAAAATTTTTATTACCATGCTTTGTGCTTTTTCTACAATAATTTGAGCAGAGAGTGCTGAATCATGTAATAATCCTGTAATCTGATTGAGTCCAGCCAAACTCCTGTTCTTATTTGTAAAGTCAGGGGAGAAGTGAGATGGGCTCTGCTGTGCCCGCATCCCTGCTGAGCTTCAAGTGTAGGAAAAGGTAAATCATGGCCAGGACACTTACATCTTGAGCCCTTTATCCCAGGATCATCTGCAGCTCTAAGCTCTGAGCACGCTGCAACGGCTTTTCTCTTGGAAAGTAACCTTAAGTCTTCTCAAAATATCTATTTTTGAAGTTCTCAATACTTTCAGGCTCTTCGCAGTTTTGCAGGAAGGTCATTAGTTATAGCAGCTAGAAAGGGCATGGAGATTTATTCAGGCGTAGATTCAAGAAGTGCAAATATCAAAAATAAAAGTTGAGGAAAGTAAATGGAAGAAAAATCCAGAAAAGAGCAGCCATGGTAACAAGTTTACAGTAAAATTTATTCTGCAAACACTACCCTCTGTGGTGATACCTCTTGGAATTTGTTATGTGTCTGTAAGCTGTTTTCTCTCAAGCTATGTTGAAGATGAGACCTAGAATGCAGAATCTATTTAGTGAAATGTCTTGGCCCATATATATATAAGATGGCTGGTGACTGAGATGGAATCTAATTTGATTCAGTTCTTAAAGATACATTTTTGAGACTTGCATGAAAGGGAATGTGCAGAATAAAGATTTAGTAAGTCCATTATATTCCAAAGCATCCACGTTTTGAGTGGCTCCAAACAGAAATGGCAGTGTTTAAAATTCTTGCTCAGCACTTTTAAAAGAATGCTGCTTGCTGAGGTAGCTAAGGATGCCTGTCAGCAAGTCCTTTGCTCTAAGATTCTAACAGCATTTGTCATTTAATTGGCAATTTACAATCTCTGGGCAGCTGCTTTTGACTCTCAAAAGGCATAGGTCATGCTGCAGCCTTCAATTTTGCAGAACATGGCAGAGAAGTCATGCTGTTCGGTCTAATTGTTTCATTAGAGCAGAAGTCTTTTTCTTGAAAATATTTCAGCATTTTTCAGGCAGGTTGACTGGTTAATTGTTGGCAAACTTGGTGCGAGCGTGTGGGCGAATGTGTTTCTGAAAACAAAGGTCTTGCTTCAAACACTAAACCCAAAGTGTTTGCAGAGGAGGCAGACAAACATACTGTAAGGATATTAACTCATTGCTCCACTGTAAAACCCAAGCTGAATTAGTCACTAAAGGGGAGAAGAGGGTGGAAAAAAAAGGAAATTGAACTTCTAGCCAATACAACCCCTATAAACAAAGCTGAGTGGTGGTGTGTTTTGCTTAGGGGGTGAAAGACCATGCTGATGGCCTCTACCTATGAACCAGGTTATGAATGCTTTTTTGGTGTGAGCTAGTTGTGCGTCTCCTGGACCAAATCCTCCTCCTCTGGGCCAGTCCTGTAGAGGCTCCTCATGGTGCCCATCTCAAATCACAGCAGTTATTTAATCTGGAAATTGTCTTAAACGGATTTCTGTGCAGGCCTTACTTGTAGCAGAGGCCAATCTTGGCAAATACCTTTTGCAGAGTATCTCCAGGAATGGGCCTTTCTGCTGCAGAGACCCTTTTTCTTGCTTTCCATGACTTTACCCCAACATCTTTCCCATCTGGATCTCCATAAGGAAGCATTTCCCTGTGTACAACAGCCTAAAGCACTGCTGCAAAAACTTTGCTGCTTTTGACCATGCTCCACTTCTCATACCCTCGTGCTAGCTCCCCCTCTTTCATACTAAATGTAATTTTTAAAATTTCAAAGTCTTTCTAAAACATCTCTGCATTAGATTATAAAATCCCAAGCTTTGCCCAGCTCTGCACTCTGAATAGAAATGATTGTACATCCTTTGAAGCAAGAGGAGGATGTGTTTTTTGCTCTCCCATGCCTGCAGCCCCAGTCTTTAAGCACTGCTCTTAGGCACTGTGTGAAGCAGATCCTAAGGAAGGGTTGAGACTGAGGGTTGTCAGTTCTAAGCAGCAGCTACAAATTAGACTTCTGGAACTGAACTTCCTTCAGCCTTCTGCTGCTAAAGCTGCCTTAGATTTCTCTGGGCTGGTTGCTCAAGCACTATCAGTGCTCAAGCACTGTGGTTGAACTTTGGTTATCTTTTAAGGTAGAACTTGATCCTTTCCAGTCTAACCTCTTTCCAAGACCTACTTGCAAACCTCAATCCTAGACCTGCTTAGAGCGAGAACTTAACTAAACACTTCCTGCTGTGTTTGTGTGTGCTCAACTACATTTCTGAGCCCTAATTCTGCAAAGAAGGGGAAAAACAGCATAAGTATCGGAACTTATAGATTTGAGATCCTGCGGGGCATAGCTAGCAGGGTTTTGGGATGAATGGGAAGAATTTTTCTAGAAAAATGGAGGGAACTAGACAGAATTTACACCAGCTCCTTAGATCATAGAGGTTGTTGAACTCTATAGTTGAGACTCAACCTTCAGGGACCCTGTGGAAAGTGTGTTATAAATATGTCTTACTGCTGTATTATTTTCTTGTTACTCATTTTTTTCTGTACACAAGCAGTTAAAAATTCTAGCTGATACTCTTTTTGCCTAGCTTTTAGAATTGAAAAGCCTTTCAGTCTTTTTGCATTGAAATCTGGAGATTGAAAGCTCTGGTTCCTGATAGTCCCAGTCTTCATAAACACTCAAAAAAGTAGAAGGTAACGAGGCTGTTTTGGTTGGCATGTAGCAGTTAAATTTTAGAGGAAATAATCCTTACCACTCCCATCTAGCAATAAATAAGAACTGTCACTATAATGAAAGCTGCATTGCAAGTTGCTTTAGCCATCACTTGCAAAGCAAACAAATTTTGAAATGTTTCCTCTCTTTAAAACCCATATATAACAAGTAAGGGAGACATTGCTGCTTTTCTTTCATATCTACCTTTTCAAAATCGACCCAGTCTATCAAGCTGGCAATCAGCACCCTGAGTTAAATTGAAGCTTTTGACAGAAAATAATCTATAGGTGGCAGACACAGAGTTAGGAGCCGTGATGTACTATCAGTCAGCCGCTCTGTTGCTGAGGAAGGAGTCTATTCAGATCGCAGGGATGATAGTGATGGACAAATGAGCCTGCCATTCAAATGCAGGGCATTCAGCGATGAATCTGCATCCACTGAGATGGGTGCAAGTGGAAATGATTAATACTGCAATTATATAAGGTTCATTTGTAGCAGATATGCTCTATTACCTTTTAACTGTAGCTGTAGTACTCTTATCTCCGTGATACTTCTGATTTTATCAGATTAAAACTTCATTAATCCCAGACACACATGAAAATTGGATAGATATATGTGCTTGCAGATCAAGAGGGGAGGAGGAGGTGAAAGGAAGTCATTGAACTGGATGCTTTGATGCTTTCCTTCTAATGTAAACTCACTTTTTCAATGCAAAATGGATCCTTAAGGAAAAAATTCGAGTTATGTCTCTTGCCTGTTAGCCCAGGACTATTCATTACTATATTGATTTGCCATCTAAATTGTCGTGCTAGTGGAAGGTATTTTCCAAAGTCAATTAAACAAGAAGGTTCAGGGAGCGTGTCCCTTACCTCTATTTACCAGTTGTTCTGCTGGATGGATGCTGAAATCTCCGGTCATTTGTTATTCTGGCAGGTCCTCCTTGTGCAATTTATTCCAGTTTCCACCATTTGGGCTCCCAAAATGAGTTTGTCCTTTGTGTGCAGTTGTGAAGACCTGCAAGAACCTGAGGCTGTATTTGTTTATTTCCTTCAAGATGCCCCAGGCATTAGTAGGTGTAAAATTTTAATTATATCCTCAATCTGTCAAATGGGACTGAAATATTTTTACTTTGTGTGCGAGTCTGTAGCATGTGAAGCATCACCTAAGCAGGAAGTGAGAGCACTGCAATAGAATCCGTCCTGGACTAATCCAAATGCTCTTAAATGTTGTGGATCTCTAATCTCAAGGCACACGTGCTGATTTTAACCTAAGATTAGATGTCATGTTTTACCTGTGGTGTTTTTGCTTGTACAGCTTTCTAATTGTCTCTGTAGACTTAACTGGATACAGTATTGAGTACTAAAACTGAGCAACCGAGGAAAAAGAAGAAATGAAAAAGTGGGAGATACAGCCACAGGAATCAAATAATGATTGGGAGTGCCCCCCAGAATGTGGAAGTCAGACCCGTAACAAAAGCCTAGCAAACTCCTAACGAGAATATCCTTCTGTTTTTCCATTCATCATGTTTAATTGTACTTCATTAAGTAAATCTACACTGAAAATTGGAGGATCAACTCCTAGTGCTTCATGGCAAACACTTCTGCTTGCAAAGATTTATGCAGCAAGAACAGCTAAAGCAACTAGAGCATGAAAATGCATGGAGACTTTTATTTTTGCTTATAGAATGCTTGTACCTAATGTGGTTTTTGTAGACTAAATTATATTACTATTTTTTTCTCCCGGTTAATATCAAGCAGTGCTAACAACTAATCCCATGGGAAAATATTGGAGGACTTGATGAGGAATATCAATATGTAAAAGTTAGCAGGGTCAGGAAGAAGATTGCTTCTGGGCTTGTGATTGTTTTGCTGTTGTAATGGCCATTTGCAGTATATTTGCAGCTGTGAAATCCATTGTTTTGTTTGAGAGGTAGAAGGATTTGTTAAAAATTTGGATTGCAGATAGGGCTGTGGAGGCTGCTGCAGATCAATTTCCTGAATTCTTGTGGCATTCATCTCTGGAAGCCAATATTTGGGCTGTATTGAACCATGTCTTCATGCAGATTAAAGATGCAAAGGAACAATTAAGTGTGTCAC
>JAWLRI010000995.1:5293927-5304659 GCA_034781795.1 Crypturellus tataupa
GGAAGCCAATATTTGGGCTGTATTGAACCATGTCTTCATGCAGATTAAAGATGCAAAGGAACAATTAAGTGTGTCACTTCCCCTCTATTTGCACAGCAAGTGAATAGTTCATTGAAGAAAAGCAAATGGTGGATGTCACTTGTGTAGTGTCACCTTTGTTCTTCAGGCTTTCAAGAATCTGTTCTGAGTTGAGAGGTTTTAGCTCTGTGGTTGGGAGAGTCTAACTTTGGGGAGAGGTTCTCTTCAAATTCCCCATGTTTTTCCAAGACATAGAGGAAAAGGCTACCCTAAATGGGCTACCCTAAATTGGACTACCCTAAATGTCAATTTTGAAGAATTATTACTCTCTAATTAAAAATATCATGCTGGGAAATTCCTCACTGGCTGTGCTGACCCCTGCTGAAGGTGGGATAATGTTATATGGCACATTAGTCTGTCCAGAGAGAAATAATCAAAATTCTAAATTTTGGCTGAAAATAGCATTTCAGTTCAAAAAACAAAAAAAGGGGTGGGAAGTGGAATAATTTCAGATACCCTGGCAGTTGTGGGTTTTGTTGCCTTTTTAAATGAACAAAATGTCCTGAGTGCCTTTACAAAGCTGTTGTCAAAGGGCAAGTTACGCTCAGGTGACAAAGATGTCTTTGAAATGCTTTTTAACCGTGTTCTTGTTGCAGTAACGAAGTCCAAGAGGAGCTGACCACACAAGACCCTGCTTCCAAAAAATGTGTTTGTCTCCAAGATAATTCCTCCTTCCAGTGTTCAGGATAAGCAGTAATAGAGTGAAATTACCTACCTCTAATTCTTGTGACAAAGTCTGTACCTCAAAACAATTTAATTCCCATGTCCGTTTGCAGGAGGTGTTGCATCATCCTTTTGTTGTGCTAATGAAGTGGTGCTGAGCAGTGGTTGTAAACAACGTTCTTGTCTTCGTGCCAGCACACTGTGTTAAATGCATCATTGAATCCCTGGCATTTTTTATGTAGGTACAATATAATAAGATGGATATTTGTGTCCAGAAATCTAAATAGGAAGAGTAATTAGAAGAAGACAGAAAGAATAAAGGGAAGTGAAATGCCAGCAACCTTGCAAGGAGCTACAAATAGATGTTCTTAGTTTTTGTCCTGTGGGTCACAGAGGAGTTTATATCCTTCTCCTGGAAGGTGGATGTGGGTTTTGGAAGAAATTACATGGAATTGGTGACTGTACTTAAATGTATTTATCAGAGATATCTAATACTTCCATTGGAGTGACCTAATAATGGGTTGTATCAAAAACACCACTCCTGAAGATCTACCAGCTGCCCCTAAATTGGGTGGACACAGCATTAGCCAACTAGTAGTGTAACTATTGTGAGGTTAAAAGCAAAAAGCAAGAGGCAGGGCCAGAGGGATGCTCCAAATGGCTAACAGAATTTCTAACTTGCTCCCTCTGCTTTCTGGGTTGCTAATTTGTTTGAAGAAGTTTTCCTGAGCCTGTCATCTAGATTTAGCATGTGATTTGCCTTTCAGACAAAAAGGAATTTTCCACGGCTGCCAGAGCAGATGGCTGGAAGCTGGGAAGGCAGCTCGGGAGTAGTGAGCAGCACGCGACAGCGTCCCCAGAGCCAGGGGACCGCCTGGGAGGGGAAGGCACGCTCGGTTGCTGGTTCACCAATGCTTAAGTAGCAGTTGGAATCTCTTTGGAGAGCAGTGATGGTGTTAAGATGAAGGTAATCATGGCTGCTTAGTGTTAATCTCAAAATCTCATCCTGGAAAATAATATCATTAGTCATACTGAGAGAATAAGGTTAGTTGGAGCTCAATAAACAAGCCAAGAAATGAAGCGCTCTTCTGAAAATATCTCCTTGTCTTTGGTGTGGATGGAAAGCTCTTCATTTAGGCTTCACCCAAATGATGTTTAAACTGAATTGCATGGAGTTCTACTGCTACATGGAACTACTGCTGCTCTGACTTAACACTTGTGTTCCCTTGTGTGCCTTGAGTACTGCAATAAGTGTGACAGGGACTAGAGTTTTAGGAGATCTTGAGAACTGACAGGCAGGGATTTATTAGCAAGTAGCTTTTATAGCCCCTCAATGTCATCTTTTTTTCCCTGCAGCAGCTGACAGGATGCCTTGCCAGCATTGTATCTTTCTGCTTCTCATCCATACCCAGGTCATGCTTCTTCCCTCAAGGCTAAGCTGCCCATGTGTCACTTCAGGTGCCAAAAGAAAAAAAGTGGGTTCAGGAAGAAAGTGAAAAAGTTGAAGATATTTGGGCTGGGTAGAAGAAAAACTTCTTGAGGGATTTTTCTTTGCAATTAAGTAAAATGCTTCCCCAGAATTGAATTTGGAGACCAGCTGAATGATTTGTTCTATTTTACTCTGGAGTTATTGAACTGTTTTGACCTTCCTTTTTGTGTCCTTCATATTGATTCAAATAAAGCCTAAAAATGATTTGAGGATTATATAATGAAGTATTTCTAACAGTGGAGATGAGCAGAACCTTCCTTTTGGAAGCAGATGTGAAGGAATATTTGAAGAAGCAGAAGGTGGGAAGAAAACTGTCCTTAGAAGGCTAAAATGATGCTGTAACACTGAAAGTAACAGATTTAGCAGGTAACTGAAGATAAATGTGTATTCAAAAAGCAACTTTGTCTGCTGTAGACCTAGATTCATGCTACTGAACAAATGGAGAGGGGAAACTTGAGTTTTGTTGAGTGTAGACTACAAATGTGATAAAGGGAAACTTGAATAATTCAACTGCTTGTGATGAGCTTTGGCCTCTAAATGCAGCTCTGAATACACATGTTGCAACTCTAAAGGTATTGCTAAATGCTTATTGTGGCAGTGCCTGCGCAAAGGGTTTTCATGCTGTCTCCAGGGAGTTGCAGGAGGATCCTTCTGTGACCCTGTGTCTAGCACTGACACTGCATGGTGAATATTTGGATCTCATTAGTTTCAGGTAGGTGGATGTGTACAGGAGAATTAACAGGAAAATGCAGCTTTTTCTGTGACACTGCTGCTCTGAAATCTCTGTGGTTATTTCTTCTGGTTCCTCAGAATTAAAATAGCCACTGTGGCTCCTGTCCTTGAACTTTAACTTCATTGCAAGAATGATCGATTGATGGGCAGACCCTTCCCTCCTGCCTTAACAGAAGGCAATTGCAACAAGTGCTTCCTTTGCAGCCCACTGCAAGAGAAAGCTTAAATAGGTAAGGAAAATTAAATGATACTGATACTTCTTCCTAGTAATTTTCTTTTAAGATGGATTCAGTGCCTTTAGCTGGAAAGGTGACCACATATTCAGACTACTATGAAAAACACTTTAGATATAGATTAATGTAGCATCTTCTGTGTTCTGCTCCATCTTTCTTAGCATGGATGCGCACTGTTAAAGTGACAGTTTAATGCTGTATCACAATTCTCCTTCCTTCATGAGGCATTTCACCTTAAGCATTGCAGAAATATTAACTGTGATAAGAGATTCATAGTCAATTAATTTCCTCCTGCATGGTAGCCTGCCATCACTAATAAGTACTACAGGCAGCTCATGCAGAGCTGGCTGTAGTTACCAGCGCTTTCCGTGATAAAACCTGGTGTCAGATGCTTTTGAAAGCTGATAACCTTCAAATGTTTGGGAGGAAATTAGCCGTACAGAACTATAAAGAGTTGTGTTTTTTTAAACTCCACCATTTATTTCAATCTGGGCAATTTGAAGACTACATAGGGATTAAAACTGGACATTTCTTAGTTCAGAGTCAAAAATAGGGATGCAAGATGCTAATATTCTTTAATATTCTGTATTCTCATCCTCATCTGCATTTCTAACAAATTCATTGACATCCATGCTAAATGCATATTTTTGCATGAATATGCACATGTATTTTCATTATCTGAGTCTTTTGTTTTTGTTCCCCTGAGGAAACAAAGGTAAGTTATGGTTTTCACACCTGTTTACCACCGTGAGCAACAAGATCCTTCCTGATAGGTGTGATTCTCTGCCTCACTTCTGCACATTAAATTCTATAGTTCATAGCCAGTTTTCCAAATGTGTGAAATCCTGACATGAACTTAGCAAGGGTTCAGGTGAGCTCTTGCTTGCACCTGAATGCAAGGTGAGTTCATCCCAGGCCACTCTTATCCCACAATCTGTAGGGCACTGGGGCTGTCCTAAGTTTAATGTTTTCCAGGGTTTCCTGGTAATCCTTTCTTCTCCTAATGACTGCAGCATTTCCTCTATTTTTTCCTTTATTCAGCAGCAATGTGCGGAGCTGCAAGATCTGGCCTTTAGGGTGCTGCTGAAGGTTCCAGCCATGTGGTTCAGTAATGAAGCTTTATAATGACCTGTACTCTTGAGAGAGAAAAAACACACACTTCAGCTATAATAATTCAGAGGAAAAGTGGTTTTTGTTTCTTTTATTATAAATGAAACTGTTCCCTTTATATTCACATTTTTGCTCTTACAGCAGGAATAATAATTTCAGCAGCAATGAAACATGGTGCTTTACCACTTTCTAAGGGAAATAAAAAGTTGTAGGTATTAAATGAAAGCTATTTGGGCCAATCTCTCTACTGGAATAAGCTCCTAGGCTGAAAGAAAATAGGAATAAATTATGACTTGTATTATGGTTTCTTCATAGGCTTTCATTAACATGATTAAAAAAGCCCCAATCTTAAACCAGTGGTTTTTTCAATAAAAGGCAATGATTCATATTGTGAAGTAATGTATTATTGTATGTAGCAGAAATTAGTTTGGCTTAGGCATGGCTTCTTTATTCTAAATTTCTATTTTTCTTTATATTACTTCAAATGTTGTTACATAACTATTTAACTATATTTGTTAAATTTACCTAATATACCTAATTCAGATGACAAGTTCTAAAAAACTTAGGTTACAAAGAAATGCATTAGAAAAATTGCTTCAGGCAGCTTTATACATCTCTCCTCTGGGATTTAGCCATGTAAGTACAATAAACTTAATACTGATGTTTGCTTATATATAAAGAATTAAACTTGCCTTATACAGTTAGAGGAGGCACAGTCAGGTTCAATTTAAATGCATTTTAAGAAAATGCATTTTTTTAAAACTTTCATTACTCCCATAAAATTAATGGGAGTTAACATGTAATAAACCACAGATGAACACCTTAATACTCTATTTTAGTAGTTCTGGACCTGTACTGAGAACAAAATAGCTGCCTTTCTTCAGTGTATAGGGAAATGTAAGTGTGGAATCAAGATCTGCTATTCAGATGCCATAAAATAGAAATAAGATAAAAGCCAGGTCTGTGTAGAAAGTCTTCTGTGAAGGAATGTGGTGGTTGAACAGTATATTTTTCATGCAACATTTACATTTATATTCACATTGAAAGGTTTTCACCAGTCTTTAAAAATAGGTATAAATAGGTTATTCATATAGGAAGACACCATCTAGGCATAGCAAAGAATAAGGCAGCAGAGCTGATGTACATAATCATAGCAGCATAATTCCTGCTGCGTCTTCAAGCAGGAATCCAGGGGGAATGAGAGAAACCATCTGCATCCAAACCATTTTAATATGACTCTGCACACCATAAACTTACTCCAAGCTCCTCTCTGATCCTGCGGGCAGTTTTATCATTGATCAGAGAACCCAGTTCAGCTCAGGAAATTCTGAATATCTTATGTTTCTCAAAATCAATCTGGAAACCTTCCGAGGGATGCATCTGTTCCTTTAATTTACAGCTGAGAAAAAGAATTTGTAAAGAAAATGAAAACTGGAAGAAACTCTAAGCATCCTAAATCTTGATGCTGGCACAGTAGAAAATGTGCATATGAAACAACTGGAGAAAACTAATGTTAATTTTACTCTTAACATGAAGATGTAACTGCTGACAACATGGAGGGTACCAGTCTGTTACCGTAATTAATTTTTGTTTTGGATTAGAGATTTGCTTTAGATTTTAGATAAGCATCCGGTGTGAAACAAGGGACCATCTCTGTATCTCATGCCAAGCAGCACAGTATTAGAGATACTTTGTTAGATCCAGTTTGAAGAGAGTGGATCCTAGAACTGCTAAACCCTCTTGCTATGATTTTCCAAGCCTGTTTTGTTTCTTTTCACTATCTTTCCTATTCTACTTTTCTTACCAATTCAGGACTTGCTGGCACAATCCTGCACTATTGCCACCCATCCTATTTTCCAGAAGAACCTAATGGTATGAGCAGCCTGAGTGATTTGGTGCTGATCTATGACCGATGCAATAAGCTGTAAAGCAGCTGACCGGATCATTAAGACAAGGGAAGTTGGGTATTGACTGCAAAATTCCCCCAAGAAGCAGGGGAAATAATCCAGTGAAAGCCTGAACCTAATTTACTGCCCCCCTGCCAAGCTGTTATTGGAATTTTGTACTAGTTATCAGGTGGATAGGGAGCTAATACTAGGATTCTGACCAGAAATATATGAGCCCTGGGATCTTACATGGTCTTTCCTTGCGAAATAATGATTTAAGAAAAGCTACTGAAATTCTCTATTACCTCTTGCTTTTTCTGTCTCAAAGTCCTCAATTCATTTCTTGTCCCTGTTCCCTGGTACAAAATTGCTGCCTGTAGATCAGCCAGACTCCAACACTGATTTTTCTCTGGTTCTCTTTGCAGCCCAACCTACCAGGTTGAGTTAAGAGCAGTGCACTTTCCTTGAGTGGGAAATATATGAAACAGACAATGTAGATAACTTTGGAGGTTAGTGACATAAAACCAGGATTATTGCAGATAAATCCTGGAATCTGGCTGCTTATTACTTGCTCTTGACTGAGGGAAAGAAGTTCTTCCTGTTTCACTTGTTTCTGTAATATTGAGCTTAAGATATTCCATACAGATTTTGGTAAGGCTTTAAGGTGTTTTACTATGCTTAAAATAGCCTGAAAAGTTTCTGCATTTATATTTTTCTTGTTGTTTTGCTTCCATCCAAGGAAGAAGAGTCCCTTAAATCGGTTGAAACTCAAAAGGAAGATACTGCTGAGTTATAATAGTGCCATATAGCTAAATTTCCACGTATTGATGGTTTTTCTGCTCATCCTTTTGTCTAGGCAGTTTTTGTTACTCAGTATTATTAATAAACAACTATTATTGTGGAATTTAAAGAAATATTGCTGACAAGTTACTGTAAGCACCTTTTTCCCTGCAAACCATTTTTCTGTAGTAAAATGTACCTTTCTGAAGTAAAATAATTCCCATTTCATTATCTAAATCATGTGTGCAATGGAAATGAGTTGCTTTGCAAGTCCAGTACCCTGACTAGTTACAAATCTTCAACTTAGTTTCTGATTATTAAAGCTGATCTAGAACTGACCTCAACCAGGTTAGGGCTTTGCAGAAAAGACCCATTACAGCTTAGCTCTTCCATGGAGATTTTGGAGCTACAGTCAGGTGAGCCAGGAAAAAAATACATGTATCTGTGCCAGATCGTGAGTGGACTAAGCATTTCTTGTCTGAGTTTAGTTCTGTGTTTTCTGCAATAGCAATACCACTTACTGCAATAGTAATTTCATAAGAAACCAACCTGCTTGGACTTACTGTGGAAATGAATTATGGAATATGAAATTCTAGAGTGGACAGCTAGTGAGAACTCAGCATTGCTCTGCTACTTAGTAGCTAAACCTATGAAATTATGTTTTCCTCTGGCATAATGTTTTTATGTGAATTTTAATCTGCTTTGTTTCGATTTTGTTTTATGATTTATGCTGAAGTTGTATCACCTCTGCTCTTGGTTCTTCCTGTGCATGTACTCCCCTTGGGAGCAGTTCTTGCAGTTGTGACTGCTGCTGTGGCTGTGAATGAAGACCAGACTTGAACACGATTATTTTCTTCTTTCTGCAACCAAGAGTGAGGCTGGATAAAGATGTTATTTAAATTGCTGTGCTCAGAGCACTTTTTTGTTTTCTTGACTCCAAGTGCTTCTTCCATTTTCACCTTTCCCCTTGAGTGAGAAGACAACAGGTGCGAAGGTGAGAAATGGTGGGACAAGAGCTGACATCTGGAAAGTAATAATTTTTTGGCAAAGTTACTGGAGAACTTTGAAACATAAGTTTAGTTTGGGAAAACAAAGGTATGAACACTAGAAAATATTTCTATTGGTCACCAGAATGATGGAGTTTACTGATTTGTTCTGCTACTGGGAAGTCCTGTATTTAATAGACCTTTTCCCACTGGAATGCACTTTTGTTATAGTTAAATGCTGTATGTCATGGGAGAATGTCACAGAAAACAAATCAGAGCAGAGTAGGGCCTGGCTCTAAACTCAGCTTTATTCTTATCTTAGAGTCAGAGGTCACTGGTCGCTGAAGAAAGGGAGAATGTAATTTCTTGAACAAAAGACCATACCTGAAAAACATGGGGGGAGAAAAAATCACATAAGCTTGTTATCTGTAATAGCCATAAATCTGAAAATATCCCACAGCTCCATGCATTTATTCTGGTTTTATGCCAGGATGCAGAACAGCATGTTCTGGACTTGAAACGTGCAATGTAAAGGTTAATGTTTTATTTTCTGGGAACAGCATAATTTAAAGCTAGCCAAGGAGGGCATAATGTTGCTGGTTATGCAGGCAGCAGGCTTGGCTTTACTAGTCAGGCCTGGGTTATTCTGTATGTTTTATCTTTGGCACAAACATGTTTATTATCTGTAATTATTCTGATCTTTGCTCCATTTTTTTGGAATATAGCTTGTCCCTGGTAACATTTAGTGCCATGTGATATTCAAAAGGTGCAAAAACTCTTCAGTTTCTGTGTCCTTTTAAAGTGTCTGTTTGTTATGCCTGTAAACTGTTAATAATTTGTAACCCCTGGAGGATCCCTAAAAATAACATGAATCTTACCTGCAGGCTTCCACTTCAGGAAATCCACTTTTCAAAACCTTCTTTCCCCTTTCGTTTCATCTCTTTCCTGATCTTAGCTATTTAAATTCAGCTGTCCATCTTCCACGAGTTCAAAAACTTCTCTCTTTGGCAAGTGAATGTAGTCGTCATCCGAGAGCGGATAACGCAGGAGGATAATGAATCACTGCCACAGAAATGAATGTCATAAGAGTCGGCTTGGATGCCTGCTTGTTCTCTGGATCCTATGGGAATACCCAAGAATAGAGAAAATAAGAAATCCTTCTGATTCAGCCCAAGGACTCTTGCAGAAGCCTGGAAAAGGGATTCTTTGCATTGAAGCAATGCTCTGGTGTGCACAGAGGCCAGAGCTGCAGTCTGGTGCAGCTGTGCCACTATGAGTGAGGTCCAGGTGGGGATTACCTGGGTTTAAGGAATTTCCTTTCCCTTCAACAGCAGTGTTTGGACCATGTGCAGTTTACTGTGCTTTGATGGAATGTTTTTGCCTCCTGAAATCCTTTCCTCCTCTTCCGTGCCATCCTCATTTCTGCTATATCCCTTCCTGATGGAGCCTACAGAAGTGCAGAGCCAAATCAGGACCATGGCCAGAAGGCTGCAGCGCATCCCAAGCACTAACTGTAGGAGTCAGATCTGGGGAATATACAGAATTTCCACTTGTGCTGCCTGCTTAATCTTTGGGTGGATTATGATCTACTTCCTACCTTCTGGAAGAAATAATGGCGTGCCCAATTCTTTCTCATTTCAGTCCAAAATTTGTCATAAGGTGGTAGGAAAAGGCACATATTAGTCTCATTAGACTACCACCTCTTTTCATTTTCAGTCTCAGCAAGTTTACTCCAGAGAGAGTTCAATCTGTTCTTTCTAGATTAAAAATAACATGTGCATACATGAAGTTCAAAAATATTGCACAATGTAGACAGCTTTAATTACCCAATGTTGTTTGTCTAGTCGGTGTGATTAAGTTTTGTCCCAGTAACCCCATGAAATGACAGTGCTAACAAATATTACAAGGCATTTTATAATTAAATGAAATGTTCCTTTGATTACATTAAAGATAATGCATTTTAGAAGTATTCCTTCAGGAGCTACTTCTCACCAGCGAAAACACGGATCAATTTGCCTTGTCTTTGCCTCCAGAAGTAATCTGAGTCTCCTTGAGTCATCATTTCATCAAAGTGAATTTGCAATGGGGTGATTTAAGCAGTCTGAGTCGTCATTTTAGTGTAATGGTCCTAAGGGAAAGAAAGAAAAAGGGCTTATGCATTAGATAATAAATTGATCCGAGTATGTGGATAATTACATACAGGTAGGAGAAAACAAAGATGTAGAAAAAACTGCCTTTTTGTGTTTTAAATAAAAGGGCTGGTAAAGAGTTATTTGACTTTTTATTTATTTTCTCCTGAGAACCAAATAATGATTTATTACTACCTACAGGTGTTTGTCACAGGAAAAAAAATAGCTCCTGGATACCAAGTCCTGTGTTCTCATTTCTTCTGCAACTTAAATTTTTTTTGTTGAATTTCCTCCAAAGGAGGAGTCCAGCTAGATATGAAGGAATAGCTGTTTCATGTGCTGGTGCAGATGCCCAACTCACCAGTAGAAGCTCTCTTGAAAGGAAGTCTGCAGAGATGTAATAGAGGTCCTCATTTTTGAGGCAGGTACTACTTTCTTTCAGTAGTTTGGGTGGTATTTATAATTTTTTTTAATGAACAAAATCCCAGATATGCAAGAATTACTGCTCTTGCTTCCAAATCAAAGTACAAATGAGTTTGCATTTACAGTGGTGCAGTTGACAGTGAGCCCAGATGCTTCTCAAATCCCATGTTGGTGAGAGGATTAGTGCACATGGAAATTTTTTTTCTCTGATGTTTCTTCAATT
>JAWLRI010000995.1:5307457-5340794 GCA_034781795.1 Crypturellus tataupa
GTATAGCCAAAAGACTCTGCGGAGTCGGTCTGAAACAGATAATCATGATTTTTCCATTTTTTATATGGGAGATATTCCACAAATTATATTATTTAAAAGATCACTATAATAGCTTTTGGCTGTTTCTATACCTAAATAAAAAATAAAAAAATGGCTATGCAGACATTGATGACCCTCTTTTGGTATATTGGTTACCCTAAGATCAGGATGTTTTCACAGAAAAATAATTATTAAAAGTAAATTGCAGTATGTTCATATACTTGGTCTTAGATCATCTTAGGGACATTTCTCCACAATATGTAATTTATCTGTGTGTTCCTTTACAAAATGAGCCTTACATTATCATTTCTATCCAAATATGCTTTAGTGGTCATTGTGGAATCCAGTTTTTCCTGTTAATCTTTTCTTGATTTCTTAAGATTCTTTCAAAGCCTAGTTTTAGTAGTCCAGGCATTTGTGATATGATCTCAGTTCACAAATGTAGCATACCTGTAACTAATCCTCTATAGATTAAACCTTTTCCCCCCTCCATAATGTTCCTTTTTTTTTTATTTCAGGAAAAGTTATGATTCAATTCAGGAATCGGTATGATGCATAAATCCAGTTCCAGTAAGGGAATGTATCAGGAGTCTGTGTAATGTCTCGAGTCACTTTATAATGCAGGAATAACCCCAAATTAGTAGTGAATCTCCTGGTTTGTATATTCACTAACAATTTATACACACATTTACATAAACTGGTGTTCTTAAGAAGTTCATATATACATTTTACATATGTAATTACAGTGCTAGTTGCAAGTATGAACAGTTTTTTTCCTACTAGAAATTCTTAAAAGATTTGTAAATAATAATGTAAGTGCATATTCCTGCTAATGCTGAAGCTATTCCAGAGTCCTTGGGAAAATCCTCAGGATGGGAATTTACTATCTTTCAAGCTATGTCTCCTGTTCCTTAGTCCCCTGACAATGCTCATGCAATCCGGAGAGGAAAAAAAAAAGGAAATGATCTTCCAAGGGCATTTTTTTAGAGGAGAAAAAAATAATCTAATCATCCCAAATACTGATATTAAATAATGAGATATCATCAGCATCCTGCTGCAAAAAAAAAATAAATGTATTCGGGGAAAAGTAAGGCAAGCTTGTCTGGTATTAACTGAAAATTACTTCAAAGCACAAAGGAGCGCTCTCCAGCAATAATGCCTGTTGAATGGTACATAAGAATAAAATTTAAGATGCAAAATAAAGCCTTTAACAACTCTTTACAGCTTCATTTTGCATTTACAGACACTTTTTGAGATGAGAAGTTAAGTAATATTAAGACTGCAGCTTGACAGCTACTGAGGATTGGAAATCTAAAGCTAGAAGTTCTTATAAATCTTTCTATTAAGCTCTTTGACAAGTTCCAGAATTCAGGCAATTGGATTTGCAGTTATTTATGTGCTACCTGACAGCAGCTAATAAAAGCGTCCTACTTTCTCAGACGTATATAAAAATGTAAATTGTTTTGAGACATCTCTGATTTACACATTAGGTTCTGGTGTATAATTCACTCTTGTACATTTTTGCCAAATGAGCATTTTATGGCCTGGAGGTATCACATTATTTGGTACATCCAGATATGTTTTCTGGAGGCAGCTCTACCTAATTGTTCCTGCTTTGTGACATTGTTCAAGGCGATACCAAAGGACAAGATAAAATTGTACCCTGTGGACAGGAGAGCAGCTCGTTTTGAGGTTCCTCATGCTATGAGATACTTAAACAAATGGCAAGCTTCAAGCACATGAGTAATCCTGTTAAATCCTGATGCCCTGATAAATACTTCATAAAAGCTTTCCACTGAAGTAGGAAAACCTGGGGTTTTTAAAGTGAAGTATACATTTTTTCTTTGTGCATATATTGTAGTCCCTTAATTCTAGTTGTGGAGTATAGCAGAGATGACATTTTTTATTACAAGCTGTTGTTTTGTAGCAAAGGATTGACGCTTTACTTGACCCAAACACTTTACTTGGCAGGGCAGGAAGCCAAAAGAGCAAAGGCTGGAGAGAAATTCAAATAATTGTTCAGCTTAAATATTGCAATGTGGTACTGGAACCACAGTAACAAAAAGGGATCTACTGGGTGTTTATTCCTTTGGGAATGAGTCTGAGAAAGGGCTTAACCTTTATAACTTTAGCCTTTATAACAGCGTCTCTCGTTTCCTTTCCTTTTCCACACAGGGTAGGGTTTCATCCCTGGTGCTTTGGAACAAGGACTGCAGAGACTCTGTAAATTGAAATTTCACTTCATAAAATTACAGCGTTAGCTGAGGCACAGTAAGATGGATCAAAGTATGGAGGGCTCTAATCTGTTCCAAAGTGTCATTCCTGGGTTTTGTGTGCATTAGTGTGGTTTTGTTGCATCACCTTCTGATTTTCACATTTCTTTGACTACTTAGGGACAGCCTGTTCCTGGTGAAAGAACTTCCCTTTAAATTGTACAACATGAGAAGAAGAAAGATGGGAAAATGAGAAACCTTCATCACTTCAAGACTTATGGTTAAGCTTATCTGATGACTTAAAGTGTACATTTTCATTAAATATAATCTTCAATGGATTTCAAATTAATTTATTTTTGAGTTATAACATTCATGCATCATTAAAAAAACTTTAAAATCTTTTTTTACAAGCTCCAAGTTTTAAATCCGCTGTAATGATTTCTTTTTGCATATGAATTGGTAAATTCAATTCATGGTGTTTTGTCCATAGCTACTTTAGTTGTTAGAGCCCAGAGTCCCTCTTTTCACTATAACTGCAATACAGGGATCACATCCTTTTTTTTGTTGGAGAAGGGAAAGAAGAGATGAGGAAGTGAGAGTAGGAAATATGATATTAAAAATTTAGGATCAGAACTCCTGGGAGTAACTTTACTGTTGATGCAATTATACTTATAGAATTAATCTGAAAATGTAAAAATCTCACAGTTTATTGACAATATTATGCTATTTATGCAGTGTTAATTTGTTATGACTTGAATGTCTAAATCTAATTATGGGGCAGGACAATCCATTTGCCTTTATTAATGACAGTAATTTGTATAAGAAACACCTAAACTTACTCTTATTGAAACTTGAGACCAAATTCTCCTTGGTTTCAATGCAAGAAGGAAAAAACTTTTGCAATGTTATGCATCTGGGCAGCTCAGGCTTTTTCTGGGAATCCTTTAATTTCTCTATACAATGGGGGTAAAATGTGGGATAGAGGCTAGGTAGCTTATTCGGACAAAACCAGTGAAGAAATACCTATTTGGTTGCTTAACGATATTGCTTTCAAACAATTGAAGGCACAAAAAAAGAATAAAACCAAAATAAAGGACGTTCCTATAGAAATGAGTTGTATGACTGTGTAATACAGTATTGCAAGCAGCAGTCAGCATTGAAGCTGTTTTACAAAGAAGCTCTGTGGGGAAATAAATGTATATTAAAATGAGACAAGGAGAAGTTGACTCAATACAAAGTCCTGTTTATCTCATGCCATTACAGGCTGCAGAAGGGGAGAGTGTCTTAGAGCCTGTTTCCTCTCCTCACTTCTGTGCATGTGCTGCGTCTTGAGTGTAGTAAAACCAACGCGGCAGCTCAACTGGAGTGGAACAGGACAAGCCCTCCCTTGGGAAAACCCTTGTTGCAGCGTTTTCTGCCAGGAAAAGTGAAGCTTATGAACAACTCCTGGGTGATTTTGTCACTGGCTCACGTTTTTGAGGAAAGCACAAAAAGCCAAGCTTGAATAATGGCCCAGGATGTGCATGTGGCACTGACCACAGGATAAAGTCTCCGCTTTGACTCACCTGGTGTTACAAGGACCACTCTGGAAACTGCTGATTTACTATGTTGTTCACTTGTTAAACTCGGCTGAGTGGATTAATCTTAGCTCTTTTGTGTGTTGGCTTTACCTGCAGGGTGTACTTCCAAGGAAATACATATTTTAGTGTTAGACCTTTCCAGCAGTGGTGAGGCTGTATGGACTGCAAAAATATCTTGCCTGCTTCAAGAGCTCAGGAGATGCATCTCATACCTTAAAGGCTTTGCTATATTTGAACAGAAGGTTTAGGGAATAAGCAATATAGAGGCAAATCTTGATCAAACAATTGAAGAATATTTTTCCTTCAGTCAATACAATTTCTCCCATAAAAGGCCAAAATCAGCCTTGCTGTATTATTTGCTTGTTGATTGAATTTAGATGGGAGAAGAAAAACACTAGCTTTACAGCATAGTGGAATTACAATAACTTGATGTATTCCCTCACTCAAATGTTACATATTCTCTGCTCTTGCAATTAATCTTGTACCAGCACAAACAATAGCATAGGATTAATCAACTGTGATGACAAAAAAAAAAGATTGTAATGGAAAGATGAACTCTTATAAAATTAATTTTTTGAGAGACCGCTTGAAACTTAAACAAATGGAAAACATGGTGCAAATTGTATCTAGCTTCAAGAAAGGGATTTTAATGAGAAATGCAATAGCACAGTAATACTAATCAGTTATAAAAACACAAAACGCCTCGGACTAGTGAGAGAATATCCTTCCTGTTCCCGCTCTTCCTCTTCTCTTTCATGACAGACTAGAGAGAAATAACACAGCAGGCAACTAAAGAGTCCAAGTTGTCTGCATTAATCACGCAGAGCCAGCCAGAGAGCTGGAGAACCAGTGGGTTTGGAGGAGCTGTCGGGTGGATTTGTGCTCGTGTGTGGATGATGGAGAGCCCCCTTGATCAAGGGGTGTATAATTACTGAAAATATAAAGTAATGAACTTCCTATGTGTGTTCTGTTCCTTATTAGATAAAAGGTAAATTGAAAGTGTCCTGTGAGCTACCTTCATGTCTGTCACCCACTCTGATGTGTCAGGTGAGTAGATAAACCCTAGTCTCCTCATTGAGGTTCAGTCTGCAGCTACACACGTGTTTGGGGATGGCTAGCTGTATGGATTTGGTGTTTTGTTTTGGTTTTGCTTAGCTAAGAAATTTTCTCTTTTCATTTCCTTGAACCTTCAAAAAACTTTGGGTAACTTTTCCTAGAAATGAGACTGCAGACTCAGCAATGCTGCTAGCACTGCCCTGGAGACAGGGAGCTGCTCAACTGCTCCTTCCCCTTGTGATGGGTGAAGGGAAACGAACCCTCCCTGATGCAGCTGAATTTCATCTGAAATGATAGAATCCAGGCTGTTGCTCATATCCTGCTCAACTAATGCTTGACTATCCTTACCTCTATTAGCATTCCACTCAATAATCAAAATTACTATGTTGATTTTATATCAGTGAATATTGTCATTACTTTTCTTTTTTATAAGAGCTTGGTTGACTTCTCCAACTCTGCAATGTTTTTTAAGGTAAATTCCTACTTTTCTATTTGTGAGATTAAAATGAGTAATCTATTTAAAATTCTCTTGTTCCCTTTTTTTTTTTTAACAAGTTAAAGAGAAAAGGTCATATATATTTATATGATTGTGTTGATTAGTAGCATGACTCCTCTTGTTTTCAAGCCTGTTTCAGGATTTGCAAAGTCTTGTTTTTAAAGATCAAAAACAAATCACAAACCTGTTAGCATTAAACTACCTGTTTTTCCTAGGGTTTTATATATTTGTTGCTTGAATGAATACTTGGAAAGTGCCATGAAGCAGAATGATTTTAAAACTCTGCAGAAAGAGTGAATTACTTTACCATGATAAAATATAATCGACTGGCTTAAAGATTGGCTTGCTGTAGGCCACGCTTCCTCAGATAGATGTGAGTGATTACTGAAGTTGTGTTTTCTTATGATTCTACTGGCATAGCAAAATAAAAAGGACAGAAAAAGGACTATTGCACAGAGGTGAAGATAAAAGGCTCAGATGTGCATGAAAGACACAATAGCAGTAAATATCCTGAAACTTAGTGTCCTTATTTGCTTTTATTTTCAAATCCTATACAGTCCAAAACGCAGCACATCATTTAGTAGCTTTAAAAAAAGCAACTTGTACTGAGTGATAAAGCTAAGTGTCATCTAACACTATATCTGGGCCAGTGAGGTTTTGCTGATTTCAAAAGAGGTACCGCTTGGGAATGGGGCATAGGGATGTAATCAGTTCCATGCATCTGCAGTTTATTTCTTCCATTTCTCATCCTGGAGTTGCTCTTACTGCTTTGTTGCAGCCTTTTTGAGTGATGTTTCACATATACAGCTGGGAGCAAAATCTGCCACTTACATGTCTAAGATGAGGTGAGTCATTGCAAACTCATCTCTAAATGTCTATATCATCATCAGGCTATGTTCAGGTATCAATTTTTAAATCCAGTATTTTGGAAAAAGGAGAGATGGTTAGTCAATGCTTTCTTGCTCTCAGACATTACTTTTTGGTTTAATATCTACCGAATGTATCAAATAAAGAAATACTCTATGGCTGTGGAGGGCAGATTTTCTACAACTCCTTGCTTTAATTTCAAAAAATTAAGAGACATATGAAACAATGTGTTGTTTGTGTCTTTCAAGCAGTATTCTATTCACCACATCTTAAATATATTATGTTTATTTTATATGCTAGCGTTTATAGAGTATGAGCCAGATTCTAATCCCCAATTAAGACTTTATTACTTAAAAAAATTTTGCAAGGTGGTGGATCTTGAGTTTCAGTATGTTAGACCCAGGACTAGAAGAGCACTACCTCAATCAAACATTTGGCAGTTTGCCTATATTCTACAAGAATTAACATGCCCTTTTCCTATTTATTTCACTCTTCTTTAATCTTTGTATGTACTTTGTAAAGATTCTCATTTGAAGTTGTACTGCTTAAATGTGACAGCAGCATAAGGAAAGCATTTTATTAAGACACAGGAAACCTCTCTAATTGATTATAATTGCAGAAAAATGCACTTAAATGGATGCAGTTCTTCATAATCAAGGCTGCCTCCAGAATCTCTCACCATAAACAACCTGGTTTGCAAGATGCAGTAGCTGCTCTTTCTCCCCCACATCCCTCAGTGAAGAGCCATACAGTGACATTTGCAGCTGAGATGCTCTTCACTAAGGTAAAGTCACAAACCTGAGAGGATGCTCAAATTTCAAGTGACTGTCATATACTGTGGACCATATTATTTTAGCAAAGTTGTAGAAAGGAGCAACCCCAGTGGTACCAAAATGGGATAAACTGTCTGAAATGGTCAAACTTGGGTCAGTTGAAAATAGCTGTGATGGTTTTTTGGGGTTTTGATTAAACAGTTTAGTTTCTCTAGAGAAATTATAAATTTTCTTTTTGAGAAACAAGAGTCGGGAAATAACCTACCAGGCTCTCTCTTAATGACCTTGATTGTGCTTTAGTTTGGACAGAGATTTACAAAACCTTCTTGATCGTTATGTGTCATTCTTCAAAACGAACAGTCTCTTCTGCCTCCGTTAGGGGAGCAGTACAGTGTATTCATTTTGTAACTGGACCTCTCTTAAAAAAAAAAAACAAACAAAAAACAAACAAACAAAAAAGACAGAAAAAAAAACACAAAAGTATTAGAAATCAGTAGAAACTAATTCAACAACCTGGAATGCAGAATAAGTTTTAGGATGACTAAAATTTAAGGCAACTTTGAATATTCAAGCTTCTCTTCGCATTGGCAAATGAGTTTAAGGCACAAGGAAAGCAACAGATGTGATTAAAATCTTTCTGAGACTGTTGGCTCTGCCTGCAGTATTGATTTATCTGTCTCCTAGAACTTGCTTCCATGATTTTATTTTTGTAAATAATTAAAAATACTTGAGTTTTGTTGATGGTTTCTGAAAACTACTCTAAGAATTACACTTTAGGTTTACTTTGACTCTTCAGTTTTTTTTCCAGCCCTCTCAATTATTCATGGAAGTCAGGCAGAAGTGAGTACATGTTGTCTGAGCTCACAGCTTGAGACAGCCAGTGCGAGTGCCCTCTGTTCGGAAAATTTGGAGGGATACCAATCAGCCCGGGAGTGACTAGTGTCTTCTAGACATTCATTGGTGTCAGATCTAGTGCTAATCTTGACATTAAGCTGGGGAAAAAAAAAAGGATGATCATAACAAGATGACCAATAAACCTTGGAGAGAGAAAAGGTGAGTCAAAGCTAAGTCTATCAGTAACCCACAGCACCTCTATGAAGGCAGCTGTGGCCTCCCTGATGCTCCATCGGTATCAGCTGTTTGAAAAGGAGTGAGAGCAGTACTGGATATCCCAGAAAAACATGAGAAACAGCTGCTCTTCTGGTCCCTTGTTGCCCTGACATATGGACCCTCATGAGTCTGGTCCTTCCTATTCTACTTCTTGGCGTAAGTCTGAGACCTCAAGGGACTCCCTTGCCCCTGGTGTGCTGCTGCATCCCAGCTGTATGTGTCTTCCACAACAGCTGGGCTCTCCAGATGTCCCCAGGAGTTAAATAGAAGTGTATGTGGAGCAGAAGTCAGCTGAACTCGGCTATGGAGAAGAGGATGTTGATAGGAGAGCAGTGCTCCAGGAGTCTGTCCCAGCACTGACTTCAACTCATTGTTCAGCTAGTGTCTTCAGGACAGAATTGTCATAGATGGACTTTGAAGCTGCCCTACCAAAGGAGAGATCTGTAAATGAAAGTCTAAACTTGCATCACCTCTAAATAAGAGGCTGCTGGAGGACTTCGATCTATGTCAGCTATGGGCTGACAGGACTACAGTTGAGCTGCTGCTCTTCAGGCCTTTCCAACTACCCCGAAACTCCAGGGGATGGACTACAGGTAGAACTTCAACAGAAATACTAGGTAAATTTATCTCCTCAAGGGAAGATATTCCTCAGCAAGCTTTCTTGTGAAATGTGTTGTGAGAATCTGCCATGACGTATTTATTAGTAAAAAGCAGAAAGTAGTTGAGTGGCCCCCCAGGTAACATGTTGCAGGCCCTTTATTTTGCATGTAATTGTAAATGAATACACTGCTGCACTGCACCCAAACTCTTCTTGAAGTAACATTTCCCAAGTCCCCTATCCAGCTTATTTTTACTAATTCTTCCTGACCAAATCTCATTTCTTCAGTTTATTTTTCACCTCTTTCTTGTCTCCTTTACTCAGTATTTCTCTACAACCTCCTACCCTAGTCCAGCAACATGCAGTGATGTCTCTTGCACTTAAAGCTACTTTTTACTATATCCTTTCTCTTGTCTGGTAGCCTCTGCATTTAGGCTAAAGGGACAATGTATCTGTGAAACCTTTCTCTCCCTATAATAAACTGGTTCTTCAGTGTCAGTTTTGTTCATCATTAGACTATTGTTACCTTTATTTACCTACCCTGTCCCTCCTGTTTATTCCAGGTAGCAGCTGAACGTGGCTGTGTAGCTGGTGCTATCGCTGCTTTTCCTAAGCTTTCAATTTGCGGCAATAACAGAATGCAAAAAGCCTTGCTGCCCTTTATTTTGATGCCTTTATATATGTATGTATGTGTCTGTGTGTATATACATACATATATATAGGAAGTTAGATGTTATGGAAGATGTTAGATGTTGTGTCCATCCTCTTTGCCCGAGCTTTTTCTGGGTGGCCTTTCTCATATCTATGTTATTATTGCTTCTGATATGATGACTTATATGAATAAGGACTAAATGCTCAATTTCTAATGCCTTTTTAGGAGTGCTTTTTAGTGCTTGGAATTCTTCTGAAAACCTATGGAAGATCCGTTGTGTTCAACTATAAACCTGCATGTTGCTGACTGCATATTTAATGCCAGTGGTGGTTCTGGAGGGTTGGGTTATGTAGCTGGGTTACTGCATCTTCTTAGTGCAATGTGTTCATAGTTGGTGAAAGATGCTACAAAATAATAAAACAAAAGCTGGCATATGTTCTTTCCTGCAAGGCAAAGAATTTAGTTGTGCATTATTTTTCTACTCCTTTGCTATGTGATCGTAAGTGATGATGTTTCACATTTATTATGTGTTTTGCTCTGTGTTTTATCATCCTCTTTTTTGATCCTCTATCTTCTCCTATTTTTTTTTTCCTCTTGTAAGAGGAAGTAAACTTGGTCATATTTAAGAGTATTGGAAGAAAAAGAAGGAAACCAAAAAAAGAACACCATGCAATCCATATAGCTCATGCTCGCACAATCAGGAATTTCTGCACTACAGCCAAGCTAAGGATGCATGAGGCATGAAGTGAATATATATCTAGGACATTATTTCACATGGAATGACCTATATTCCTGCTGTATCTAAGTGCTGCGATAGTTTTGGATTAAATAGAACTGTATCTTGTTTGTGTTTCTATCTCAGAATAGTTTGATGGAGTCACTTTGACCTATTATTGCTGCTTTGCTTCTCATTGGTCCAAGTCTTCACCAACCAATCTCACCATTTCTTTTGCTGGACAATTTTTTCCATGTCAATCATGTGCTTAAAGTGCCATCATCCTGTTTTAAGCAATGGGTCTTTTGTTATCAAAAATCAACTTTCTCTTCAAAACAGTTATCTTTTAAATTACTGCCATGTAAAGGAAGAGGGAAGATGCTTTATTTTCCAATTTCTTCTCCAAGAGGTTGCCTTTTATGTACAAAGCATCTGGAAGGAAAGGCATCATTAACATGGCATGAAAGAATCCAAAGACAAAATAACCTTCTCTCCAAGCAGAGGTGGCTATTTAATGAACAATTCACTTAATTTTTTAGCCACCTTCTCCTTTCAGATGAAAAGCAATGGAAATACATGTCAAAGAAACCAATCATCGCAAAATCTCTGCCCAATAGTTGGAGTGTAATAGAAAGAGATTATAGTACAAAGGATTGAAAAAAGCATCTCTTCCTTCTCTGTCTCTCTTTTGTTGTGAGCACAAAGATAAGTGCATTGCAATCAGATGATTTTAATGAATAATCCAGTTGTTTGGCCTGGATAGTAATTCCAGATGCAGTCTGTAGAGGCTGTTTGAATATGAACTGGTTCCTTTTCAAATTTTTACTCTGCTGGCAGGAGTGCATTGCTAGTTGTCAGGGGAGTCCTATTGCTGTTGAACTATCTTCTCTGGGGGTATAAAGAGGTGTAGGAGAGCAATTGCAAAAGAAAGAAACGGTTTTTAAATTCTCTTTCCACACAAACACTTTAAAGTGTTCATTTTCATAGCAGTGTGCTGGACCTGCTTGATTTTGAGGCAGGAGTTCAATTTGGAGTGAATATAATTTCTACTGTGAATTAAAAATAATAATAATTTTTAAAAGAAAGGCAAAAAAGCTTTTACTGTGTGAGATCAAACCGCTAACTAGACCTGGGGAGTTGAAGTTTTACTTATCACTTAAAATCAGTCTTAATAATTTGTAGGAGTACTGCTTAATTGGAAGGTGATAATGATAAAGCACTTAAGTGATTAAAGTTTTTAAGGAGTTGGGATGCTCACTCAGAAATGGCCCCATTAGGGAGTTGGACTGCAATAAATGTTTTGTGTGTGTGTGTGATTATGTAGCACCTACAACTATGGTTCACTGACTTAACTCTCTAGCGTACACTCAATGGTGATAAGAGCACCACGCGAGTTTGCAGGGATGTGAACTTGGAAAAGGAGCAAAAATATTGCTTCTGTGTGAAGTTCAACTTTTTTTAACAAAAAAAAAGTGTTGCTCTTCAGCTTACAGTATAACAAATGTGGGTTCGTTCAGTTCTTTGCTTTTTGAGATGCACACTCAGATTTCCAGTGGGTAAACTCTAGGGATTGATGCATGATATCGTATTGGTACAGCAATCAGAAGTAATCAAAAAGAAGCAAGTCATGAATAAAAACATAACTTGAACAAACCTAGAATTAAAATACATATTTTATGCATTTTATCTAGCCTTTTATCAAAATGGTAATGCTTTATCTAGTTTGAAGTGTTAATTGTACACTGCAGGAAATGAACCAGGAAGAGCTGTGTGTACGTAAATTATATTTTCTGGATGATATATGACCTACATTTCCCATCTGCATGTATTCTTGTGTTGATAAAGCAGCCCATAGATTTGGTAGTTAAGAGTTCCTTGTACAAGAATGTTTCTTATCCCCCAGTTCTAGGATATGTTTTCCCAACATCCTTCCTTCTGTTTGCAACTTAAGCAGAGGTATTTTCCTTTCTGTATTTTTTTTTTTTTCTGATTCCGTAATTGTCAATAACGGGAATCTTTCCTTCAAGCTTCTATGTCTCTTTTCTAATGAGAGCAACTAAAGTCAGTATATTGACATACTGCGAACTTAATTGACTCTTTTGGGAAGAGAAAGGGCTGCTTTGTGGCCCTCTTGAACATAAAAAGGCAGCACCTGCTGCAAAAAGGTTACAGTTTAAAGACATCAGAGCTGGTTAAGGTGAATAGTTGCAGGCTGTTGAGAGAAAACAAGATAACAATATATTTGTCATCATGGTAGGGAGTCATCTTTGCTCACCAATAGACCTAAACTTGTTAAGACTTCTTAAAAAGTTCATGGTAGGGAAAAAAAAGCATTTGGAGAAAAACAATCAGCCAGTGTGACAAATTATTGCAACATTTAGATGAGGAAGTGGCATGGTAAGAAGATATCTCTTAAATTGGATGCTCAGATGATGAAATGAGGACTTATGGACTGTTTGGAGCTGTGTTATCTGCTCGGTGCTGAATGGTGAGTTGGATTGTGAAGGACCGTGGAAGTGTTTATGTTTAATAGAGTTTGAAGAGAGGAAGGTAATGTAACATGTGAAAATATAGAAGTCATGGCCACCAAACAGAAAGAAAATGATCTTAGCATTAGGATTCAGAATAGATAGAGAAAAACACTTGGGTAATCAAGAGAAGAGCTTCAGGAAGAACTTCAGCCTCAGTAATGACTAAGAAAAGCTTTACTTTGGAGAGGAGATGTAGAACAAGCTCTGTGACCTAGAAGCAGTATTGGAGGTATCACCTGGGATATTGAGTTGGTTGACTATTGTTTACAGCAGTAGAAAATTGCAGACTTTGGGAAGATTACCAAAAGTGTTTGTTTGTTTTTTAAAGGTGGATTTGATATAGATGATTGAAAAGAAAAAACAAAGGATAAAAAAATCTATAAAAGTTTTATGGGCATGTGAAAAAATGCAGTAGAGAGGCAACTATATGAGATGATGTCTGAATTTGATGGAATAGGAAAGAGAAAAAAGACCAAGATGGAGCTTTCCCAGAAGAAGCTGCAGATAGTTGCCCAGAAGGTGCAGTTGGATGTGAATTCAACTCTATTGTGATACTCCTTCCAAGGGGCTCTGAGCTGAAGCTGGGTGAGGTACTTCTGCAAAGACTGTTCCTATACTATGTTAGGAAAGAAAAGTGATGATTAACTATCTTAATTATTCTATTCTTGGGTACTGGATCAACTTCTTGCCTACTACTGTGCTAGTTCAAATGTATTGCGTGGTGTCTTGGTTGATGAAAATACATTAGAAAAATACATTTTCCTAACTGTTTGAAGAACATAGCCTAAAAATTATTTTAAATTTATTTCTTTTAACTGACTTCAGCTTGTGCATATGAAAGAGATATGTGGATAACATCTATTTTCTAGCTCTTTCATTCTCTCATTCTCCTGTTCTTTTCCTTCTTTCCCCTATTCCATTTCTTTCCAGACAATTTTATTGTCTGTTCTCTTTTTACTTACGCAGGACATAAATGCCCTAGATAGTGTTAACTGCAAAGCTATTCAAACTATCACCTCCAAGTCATTCCAGTGATGTCTCTTTCTCTTAGTATAGAACACACCTCCCCAAAACTTTGCTGCAAGAACCTCATGGTGTGAGAGAAGTGGTGAAAACTGAACAGTCTCTTTTTCACAGCAAAAATAAATCCTTTGCCTCCAGCTTAGGAATGAGTATGTGTCTACCTTAACAAGCATGAGGTCCACGAGGGCAGATCTGTTTAGTGAAGCAGTTGTTGCTGAGGGCTCATATTATGCTTCAGTAGCTGAAAACTTTGCTGTCCTTGGAAAGGGCAAGCTCTGTTAGCAGAGTTTATTACAACGAGTGTGAAGATTCTGACTATTATTTCTACCTCTGCTAGATTCAGGTTGTAATTTGGACAGCTGCTTCTTGTCCTGTAAGTCAAGCATCAAAAATATTTAAATTAATATGTAGTACTAGTACAATAATTGTTCCTTAAACAAAGCTATGTGTGTGACATTATCAAAATTCAGAAATATGTAAGACAAGAGACTATATAGTGCTGTGGAGAACTTATATTTGTGGAGGGAACTGTTCTTCTAAGTTTATGAAATGGCTTGGGTGAGGTGAGGTTTCAATGAGTTCACAGGGACTTAGATTTTTTTTTTTTTTTTTTTTGGCTCTGGATCTGTAATTCAGCAATCTATTTTTCATCGTTATAGTGAGGGTTTCAATTTCTATTTTAAGCCAGTTTTAATTTCCTTCTTGGCTATATTTAAAGGGACTCTATTAATACAATCCATTTCCCAAGTGAAACTTGATGGATATAGCTTTTGTAACAATGCATAAATTAGAAATATTTTCCCTTTATTGCCTTTTGTAGTTGTTTCATTTATTAACTTGTGTTGGGTAGAACAAAGCTTTGGATCGGATCCTTTTCCCCTTGCAAGTAATTTACCGTGAGATGCTTTGCTTTATTGTATTCAGTTAGTGCTTGGTTCTTAATATGTAAAGCAAGATAATTAACTATTTAGAAGAAAGAGTGTATGTTGGCACTGCAGGCATATTTATGTTTTCACGACTAATTTCAGTTTGAGCTGAAATTGAGCTCACTCTTGTTTTTATACAACTACTACAGCAGTCTTGACATTATTTCTTCTGCATTAGGAGGCTTGAAAGGGGTAAATGAATGCTACTGTGTTTCTAAGTTTGAAGGGTTTATTGAAAAGGGTTATAAGGCTAGTCTTATTTGATTAAAGTATGACTAGTGCCCTTTGTAGCTCTAAGGTAATTTCAGACATGGATTTAGACACCTTGTCCTTTTGCTTCTGGTTGTTGACACTGTCCCAGGAAGACAGTACTAACTCTGGAAGAAAATCCCTCCAAAAATAAAAGTAAAACTGATGGTATCTGCCTCACTTTAAGTTTTTAAAGTGTTTGGATGTTGGAGATCTTGCTTTTTTTTCTCCCTGCATGCCTGAAGCCTCAACTGTTGGCTGGCAGAAGCAGCAAGTAGCAGCTCTGATCTTTCATCCCCATTCCAGAGTCTCCATCAGGCCTTGGCTCTTCCACTGACAACTGCTTCTCCTGAGCACTGCACAGGACACTTTACTGAGCCAAGTATTGAAGACGGACACTTGGAACAGGATGTCCTGAGTTATTGAGGTCTGGAATCGAGTCTCTGCTTTTCTGTAGGCTTAACCAAGTACATCCCTCCAGCCAAAGTCCTCTGGCTCTTCCTCCTGTCTATGCATCTCGGAGACATTCGTATGCCCAAACAGGAGCCGAGCTGAAAGTCCCAGCTCAATTAGCTACAGGGGAAAAATGGGCACCTCTGACATGGAAAGTCCAGGTACTTTTCATCACCTCTAATTAGGAATAAATTGGCTGTTTATGATATCTGCATCTGATAGATGAATCCCATCTTAAAAGCTTAAACTTCTCTCTGTTGCAATAAGAGGAAGACCCGACATTTGTGCTTTTTTTACTTCTCCTTAAAAATGAGGAACCGCACTCTTGTGCACTGTTTTTCCTGAATATTGTATGCCTGGCAGGAATATGCTGTCAGAACTGGGTAGCTGGGAGATTGATCACTGGGGTGAGAGTGATGCTCTTCAGAAGGGCACCCTGGCTGCATGCAAGGAGGACTCTTTAAGAAGTTTAAGAAATGCCTTAAGGCAATGCCAAAGTCTATGCAAGCTCCATAAACTTGTTGTAAGTCTTGCATGGGATAGTGGTCTATCTTGTCCTAAAGTTCTTGTCTTTCAGGATAAAAGTTGAAAAGTAACTAAAATAGAGATTTCTAAAAAATCTCCTCCCTGTGATGCTGAGTGGAAAGCGGAAATATCTCTGCCTAGGCAGGCCAAGGTGAGACTGCAGAATATCTTTGGTTCTATCATTAAACCTCTTGTGTAGCTGTCTTTAAATATAGGTTTCTGTGCAATTTCCTATATTGGTTTATAATAAGGAACAGTTTTCATGTCTGCTGCACTGCAAACTCTTCCATCTATCTGTGACTCATCTGGCAGCTCAGCACAAAGCAGCAGCCTGATTTAAAAACCCATTTGGTATATAGAGTTGACAGAGATTTGTCAGTGTTTTTTCCCATCAGGAGAGACTTCTTTTTCCCCACATTACTTTGGAGTTGTCATTAGACCATCTTTCCTAATCCTTTAACACTCAGGAAGGCTAAATAAGAGAATTCAAGCTTTCTTTCTAGTGTTAATTTTACTGTTTTAGTTTATTTTTCTCCAATTACTTTTGTACAGTTTCTTTCTATATGGGTGAGATGCACCTACAATTTCATTCATTCTATAGCCTCATTTGTGACCGTTATCTCTCTCATAAGCAAAAGCTTTAGAAGAAGTCGTCAGTTTTAACACAGTTTCATTTACTTTTATTGGACTGCAATAGTAGAAATGGATGCTCATGTGTGGATGTCATTATAGAGAAAATTAATCTCTTTTACTCTTTTTTTACTCTTTCAATAAATAGGAACCCAATGCTTCTGGTTTTATTGCTGCCACTTTTAGGCTCAGTCTATCTCCCTTTGAAATAATTTGGATTTAGCTATTCATTTGAAGATAACAGGTACATATGAAAGCCCTTTGATTTTTCTCCTCTGCCTAAGGACTACTTACATGAGTAATCAAGCATGTATCTAGCACCAAAGCCATGATCCTACAGGCAATTACTTTCACAAGTAGAATCCTATTGTGTACATCAGATCCACATGAAAATTGAAACCCTGCTGTTAGAATCTTTTGCACTTCATTTTTCAACTTAAAATAATACTTCTAGCCTGGTTAACACTTGGGATGCAGGAACACATGCTCCTTAAGTATTAATAAATTGTCCTCTAAAATTTATTGTCGTTGATAGCTTGGCACACATAACATTATTTACTGGGCATTTGGTATTATTTATTAAAGTAGCAAGCAACTGGTTGTTCTGCAAGCAAGTATTTTAAACTACTTAACTGGCAGTAATTAGTGAGTCTTGAGGAATCTTTCTGACTACACCCTCTATAGCATGAGGAGTTTGCTCTTGCCAAATGTAGAAATTTCTGTTTCTAAGGGGAAGGGTAATATTCTACTCTCTCTTCTAACAAAGTTATTATTAGAAAATCTAAATTGCAAAATGCTTAATGTGATTAGAAGGAAAAGTGAAATCCTTAGAGGCCATAAATATTGTTTTTCCTTTTCAGTAGAGTAAGTTATTCTGTAAAGGACCAACAAGGTTAAACAAGGACTTTCTGGAACCTTATTTTAGCACAGGTAGATCTGCTAAATGCTGCTGACTTTGGTATTGTGACTCACTTCAGCTACTGGGACCTTGCAAGGATCCTGTGTTTCCACTGTAATGTAGTGCACCTCTGTTGAGCATTAAATGCAAGTATCACACCTAAATGGATTGGCTTTTCTTTTTTTGATGTATTTATCTTCACAATTGGACTGACACATGGCAGACATGCTGTTGGGAAACCTTTCTGCTGCCACCGAAGAGAACAGCAAAATGAATATTCCTCATGCTTTGCAGAAGACGAGTGGGAGGCAAGTACAACATAAATGACACACGAGGTCTATTAAAGCAGAGACTGTTGGTGGTGGCAAATTGTAGTTATATCTTGCCAGGGGAAGCCTTGGAAATTCCCATCATATGTTGATTATCTTTTGCCATTCTGTGGGCATTTTTGCCTCACACACACACACAGACACAAAAATCTACTCTAATTTCAGAAAGGATTGCTAAGAGTTTTTTCTTTAATAGCACAAAACAGCACTGGAGTGTTCTTTTGAACTTTCCCGTGGCCCTGATGGTGCTTAACGTGATGGGGAAATTGTCTGAAAGGAAATGAAATGCTAATTATACCTAAAAATGGCAGCATCTGTTCCATCTGCATAACCTAACTTGTAGGACTGTCAATGAAATGTCAAACCTCTAAACAGGCAAGTCTAGTATTTATGAAAATAGACTCACCTTAGAATCGTAAATACAGCAAGACTCTCTTGACTCCAACCGGCAAACAGATCTTGAAGGAGACAGTTCCTCTGGTGAGACCCAGGAAAGCAGTGCACCTTGCTGAAATGGGTTTTGAAAAGAATAAAACTTTTGGTAGTCACTTCTTATGGTTTTATAAGAGATTTGCCTGGCTTCCCTCATATATTAGGTATTGTCTTTTATAGGCAATCCTTTGTAATGCAAAATGGGCTACCTAAA
This sequence comes from Crypturellus tataupa, assembly GCA_034781795.1. NCBI lineage: Eukaryota > Metazoa > Chordata > Aves > Tinamiformes > Tinamidae > Crypturellus > Crypturellus tataupa. Next base: position 5,325,767 of record JAWLRI010000995.1, read on the forward strand.
ATGAACGTAGTAATGCTTGTTGAGATATCTAATTAATTGCATAGTTATTTTGACTAGTCTTTCCTAGCTGAATGCAGCTTGGTTCATTTTTTCTTCAACCAAAAAAAAAAAACCCTTTGTTTTTCATCCAGGTTGGTGCTGAACTATATATATGAATTTTTGCCCTGAGCTGCCTTAGGGTTTTCATACCCGGAGCCAGCAGTGTCTGTCCTCACTGCAACTCTGTCTGCCATGCACATTCCAACCTCAAGATCTGACCACTGAGCTTGCCCTAGAAAAACCCTCCTGTCACTGTAGAGGCTGTTTAAGAGGATGTATGTGTTCAAAGGGTTGTTTTGAAGGGTACACTTTTTCTCTTTTAGTTTCAAATGCCATTAAGAGACTTTCTGCAGTTTGGCCTCATCTCTCCGAGTATCTACTGCTGTTGATTTATAGCAACATTGGTGTCCTCTGTGATTGAAATATTCTTTGAATCATATTAAGGGAACAGCAGGTTTCTCCTCCTGACCTCCTTTAAAGAGTTAATATTTTCTTTTAAAGAACAGAAATTCAGAGACTCAAGTATAACATTGTAAATCCTTCTTTTAGTAATGCTGTTTTCCCTCTTATTTAATTACTTCACCTTCAAGGTTCCCATGAGTCAAGATGAAAAAGTCAAATTCATTTAGATTATTTTCTGGCTCTTGTGTGCAGACTTCCGCAGCTCCTCCTAACCACTTTCCTCTGCTCCAGTCATTTAGCATAGACAGAAATTCACCAACAGCACTTAAGTTCAACACAAAATAAGCTCAAAGAGGGAACAGTTTTATTTTTCTTAGCCAACACACAATTATCCACTCTTCAATTCATGTACTTTTTTTCCCCTCCATTAAGTTTACAAGGGGCTGCAGCTGTATCCTTCTCTTCAGTCTTACAAAAATATTCTAATGCTGGTTCTTTCTGGTCATTTTAGCAAACTAATTAAAAATAGTAATCAAGTTGTCATTCCTAGAGACTGAATTTTGATGTCTTTCTCTCTACAGAGGATCAGTCCCAGGGAAACATAGAGCTTAGCTTAGAGATGATCCCATTGTAGCATCCTTGTTTTCCTAGGCATGTGCACAAGGATGGAAGGACACCTCATCGACAGAAGGAGACTCTTCTTACCTTCTGCAATTGGAGAACTGATTCTCTACCCAACAGAGAATGTGTTGAAAAACACAGATTTTAGCTTCAGAAGTCAGTAATGTTGTAGTAGCTGTATTTTGGACTCCCATTGTTGGATAGGGATGTGAAACTGGCAGACAAGTTGCATGTTTACTCAGAATTTCTGCTTAAAAGACAGACTTTGTAGCTACACTTATGCTAATGGATCCGAAAGGATGCAACAATGTTTTATAGACTTAATATTTTTCCTTTAAATCTCAATTATTTTTAACTTTGACATGTAGAAGCCACCTTGTTATCTCTGCGTTTTCATAAGGAAACATCCCGCCATTTATTTATTTTACTTTTTTTTTTTTAATATATGTAACCAAAAAACTCAAAGGACATATTTTGTTGGAAAAAAAAAAAAAGTGTAACCTTCCTTGTTTATTTCAGTATCCAAAATCAGAAGGGACAAAAAGGACAAGAGGTCCTCACCCTCTTGTATTTAAAGTAGCAAACTGAAGAAGCAGAAGCAAACACCAGACTCGCATTCTAAATGCAGAAAGAAATGTGAAAAAGTGAAGTTGCCCCAGTGACCTCTGACTGAACAAATTGCACAAGTTTAGGTAGAAACGCTCTCTCTTCCTGAAGGAGGTATCACTTTGAAAATATGCTCTATTCTCTTGGTGGAAGCCCCAGCAGGACCCTCAATGGTGTCTTGACCTTTTAAAGTAGATCTAAATGAACAAGCGTTTACAAAGGATTGATAAAGAGGTCAACTGTGCAGGTTGCTCTAGAAAGAGCTTGCTGAAGACAAGGAGAGTGAAAGAGGGAGAGTTTCTGTGGGATGGGATAAAAAGGGTTCGTATCCTTATTTCACGCTTTCCTGGAGAGTCAGGACTGAACCAATTTTTGGCATGTGCTTCTCCCACATCCCAGCCTACTCCAACAGTTAGTACCCAGGAGGTGCAGCCCTTCTGCTCCTTGGTGTGATGGGGCTATCTAGGCAGCTTTATGAGGTCTTATTCAATGGTCTAACTCAAAAAATTATCAGTTGTTTGCACTGGTTCTCTCCCTTTCTCTCTGGGTTTGTGTGTATGGGATACCAGCCTTCTGGAAGAACTGATCTTATGAGTAATTTTTATTGCCTTCTGAAGACTTCTATAGGAAACTGTTAGGAGAGAAAGCAGCAAGTCCTTTGACTGTTGTTGGTCTCTTTAAAAATAATCAAGAAAAAAATGAAAAAAAATGTTCAGAAATGTGATTCAGGATCTATAAGTCTTTCCAGTTAACTCCTGAGCATCTTTTTTGGGGGGAAAAAAAAAAGATAGGGAGAAAAGCTTTAGGAGGGACACCATTCACACTGTCTGAATGAACAGTGGATAATAGGCCCCGAGGGAAGCCCTGTAAACTCCGCGGTCTTTCTGTCTCCTGGGTTTAGGTTTATTTTAGACCTTTGGTCATATTCTGCTGCCACTGAACTAGAGATAGCGCTAAATACTCCCCTGAGTTTCCTGTGTATGTACTATATGTACTGCAATCGACAGATAAAACCCACACATGATCCCTCGAGTATTCTCTTAAAATTCTGAACTGGCTGAGGAAATGATGTTAGGTTTCCATTAGAGCTTTGAAAAAGAAGGATTTTTCTCCTCTCCCCTTATCTCCGTGACAAATCTCTCTAAGATGTGCCTTTTTGCCCTTCCAAGTTTCTCAGAACACTAAAAGACAAATGACTTTCTTGAATCACTCCTTATTGACAGGAGCGTCTACCTGTGTTTTGGGGAGATAAGGTCTTTTTACCTGGCTTTCAAAACCAGTTGTGGACTGAATACACATAGGAAATAGCTGGACAATATTCTTTTTCTACTACTTTAAGACAAAAATAAATATAAAAATAAAGTTAACCATGGAAAGATGATTTATTTAATGTTATAGTTCATTGCTTTATTTATTATTTCAGTCACAGAATTTGCCTTAGTACAGTAAAGACTCTCCCAAAATCTGATGGTGATTTTCCGCACCACTTGCAGCTCTATGCTCTGTAAAAGAGCAGACTGAGTGCAGCTTGCCACAGAGCCTGGAAAATATGATCTGGAATCAACATTTGCTCCTAACTTGTACTTGCAAAACAAATTGTGTTTCGTGTGCAAGCAAACCTTCAGATTTTTGAGAACGTGTTGTACATAAAATCTGCTTAAATTTGCATGCTGAATTGTATGCATATGCTGCTATTTCTTTAGAAAAATCACATTTCCAATCTGAGATGAGTCCCACTTGCCTCATCCGAATTGCACCGCTGATGGCATCAGCTTTTGTTCACTGATGTTGCTAACGTGGTTGATGCTGTTTGCTGAGCATTGGTTCAGCTCTGTGCTCTGAGAATGAGACAGGACTGTTTTATTTCTCCTGAAAAGTACTGTCTTCTCTTTGCTGGGCAAATTAGGGCCTGCTAAACCGAACGCTACTTTACAGTGTTAGGCCTATTTGTGTTCTGTTGCTTCCTATTTGTGGGAAGATTTAAAAAAAAAAAATAGGTTAATATGAAAATTTACTGATTCTAGGGGATTTCATCACAAAGGCTCCACTGATTTCAGTGAAAACACAAAGAGGCCTTGTGAAGACTGGGAAAATGTGACCTGCCTGTTTGTTTAAATGATCATTGGAAAGAAGATTTTCTACTTAATACTCTTTACTTCAGTCACTACCATGGGACTGTAATGCAATCACATTTTATTTATTAAGCAATGCAGACCTGCTAATTAATAAATGCCTTTTGCTAACTACAAGCACAAAATCTACAGTAATTAGATCTAGATAATTTTTTCAGTGAATACTTTTGGACAGCATTGATTTATAGGCGCTTAAGTCTCTTAGGTGTACTTCAGCATGGAGTGCATGCAACCCCATAAATCTCACTTCTTGAGCTTGTAGCTTTGATTCTGGGAAAAAATTATAATGTGAGGTGTAATGGCAAGCCTCGTGTATAACAAAAAGGGTTAGAAGAAGAAAGGTTGGGTGATCCAAAATCAATAATTGTGATTTCTTGAAATTTTTGCATGCCTGACCTAGGGGTTCAATAAAAGAGGTCATCTTCCATCATCTTCTGTTCTTACCACATATGTATCAACCTGATAACTTATGTAGTTCTGGCAGAATCTGAAGAACAAGGAGTTTATCAAGTGTCTGACTCCAAGCCCCATAGTGTAACAGAGGAAGCAGAGCCGGGACAGAGGGATCCTTCTTTTCACTGCTGTTTCAGCGGTCACGTTTTTTTCCTCAAATAAATGTCTAGGTAAAATAAAAGAAAATGTTCTTTCCTCTGAGTCCTTCCGCTAGTGTCATTTCTGTCTGAAGGATGAAGAGGGTTTTATGTAGCAGTGATATTACATAACTGCCCAAGTTTTCTGGAATGAATTACTATTCTAAACCCAGTGTGTAATACTCTATTGCGTATACTGTGTGCAGTGAAAGTTAATGCCAAAGTTTCTATTTTTCCTTAGTGTGAAAAGCTTCTTTTGCTCAGAATATTTGTTTATTTCCCACCTATACTCAATGGAGTCATAAAATTCAAAGCTCAGTCATCTCATAAAATTGTTAAATGTCACAACTGATTCCTACATAGGTTGATAAAACAGAATACAAGCATGAAGTCCTACCTGTTATCATATCCAGTTAGGATTACAAAAGATGTGACAGGGAAATCAAGACTGTGAAAGAGTCAACATTTCAGAAAACTTCAACATTTTTTTGAAAAGGTATGTGAATGTTTTTGCTATTTTCTTACAATGAGGTGGCATGAATGGTCTGTTTCTGTTGAACATAAATCTGATTTTCTTGTATCTTTCCTTGCTAAGTAGAAGCATGCCAAGTATATTTTTAAGTGAATTACAGCTGCACTTGACAGAATGAAATGAAAGACCTGTTTCCTCTGACTCCCAGAGATGACAATAGTGACATTTTGTAAACGTCACAGAACAAAATATGCAGTTTCAATGATGCTCAAATGCTGCTGCCTTTTAAATGAAGTGCATCATACATTTCAAATGCCTGAAAGGGTCCTTCAAAAAGCTCATTTTCTAGAATAGTAAGCAGCAAAAAAAGTGTGATCTAGGCACAACAACAACAAAAAAAAAAAAGCAGAAAGCCCATTAGACATAGTAAATACAACGGGATAGAGACTTATTTGATCTCAATTGGCATACACATTGATTTACTGCAGTGCATGCCTTGGTCTAGCAATATTAGTTAGATTACACTGGTCCCCTGTTGAATTAAGGTTGAAGGAATTCACACAGTATATAACTGCTTCATCCCTAGGTTGTAAAATAGATGCTGAATAGCTACTTTATCTGTGATTTGCTTGAGCATCAAGCAAGAACTCCAGTGTTACCAGTGTGTGGATTAGTACTAAAGTTCACAACATTTTAGAGTTGTTAGGTTTTAGAATTAATATTCCTAACGTATACAAAGTAGTTTCTTAACTGTTATGCTGACAGAGTCCAGTAAATCCTTTTACTGAGTCTGATGCTTCCTATTCTTGAGAGTATTCTGTGGCATTCTGTGTTATGGGCTTTGAGTTCACTTTTCTAATTCATTACTGAACCTGTGATAAATTTCTCATAGTTTTGTGGATGATGAGAGAGAAATAGATATGGTGATATTAGTACTGTAAGGCATGGCTTTGCTTGGTGCCATCCTGGTTTGATGAGAGAATGCAGGGAAAATGCTCTGATTAAGGTTGTGGTTTGTTAATCCAAATGCTGAAACCCATTGCAAGCTTAAAAACTGTATCTCCCAAATTCAACTTCATTTCATCAGGGACAATGATAAGAGAGATTTTGTAAAATTGGAGCACTGTTATAGAGTATAAAAGATGAGTCAAAGAAAGGGGAAAAGCTGTATTCGTTTCTTGATTTTCTCTTGTCCAAGATGGAGTTAAAAAGGACGATTGCTAGAGTAGAAATGAGGGCTTGAGAGAGACAAATAATTAACTGCTGGTCTTCAGAAAGAGAGAGAGATGATGTGAATTTGTCATCTGTAATATTCACTTACAGCATATAATAGAATTCAATATTGGAAGCCTTCAATACTGGAAGCCAGGTATCATGTACCTAATAATGATAACCATTGAAATTAGTCTCCAGATAGTTATTTATAGTCATTTATGCTTATGTAATACATTGCTTTTGTGGATGTTTTCCAGACGGGTATGTGGTTCTTATTGGCGGAATAAGCTTGTCCTTGGAAGAAAAATAGATTTTGTTAATTTAGGAAGTAAATCCACAAAAATATCCAAAGTACCAATCAGGTTGATGTATATGCATATCTGAAACTCACTGTCTAGCTATCACAAGAAGCGTATTCCTTAAGGAAGTATTTCAGATAACCCATTCTATTTTGGAATCAGTTTCTGGCCACAGGCAACAAAGGAAACAAAGGAAAGATCCTAGTCTTTGAGCCATCTAAACATATTTCAGCACTCTGATTCTTTCTCCACACTACTATATTTTACTTAAGTGTTTCAGATGTTCTGAAATTGTTTCTCAACCTTCCTCCCACCAACACTTTGATATAATCGTGAGAGATTTTCAGAAAAAAAAAAACACTCTTTGTTCACTCTGCAATCCCACAGTTTAATCAGAATCTGCTTAAGTTTGGAGAAATGCTTTATTTGCATTACGTTTGTCCTGAAGTTTGCTTCAGTCTTTTCTCTTAATACCACATATAGATTTCTATTTCTTGTGCAGCAGGAATTCTATTCTTTTATAGAAATTCTAATTTCTATTTCTTGTGCAGCGCTGTTGTCTGATTAAGCTGGGATCTGGCTGGTATCACCTCTTCAGAGTGAGGTTGCTTTGAGGATCTGAGTCTTCCACAGCCCTCGCTCAACTCTCCCTTCTCGTATTTATAAGAATCAAAAGATTTCTCCATATTTTGTGGGAAGACATTGACATGTGTAGGAGCTGATCCTTCACCGTGATCACTGTATTAAAGCCCCGAAAGGCCATTGAATGATCTTTCTCTCCAAAACTGCTGAACACACTGTGCTATTTCAAAGTGTAAAAGATTTGGCTGGTTGCTGACAGTACTGGAAAATATTTTTAATAACTTTCTTGTTTCTGAAATATCTTAAATGCCTTTTTTGGATTTTTTTTCCTGAGATTAAAAGATTTTTCCTTTTCGAGAACTGCTAGAAGGTTCACCTTGAGCCAGCTTGCTTTAACTGATAACTCCAAGAGCACTGGCACCACATCAGCATCTATAAGAGGATGTGCTTTAGACAAGCTTGGTGTGGTGATAACACTGTTTACAGTAATGCTCTAGAGAGAAAGAAAGAGAGAAAAACAGGTTAGATTCAGTGCAGTTTTTTTCATATGATGTCCTTGAGGCCCAGGACATGGGGATGCTTTAGGACATACAGTCTGCTAGCTGCAAGTTAGCAGTTCACAGAATTAGTGCTAAAACACACCAGTTTCATCTGAACCTTCCGTGTTCACAAGTACTGAAGTTGTAATTTAACAGAAATGCTGTTTTCAAGGGATAAAGATTTCTATTTTGTATCCTAGGTTTACTGAAGACTGTTCTAGTGCAGTAAAACCAAACGAACTGGGTCATCATCTGTCCTACATTGTGTATGGTTTCCAAGCACAAAAGTTTATATGTAAAAACTTCTTTCAGACAAATTAATCTCATTTCTATTTCTTGGCTTCTTCAAATGTTTGAAAGAGTTGAATAGTTATCCCAAAGTGTTATCTAATTTATTCTGTGAAAAGCGGAAAAGAACATATTTGAACTCAGAACTTGAACCAGAGGGGAACACCTAGAATTGATTAACTGCAAAGTAGCAGTAGAGACCAAATACAAGAAAATCTCTGGCATGTGGCATGTGCGTTTGAAGTAAATCTTTCATTTCTAGACTAACAGCTTATTTATTTATTTATTTTTCAAAAAGCATTTGGAAATGAAAAATACCTTTTTATTCCCTTTTATGAGTCATAAGGGAATATTTCTCCCTTATAAAAACAGATGTTTCCTTCCATGATCAAAATACTTCAGGCTTAAAATCTGTGGTAAGATTCATGGGGTTCCTCTAATGTTTTGCACTGGGTATTGTAAAGGATGCTAGGCAGACATAAAACAGATTAAAAATTTTACTGCAAAATGACCATTTCTTCAAAACATGTTTTGAAGAAAGCATTCATTTTAAAAGCACATTATGACATTGAAAATAATTTCCCCTAGTTCTAAATGACTTCAATTTACAGATTACGCTCTAAAATCATATAGGGAAAGTAGATATGAAGCATTTTACTACATACAAGCAAGAACATTTCGTCTGACTTATAATTAAGCGCAGGTAAAAATCAGTTGAAACTTTATAATTCTCTATTTTTGTTTTGATTTTCAAGGAAACAATTTCTGTAAACAGAAATTGCCATTATGATTTGATTCTTTCATAGAACATCCCGTTTTATTTTAAGTTTTCCCTCTCCAGTGTTCAGTACTAGAGATTTTTACTCCAAAGGATGAACAACAGGGCTCTTGCTTCTGCTGTTCGTTGTGTGTGTGAATTCTCATGAAAATGAAATCTTCAGTCTTAAAATTAGTTTTATGTCAATTTTCTCTATTATGTGCAAAGTTTTAGGGGAAAATCCTGTCAATAGTCTCACTCATTTGAATACTTGTAAGGAAATAAAAATAAGGGAAAATGAAATGATTATTGTGAATGTTCTCTGTAATAATCACACAATTGTATGCAATTTTGCAGCTTGTGAAGTTCTTCTCCCATAGGTTGTTATTTTATTTCACCAAGAGGACTATTTGGCATTAACAAATATAAAAGTTATTGACTGCGCAATTAGAATAAAATCCCTTTCCTTTAAATTATACCAATTTACAGTAAACGGAGAAGAAGAGCAAAAAATGAACAAAATGTTATAAAAAATGAGGAGGTTTGAGAGGGAAATAAAATAGTAGAACAGATAAGTAATTGTACCTGGATGTAGGGAAGAATATAATTTTTAAAGAGGAGGTAGAAATTCTCCTGTTGTTTCTTAGTTTTTATATTTTCCCTACTCACTTTAAGAAGAGCTTTGCTTGCCTAAATCCTTCCAAATTTATCCCATATCTTTGGCGCTTCTAATAGAATAATATTTAATTGAGATATAAGTGATTCAGGAGACATCATTGGAAATGTTAGGATGGGACATCATTGTGAGAATAAAATATGTGCTCTGACTTTTGCAATTAGAGTGGAATCCAGAAGGATAAGGTGTCATGGGGAAAAAGGGCCATAGGGTTTTGTGACCGAACATATTTTGGAAGAATGCAGGAAGTGTTGCATAAAATCTGATTAGAAAATACAGCAGAAGGAAAGGATGCAGAAGGGAAATGGGAAGTGTTCAAAGCTAAATTAATATATGCTCAAGTGTAAGCGTGGCCATCTGGCAATTCAACCCTAATCTGTGCCCTAAGGAGAAAGGAAACAATGGTTTATATGCAGAAAAGAAGAGCAAAAATAATTTTCCACTTTAAAAAATTAAAGTAACATAAAGAAAATTAGAAGGGCTCTGGAAGGCTGTCACTAACTTAGCAAAGTTTGTAAAGAAGCAGTGCAATGAAGCTCAGGAAAACATGCAGATCGTTGTGTAGGGTGAGGATGAAAAAGACTTTTGTCACGGCACAGCCTTTAATGCCCTTCTGTCCAGAACACTTCAACAAAGCTGCAGGGCCATCTCACCAACTGCTGTCGTATAGAAATAAAATGTAGTATATGGAGTTGCACAGTGTTATTTTCAGACTCCTGATGTGATCCTGACCTACAGAATCACCAGGAATTTAGAGACCAAAGAACAAATGCCAATGCAGAGGAAAGCTTTGCAGGAATCACCCTTATGATTCAGTCGCATGTGTGTGTAACGGTGGCTTTGAACATTGATTTAAGGGGGTACAATGAATGAGCATGAGTTTGAGCATGTGCTTAAAGTTAAGCACCTGTTTAATTTTTATGTTGAATGAGAATCTAAACAAACATGGGGAAAATGTTTTTCATTTTTAATTTTTAATTTTTTTCATAAAGTGAGGTCTGAGGCATGCAAAGGGTTAAAGATCACTGTATTTAGTGGGAAACCACATCAAAAACTTGAATATGATGTGCACATGCCTTTCTATAAGCAGCAGAGAGGATATACAACAGATAATGTCTTGTATAGTGAACAAGGAACATTCTGTGCTGTTAAAATGAACATCAAAAGTAGATAGGTAGAATCCCCTTTGCAGCCATAAGTAGCACAATATGTATAGCAATATCATCATCTATAATATGACCTTGACATAACCTGGTTATACCTTCTAAAAGAAAATTAGTATACAAAGAAGGACACTTGTTGTATTAATTAAAAAACAAGAATAGAATTGCTTCCTTTCCAGTTTAAATTTTACTAGCTTTTGAAGCTGTAAGTAAATAATTGGATTTTTTTTTCTGTATTTAGGACCCTGATCTACAATGGGAATGAAGTTCTGTAAGAAGTTCAGCACATTTATTTGTATGTCAAAATGTCTTCTGATTCAAACATTAGCTCTCATTCATTATCAGAAAACTGCTTTTTTTTGACATGAAAGGATCATTTACTTTTAATGGGGAAAAAAATGCATTGGATCTGATTATCATATAAATTGTTCTTGAAATAAAATGAGATAAAAGAAATAGCCACAAGTCAGGCCACTTCTGTTGCTAGTAAAATCCTAAATTAACCTATCACTTTATTCTCCTGATGCTCCCCTTTCTGTAGGGGATCACTTACTTTTCACCAAATTTACATCTGTTGGTAGCAGAAAGATGCTAGTCTTAGTAAAGTTCCCTTGAAGTAGCTGGCTCAATGCAAAAAGTAGTTAGAAGAATAGAAAATACCATAAAACGAAGAAAACCGTCTTGAAATGATGCTTCACAGACAGTAAGCAATTAAAGTGAATTCCACATATTATGTTGTTATCTGAGAGTGCTTTATTTTTATTTTTATTTTTTTCATGAGAGAAGAGTACAACCAGTGGGGTTACTATTCACAGATTCCAGGTAAGCAGTCGTCATAGCCAAAAGTTTTGGAGAATGCAAATGCAATGGCAAAAGCAATATAAAAAGGTGAAAGACTATTTTCTTTTCATACTTAGGTTAAAGCTAATTCAGGTGGACAACATTTCAGAAATAATTAGAAATACATGCTTTATATATTATAATTATTTCCTTGAAGTACTGAAGATTATACAAGTCTTATGTGTTAATGCTTGGTTATACGTAATAGGATGAGTAGTACAGCTAGTTCAATGTGGGTTTGATAGGAGATGACACGAGCTGGTGGGTACCCATGTTTCTCACAGCTCAAAAGTACTAGCTTGTTTCAGCCTTTCTTTCTTCCCCACCTTTTCTTGGTGTCTCTGAATGTCCAGGAGAACTTTTCTGCTTCTTTTCTACTGGTCCTTTCATCATCATATCAAGTTTAGCATCTTTTTGTCTTATCCCAGTTCCCTAAATTTTTGCTACATTTAGGCTGCTGCTTTTTCATCTGGATTTTAGGGTTATAATTTCTGTTCACTTTAATTTATTCTCCCCTCAGCTTCAGTCTTCTGGTCATGTCAGCTGCAGTCCATGCAAGAAGAAACAGAAGTAGAGAGGTAAATGCGTAGGCTGATGCTTGGAACAAAGAAGAGACTGGAAGTGGGAATCAGAAGAGGAAAAAACTGATCGAGTGTTATAAACCAGTAAGCTATCGATTTATTATTGTTATTATTATTACTATTATTATTATTTTCTTGGGAAAAGAAACAATGTGAAAAGGATGTACAAGGACATGCAAGATGGAAGCCTAGCAAGCTTTGTAGTGTTAATACCTTTGCTTTATTATTTCTATTTTTGCTGCGATGGTTAGTTTGAAATGTTGGTGCTTAATGAACAGATGTATTTGAAGGAAGAGTCAAGAGGTAACTAAACGAAGCAGTAGTCTCTGGACACACAGGGGATCTGTAGGGTTCATCAGCAGAAACAAACATTCTTCAGGCAAATCACTGCTTACCTCCCATCTGTGTGCTGGCTGGTATTAGTTGTGACAGCAACAAAAGAGCTGAACAATGGAAATGATTAAGAGAGGGCAGCGAGGATTCTGCTGAATTACTGAGGAATTAACTACTTGGAAAATGAAAGGAAAAAAAAAATCTGTACAATGATTTTTTGAGTCCTCTTGATGGATTTAATTTAAACTTTTTTTCCTCAAATTGTCAGTCTCTTTTGGAGGTATATGAGTAGCTGTTTGAAACAGTAGAGCTGAGCAAACAAAAGTCAAAATTTACATTTGTTTTAAGTCTTTCCCATTCTTTTCTCTTTCTGCAATATTGTATTCACACACAATAACCATTCCTTTAGGATAGGGAATAATGAGCTCATATGAATTAAACAGTTTTAAAAAGCAAACCTTGAGAGTATAATTTGAATTGCTTAATTGTTTTAACATTTGTATTCCTGCAGAGAAACATATGTGTGTTTGTGTTTGGTGGGAAATACTGCTATGTATTTTCTTCAATCTTAATAATAAGGGGAAAAAAGAAATAACACAGTACCCCAGGCCTTTAAGATAAGTCACTTTACCTTGTCCCCAGTGAGGCAAACTCTTTATTAGTTCAGTTTACAAGGTGAAATGCTGTTCATGTGCAAGGTGAAGCCATCCTTTATATGGCTGTTTAGTTAGTAAGACTGAAGTCAGGAGGGTTTTGTATAACAGCAGAAATAGATTTTCTGAGTTAACCCTTTTCATGTAAATAGAAACTTTTGGAATTGCAAAATTCGAAGTTAATCCAGAAGAATGGCAACTTGTACAAACTCAAAAACCAGGCTAGGTGGCTTGCCCGGAGAGCCAAGTATAAGATAGCTTGAATCTTTGTCTCAGGCTGAGAAATGCCTTACCTGAAGCCTATTACAGTGGTAATATGAAATGTTCTTCATTCCACTGAGAATGACAGACCATAAACTTCCTCATGCTCTCCTTTTTCTTTCACTAACAATTTTCCCTTCCACTGCAGAGTTTCATACATGAAACTAATTTCTAACAAAATTAGTAGCTGTTGGGAGTGTTTTCAGCTTTTTATCATCTACAGATTTATGGAGAGGGTAAGCTGTTGATTAATTTCTGAAGTATGTTCTCTAAGAAGGTTCTCTTGGTATGTGTGAGTGCTAGACATTGCTGCAATTGAACATATCATTAGATAAAAGATCTGTTTGAAAATGTTTGGTGAATATTTCCTATCTGAATTTGAACTAAGGTGGTCTTAGGACTGAGTATGTGATCAGTTTGATGAAAGAAACATAAATAATCATTCTCCCATGTACGTCCAGGTCAAGGCAGTTGATGCACTTCAGAGAATAGAAGGGGTCAGTGCAGGAAATAAGTGTCAGAGTCAGACCAGAGTGCAGTGAATCCTGCAGGCGTGGGTCCCTCTCTCAGTAGTTATGGGTTAATGTATTCCACCCCTTCACTGAGCTATAAAAAGGCCCCCTTCTTCAGTCTTGTGAGCATAGCTGAGGCTGGTGAAAGCACCTTAGCGGTCTGGGGATGGCAGATGAAAGCCTTGCACTGGCTGTCTCTGAGTGACCTCTGGGAATGCACAGTATGGGATACCTCTTTATTGTGGCTAGAGAAGTCACATGGAGCTTGTCTCAGTGGAGGGCCTGCTCCACATTTCTTTTCAATTTTCTTCAAGTGTCAACATGTCTGAAAGCTGGTGGAAAAAAAATCTCTTAATCAATGTCCTCACTTCTGTCAGTGCTGTGAGTGGGCTGGAGAGGGAGAACTTGGTGGCAAGTCCACGTCATGCCACTCTCTTCTGCATGCAGCTCGGAGAGCTCTGAGCTGCTTTCCCTGTTCCTTCTCCAAAGGGGATTGCTTTCAGGCATAAACTCCAGGAGACCAACCATGTGAGGTGACCTGAGTTTGTCTGGTAATTGCATCAGAGTGCATGAGGTGGTGGAGCTTCCTCTGGCAAGGTAAGGACAAGTGGATGGGGAAGTTAACTGTGCAGATGGCAAAGGACAGGGAAGGTCATAGACTTGGAGGGATGTGTGAGATGGGAGCATCCCCAGGCCACGGGGGCTAGGGTGGTGGTCGCACAATGGACACTTTCTCTTCCCATTCAGGATGGAGCAGAAAAGGGTGCATTGATGCACCTGTGCACTGAATGCACTTCTACTGGCAGCTCTCCTCTGCCAAGCAAGAGGAAATTAATTGCACTGATGGCTTTTTCTCATGTTGCTTCCTTCTTCCCCTCCCTCCCCCCTCGCCCCCCACAAGCACACAGTGCCTCGGGCCACCCCACAACAGTCAGGCTTTCCCAGGGAAGGCAATAAACGACCTGAGCGTGAGCACAGCAGGCTGGTAGCAGCAGCTCTATCCACTCGCAGCGGAGGGGCGGCACTGCTGGCTGAGGCAAACCCGTGGCGAGCGAGGGGCTGAGCCCCCTCGCCCTGCTGGACATCCTGTCTACTCCGTGAGGACTCCCTCTTCCTCTCCTCTGCTCGGGGCAGCGTTTGAGTGGATACAGGGCACTCGGAGAGCTCCGGCCTGGAAGGGGGTGCAGCCAGAAGAACCAAGCTCACACCTAGAGGAGGAGAACGGCGTGTGGGAAGGGAGGGAGGGAAGACGGGCAGCACAACGCAGTGCACATGTCAGCCTCGCAGCAGGCTCTTCCTGCGGGCACCGAACCTCCGCCGCTCCCCGGCAGCTCTCGCCCAGGCGCTCGGAGGGGATGAGGATGCGCCACCGCCTCCCCCGCGCCGGCGGCTCCAGCAGCACCGCGGACAGCGCCCGCCCCGTCCCGCGCCGCTAAGCGGCCCTTCAGCACCGCGGACAGCGCGGCT
>JAWLRI010000995.1:5340859-5381661 GCA_034781795.1 Crypturellus tataupa
GGACGCGCACATGTAAGAACCGCGGAACCCCCCGGCCAGCACCGGTCCCTACGCGCGGGCGGGAAGTTTCCTGCGGGGTTGGGAGCGCCTCGCTGCGCGGCGGGGTCGGGGCTAGCGGGGCGCGCAAGCAGCGCGCGGCGGGAGCCCCCGCGGAGCGCGTTGCATCGCGTGCATCGAAGGGCTCCGCGTTCGCTAGCGGCCACATGCCCTGGAGCCGCGCGGGTGTCTCTGGCAGCTGGTGAATTCTTTGCGGGGTTGTGTGAGCTGGAGACGGAAGCATGGCCAAGGCAAAGGGAGACAGAGAGGCAGGTGTAAATACGGGACACAGCTTCATGCTCTTTTGTGCTTGCTCTTTCTAATGGTTTTAAAGACTCCTTCTCTGTTTGCTATTTTTTTTTCTTTGCTTGTAATAACTATAAAGTGACTAGTGAAGAGTAGTGCAGCAAATGGGAAAATGATATAGACCCAGAACTGAGATTTCCAGTTCTTTTCAGAGCTTTTTCTCTCTTTTTTTCTTTTTAATAGATTTGTTCATTGTAATTCAGCGTTACACTGCCCCCTGCTTGCACAATTAAAAACATTCTTAGCTGCTGCCTTTAGTAGTAAAAATTTATGAATGAACAAGTATTCCTGTGTTGTGTTGTGGATACGGTCTAAGTCCTGCTTTCAAAGTTCTTCATGGCAAGAATAAAATACTATTAGTTGTCAAGGCCAGATTTAAGAAAAGATTTTCAGGGCAGATTTTTGTCCTCCAAAAGAGCCAGGACATTGGGTGGCCAAGCAAGTTAATGAATGGACAATGGGAGAGAACGTAAGAATAGTCTTGATTTCTTTATGTTTTGCATCTGTTCAGTGATAATATTTTGATTTTTGATTATCTTTAGAACTATACATAAAGAGAACTTGGGGGAAGGAACAGTAAGTAAGTACAAAATGAAAGATAATTGAATACAGGAACCAAGGTGATTATTTTAGTCTCTCTTGCTAGTGTTTGTCGGTGAGTGATGCTGCCTGGAATAGGAAAAGAAACACTGATGCTTAGTCAACAAGGAGGAGACAAAAGAAGCAGAGTAGGGGGTTTTGAGAAGGTTTGTGTTGTGTGTGGAAAAAAAATCACTTCCTTCAAAGCAGTGAGGAGAGCTGCCTCCTAGTCTTTCTACAGATGTTCTCCTATTCTTAAGGATGAGTTGAAAATTAGACACTGATAAAGATGTAGTGGTCTGTCCTGAATGTTTTCATGGGCCATGGCCTCAAAACTCATGCCTTATGATAACAGGACTACAGAAGTGTCGTTCTATGTCTGTTCATCAGATTAATGACATGAAAGATTTTTTTTTTTTTCCTGCCTGAGTATTTCTCACCCAGCCTTTTCTTAGAGGGCTATGGAAAGGTGTGGCTTTGCTGCTCGCACTGGTTCTTTGTACAAGGGAAACCCATTTGCAAAACTTGACCTTGAAATATCATTTTCTTTTATCTATCTGACCAGTGAGACTGGGGAATGAGGGGGAGGGATTGCTTCCTGCAACTGGTTTGTAAGGCTGCTCTGAAAATGTATGAATGATAGGGTATAGACCACCCCTCTCTCAAAATTAATTTTTTTAAAAAATCTATTCATTAATCCTGGTTATTTATGCAACTTTTCATGTTGCAGATGTACTACATTGCTAAAATCATTTAAATTGTGTCTTGCACATCATAAGACTAAGTAAGATGGTATTTACTCACTTAAAAGCATGGTAAATTTCAGAATAAGTTACTTAATCAAAAGCTACCATCCCAAATCGTATTCAGCCTCTATATAGACTAAACAGGAAATACCAGAAAACTGACTCTGGTAAAGTATTTGTCTTAAATTTCATTTTGATGAAGGGTTGATGTCTTGTCTTAAGATCAGATTTTAAAAGTTATTTAAGATAGTGGAGGAAATGTGGGTGTCAGAGAGCTCTGGTAACTTATGCCTGATCAGTGCTTAGAATGCCACAATAGCCTATTGCGTACAAGATAATTAAATATGTGCAGTGTGTGTTCAGTCTGTGCTCTGACCTGCAGTCTGCTACAAAATATGTTGCCCTTTTCTTAACTAAAAGGCATGGCATATTACTATTTTTGCCCACAACAATTTGATTTAGCATTTTAAATGATTTTTTTTATATATCTATTTGCGTCTGCTTGTAGAGTTTCATTTCCCAATTTTTTGTTCATTTTTATTGCGTGTCTTAGGTGATTGTGTCTTCCATATGGAAGAGTTAATAGGAATGAAAAGAAAAAGGTCCACTGGATGTATAAAAGCTATGGCAAATCCAAAGAGGCCGGGGGGAATCTTGTAACCTTTTGTGCCCTGATTCTTTTTACAAATACTGATGTAAGTAGAAAGAAAAACAAAAATGAAAAAACAACGATCTGACAGTTTCTGAGGCTCTACAGGAACAAAGGATATTGTTTTCAAAATGGCTTTCAGAAACTTAAATCTCCATTTTCAACAAGGCACAAGTTCTGTCTCATCAAAGCTGTGTGATTTTCACTTTCCCCAGTGCAGATACAACAAAGTTAGGAGGTTCCTTCGCCCAGGTGCCTTCTGCATATGCAGGGGGCAGCCGAAGGGCTCAGGGGAGCCTCCTGCCAGCCTTTCCCCACAGAGCGTGGCAGGAATCCCAGGAATTTGGCAGAGGACACAACTTCCAGAGCTGCATTTGTAAATGCCCTGCTCCGTGTTTAGCCCTTTAGGCATGCAGAGATTGACATCTCCTGATGCTTCCCGATTTGCCACGGTACCTAATGCTCATACATATTTCTATACATATTCAGGCTTTAGATGTTTTAAGAGCTCAAGCAGGCATTGCTCAAACCTGCCCTATCTGCTTTTAAGATTCTAATTCAAAATTCTTCATCTTCCTTCTCCATTCGACACCAGAGTGCAGCCATTTAGGACCACCTCATCTAGACACATTTCTGGGAAAAGTATCTCAATCCTGAATTATTTTTTTGTTTCCTTTTCCCAGGACATATTCTCTCTGAAGACTCCATACATTGGCATCCTTTTCTAGAAAACCACAATATACAATTGCAATGCCTGATGAGTTTGATCACTAGATGTCTCAATAAAATATGCAGAAATAGACTCATTTAAATGCAAAGTACCTTTAAACAAAAATGGTAAGATAAATGCAATCAAGTTACAATTACATATTTTTAAGAGGACACATTACACGAGTTCAGTAAATATGATTAGTTCTAAAACTGCCTGCACGTAACTGAAAAGAAGAACAGAAAAAGGCACCGAGTACAGTCATTACATTAAAGTAAGGCTGAATTTCTAAGATCTTCAGCTACTGCATATATTACTCTTTGCACTGCCACTTCTCTATCACGACTCAGTGTTCAGGTCAAATGTAATTATAACTTTCTTTTCAGAACAGGAGCTGACGGCTGAACATTTCTCATGGAATTATTCAAAGTTAAAAGTATAATTTTTTATTCATCTCCTACTTTCTATAAGGATGATAGAGTACAGTGCCTGAGATATTGATCTTCCCTGCTCATGCAAAAGACTGAGGGTCACAACTCATCTGAGGTGAAGCCCTCCGAATTAGGATGCTGTTGCCCATTCCTGCAGGCAGTGGAGATTAAGTCAGCGCTTTCAAGGCATCCCCACAGAATATTTATAATTTGCAAAATGTTTTATATTAGTTTTTTTGAGAGAAGTTGTATTTTTCAGATGTTTCTTCTGATGCAGTTTATGATGGTAGAAACAGCATATGAAACCTCCCTAATTTGGGGAAAGTGAAGTGAAGGTCCTTGTTCTGGCATGTTGTTACATATACAACAGATGGGTGTGAATTAGCCTTGGGGCAAACTCTAACCTCCTTTCTCAGGCAGAGCTCTTAGAACTCACCCAATGGTAACATTTTATATAATTCCATCATATTATATATTAGGTTATTTTAACTATGTTGAGGCAAGTAGATTATGACTATAAGATTATCTATCCCACCTATATGTGTTCTCAATGGTCAGGGGAAAAAAAAGCTTTCTAAAAAATAAAAACACTACAAGCTTAGCTTAAACATTAGGCATTTTTCAGCAAAATATCTAAGATATTGTCTGCTAGAAATATTGTATATTTCTGAGCAGCTTCAAATACTAACTTTTAAATATAAAAAACAAATATGAAATTTTCAAATATCTTACAATAAAACATTTCGATATCATAAAAAGATTTTATTTTTGAACGTCAGAAAGCCAAGTGGAAATCCTCCTGATTAAAGAAGTGATTTCAGCTAATGGCCATACAATATTTAGCTATACGTATCCGGCTACTCTCAGGTGCAATCACTGACCAATTATTCCACTTGATCCCCACAATAATTGCTTTGAGCTGGCACCACTTCTTTTTTTTGAGGTGCTTAATATTTTTAGAGGTCTCAATTTAAATTTAACTTAAACAAAGACTTTAAAGTCTTTTCTGGTGCCGTAAGTACCAAAACAAACCCATGGTTCAGAATAAAAGTTTTTATCTGTAGGTTTTGTCCTTTCTTGAATTCAGTAAGACTTCAGTACAGGTGTAACACTTAAATGCTGCCCTGAATAGCTAAGGAAATGAGCCCTAGTTTAGTTGAGGGCACTTGCATATGGTTAAATATTTAATTTTAAGCATGTGTTAGCCCTGTTGACCTCCCTGGGACTGTTTGTGAGATGAAAGTTAACTCCTGGGGGCGACGTGTGAGTGCATGAGGGTGCGTGTGTGCATGTAAAATGGGGACTCCACTGAAATAAATGGGTTTTCTGTGGCTGACTTCAAAGGGTCCCAGTTTTACCCCAGGCATTCTGCTGCTTTGGAGAACTTAGTCTCCATCCTAGTGTTAGATATGATAATGATCCATGTTTTGTAGCTGTTATTGTTTTCTCTTATAGAAAACTTCATGCAACCTTAGAAACGAATTTACTTAATGTAATTCCATCATCCTTCCATCCCCTATTTCTGCTTATTTCCTGAATTTTCCTCCTGACTGGAATGGATTAGGTTTGAGAGTCCTGTAGCTCTTTATCTCCGAGCAGAGATATTATTATTAATAATAATTTGATCTATGGATGCATTAGAGCTTAGTGGAGAGGTTCTTTCTTCAACCTTGCTTTCAACTTAGTCTTGTCACAAAGTTGCTTTCTTAATATTTATTTCGGTTTTAATGCGATTGCCAAAAAGCTACTGCAAAAAATTGTATTAAAAAAAATCTTTTCAGGATGAGTTTCTTTGGTAGATCAATGAAAAGGGGATGCATTAAAGAGATGTATACATATATAGGTATATATATCTTGAGAATTTCTGTGTCATGAAACTCTGAGTATTTTATTCCTATTCCTTATATTTCTGATTTTTTGCTACTTTCTTACACTCTTGTCCTAAGAGTATATCTGTGAAGACACTGTATCTTTTCCATTTGTGTCTTGGCACCTTAACCTCTTGTTATTCATGGCAACACTTTCAAACTCCCACAGTATTTTTGCAGAGCAACACCTGAACTTTTCATTGACTGAAGGTCAAATCTCCCTTGGAGAACAGATGGAGTGTGGAAGAACGAACCTTTGCCACCCACTAGGCATTAGCACCTGCTTATTTGTTACATGTGCCCACTGCAGCTTGGAGGCTCCTGAAGTTTTCACCCAAGTGATTTAGAACTTGTCACAGGACTTGGAACAAGTGCCTTGTAAAAATGGGGAATTGTTTTTACTTTTTAACTCAGGAGATAAATTCTTTGGGCTTAGAGGGTGATTTACTCCATGTGCTTAAGGCCTAACACAGAAGGACAATGACTTTGTTGAGATGCTGCAGGAACAAAATTAAAAAAAAAGAAGAGCAAGAAGGAACAGCCAATAAATGCAAGTGTGAATCTTTCAATAACACTGAGGGATTTAGTATTTCAGTTAGTTTCATACAACTGAGTGTCTAGTTCTCATGTGAGCTTAGTTGCACATAGCTTAGGTCTTCTCCGGGGGAGAGAAGATCGGATAGGAGGAATTATTTGTCTCTACCAGGTGAGGAAAAAGTATTTCACCTTCACGATCAGTGCTGAAACTGAGTCTTTCTGATCCATTCATACTTTGATCTTCAGCTTGTGGGCAGGTATAGATCATCGTGTCTTCATGCAGGAGCTCTCCAAAAGCTGCTGGTTTAGAAGTGGCATGAGCCCAAACCAGGAGTCACACCAGTGTTTTGTAAGGGGAGCCCCTGGATTGAGTACTTGTCTTTAGAGGAGCTGCCAAATATATTTCAATGAGAAAATTAGACAGTCTCTAATTAAACTGTTCTGGACCAGAAAACAGGAAAATGGTATTATGTAGCATGAGAACAAGATGTGAATGTGCTTGTGTCTATGTAGCAGCTGAAACTTAGCAGAATTTGTAATACATTTATCTGTGTCATATTTAACATCAGAATCTCCCCTGCCTTTTACAGATGAATAGCACCTAAGATATGTCCATGACCACAATTCAATACTGTTGAATTTAACTGCATGAATGGGATTATTAAACTTAGTTATTTAAAGTATGTGTGGTTTTTTTTAAAACATGGTTTATAGTCCTGATTGAAAATCTATTGAAATGCACAGCCCTCAATTTTCTTTAGTTTTCCTCATGTCCTCAAGGATAAAATCCAGGTAATAGTAAAGAGGAGACATATTATGGTGTGACACTATTTCATATTATGGTGTGACACTATTTCATATTATGGTGTGACACTATTTCTAAATACTACACGATGAAGTTGTAACAGACAACAATGGAAAACGAGGTGTTTATGCATTTTTTTTTCTGCTTGCTATTTTTTTCCCCAAGCTGAGTCTTCTGAACCATCTCTGACAAAATCCACAAGGAAAAGTCAGAAAAAAACATGACTGTTAAGCAAAACTTTTCTTTATTCCACGTGATATCCTAAGTGAGTTTTAAAATGTGGTTCAGATCAGATGATTCAGATCCTAATGAGATATTACTTCAGATTATGTGAGATTATGAATTTCTAAGCATTTAACCGGCCGTCCTCTCTGCTTTTCTGCAGGTTGAGAAACAGCAACTATAAAAACATGCATCGAAGGCACACAACCCTTCGGGAGAAGGGCCGGAGGCAGGCCATCCGCGGCCCAGCCTACATGTTCAATGAGAAAGGCACCAGCCTGACCGCAGAAGAGGAACGTTTTCTGGATTCTGCGGAATATGGCAACATTCCCGTTGTGCGAAAAATGTTGGAGGAATCCAAAACGTTGAACTTCAATTGCGTCGATTACATGGGACAAAACGCCCTGCAGTTGGCAGTGGGGAATGAGCATTTGGAAGTGACGGAACTCCTCCTCAAAAAGGAGAATCTGGCTCGAGTTGGGGATGCGCTTTTGTTGGCCATCAGTAAAGGATACGTGCGCATCGTGGAGGCGATATTGAACCACCCAGCCTTTGCCCAAGGGCAGCGTCTCACGCTTAGCCCCCTTGAGCAGGAACTGAGAGATGATGATTTTTACGCCTACGATGAGGATGGAACTCGGTTCTCCCACGACATTACCCCTATCATACTTGCTGCCCATTGCCAAGAGTATGAAATTGTCCACATCTTGCTTCTAAAAGGCGCGCGGATTGAAAGGCCACATGACTATTTTTGCAAGTGCAACGAATGTATTGAGAAACAGAGGAAGGATTCCTTTAGTCACTCTCGGTCGAGGATGAACGCCTACAAAGGATTAGCCAGTGCTGCTTATTTGTCTCTGTCCAGTGAAGATCCTGTCCTTACTGCGTTAGAGCTAAGCAATGAATTGGCCAGACTAGCCAACATTGAAACTGAATTTAAGGTAATTCACCACCGTGCCTTTTTCCTGGGGCTGAATGTGCTCAGGGTGCTCTATATTCTGTGTGTGTAACCTGTGCTCATGATTTTGAGGGAGGGAGGAAATGGGAGCTACAGAACCAACCTTAGGAATTCAAAGCAAGAATCAGACTCCAATATAGTCAAGTGAGGGGAGTCTCTGATCCGTATTTTGACCGTGTAGAAGCTTTTATTGTAAGGGAAAAGGTATGCTTGGGAATAAATTACTCCCACTGCAATCCTTGATGAGGAAGAGAGCAAAACAAAATGATTTTCCCATTTCTCTAACTGGTATTTGGTAAGATTTTAGCAAATATTGTTTCCTTCTTTGAGGCATTGAAAAGCAAACACAGTCACTGTGCTTTTTAGCATTGTAAAAGGGGATATATCAGACTTTTCTCATCTTTATCCACCATTTTGTATGTAAAACAGAGATTTATAGTTAAGTATATGCTACCAGAGAAATGTTACACCATCCCCCAAATCTACAGACATTTTGAGCAACTGGTGAGAAACAAAGCAAGGTATTAACAAGGCTGCATGTTAAAGCCTTTGATTTTTGTGCTTTACATTTTTGCTATAGCCTGTTTCAAATCCTGCTGATTTGATTGCAAATGCCCATATGTATTATGGACAGAAAACGTGTCAGCCCTTTGGAGGAAGGAGCATAAAATATCCAACAAATGTTGCAGGCAAAATTTATCACTCAGCATTTCAAACATGTTAATTGTACATAGATCCAGATCACTGCACCTTCTACAGTTAATAAGTATTTGAGACTGAGTATCCTATATTATTCCAAGCCATTCTGTCTTGGAATTTTATGCTACACACTGTGATTGCTTAGAATGTATATTTTTTGCAGCAGGAATAAAAGCTAGATTATTTTCTCCACAAAGCAGAGACTTTTATTTATTATAAGGTAAGGTCTTTTCATCCAGCAATCTGCTTGAGAAGCAGAGGTGTAGAGAGGGGTTGACTTTATGATGTTAGGAATCCAGTAACCTAGACCAATTCTAATTATAAAATTAATCATAAAAGTAAAATTAAGTAATTCTGGTAGTCTGTAAAATAATTTAAATATGGTATAGTGCATCTTAGTTGTTGATTATTTCTTTTCTGTATGATGAATTTTGTGAAAAAGGAAGGGAGAATTTATCAGGAGATAGTTATAATATTTATAGTCATGCCAAAAGTAATGTTGGAACTTGCAGAACTTTCTCCTACAAGTTATTTAAGATTTGCATTATTATAATAGGGTTTTAAATGTCCAGTGTCATTTGCATTATTTTTCTAAGTCACTTACATGGCATAAATAGCATCGTCTCCCTTTCTAAAATAGATAATCATGAAAAAAATCATTTTCAGTGGCTCAGCCATCAGCCTAAGACTGTTTGCTGACTTATGATTTTTGTGTCAATACAATCATGGTCAGTGACACTGGGATAATAAAGTCCACACTGAAAACTGGGGTAGGATGCCTGCAGGAATCCATTATTTTTGATCTGGAAAACTATTCAAGTGTTCAAACATTTTTGCAGAAGTTATAACTATACCTTCTCCAATCTAAAAGCGATAAGAAGCATATTCTGAAGCTCTTTCTTTGGAAACTAAGCAGAAACTCTGTAGCGGGGAAAAGAAATGCTGATTTAGCATTAAGATCAGTAAAAAAATCTTTCTGTTTTTTTTTTTTTTACTCATCTGAATAAGAATTGGAGGGATCTAACAAAGATGAAAGTTTAAATGAGATTTTGTCTTGTGGCATTCGGTCCTGGCTTTGGGACTGTCCCTAGTGAATCTGCCTAATTGAGTTCACTGAGACTGGCTGCTTGAGCAGGCGTTATTCCAGCATGCAAGTGCTCACATGCACTGTTAACATTAATATCTCATTAATGTTCCAGTTTCTTTGCAGTAGAAACGTGTTTTTAGGTGAAGCATCAGCAGCTTCAGTATTACATGCTTGTCAGCTCCGATAAGTGTCTTGCTGTAAATTTACTCCTACCACAATTCCTGCTTTTGTTCATCAAGCTGCCAGCATGGTCTAGACCAGCGCTGCCAGGTACATGAATCCTCCAGAGGAAAATAAAATATCAAATGTTAAACAGCCCCATGAGGATTACCCTGCAGCTCCCCAGCATTAACAAATGGGTGCAAGTAAATCAAGAAAATTACCAGGACTCCTCTGCCAATTTATTGCATTTTTAGGTAAGCCTTCCTATTCCATAGCTTTAGAGAAGGTCCTCTGCAGCACACATCTACCTGTGTTAGTAAAGGAGCTCAGAAATTAACCCCATACCAATAGATTATTTCAAATTTGTCATGTTCTTTCAATATATTAATGTTTCAAGGGATAAATGTCTGAAGAATTATAATGTATTCTTACTGCAGAGAAAATGAGATATATATACTTATTCAAAAATATTAATTCTTATTAACGTAATCAATGTGGCACGGAATAGGGTAGGAGTACAGCAGATTTTTTTCATGATGAATATGATGACTATAACATTTCATGATTTTATGGCCAGAAAAAGAATGCAGTAACTGAAAATGTATTTAAGAAGCCTGCAAATGATGAAAAATTAATGAAATCAGACAAGCTCTGGAGGGTATTGTGTGTCTTAAAATAATACTTTCTCCAACTTTTACTTTTGGTTGCTGAAGTTGTGTAATTAACATCCGTGCTCAATAGATTTAAAAAATTATCACTTATGATTGTGCAGAATAGTTATTTCTGCGTTAAGTTTAGCAGTACCATTTTCAGGAGGTATAAAGAGTCCTTGAAACTGAAGGACATGAGTAAGATTTTAATAATGTAGGTGGACAAATAGTAATTAAAGCGGTTAGATAACCTTCCTCTGAAGAAACTCCTAGCATGAGCTAATTAAAATATAAATGCGGTGCCTCTCACCTGCTGCTTGCTGCCCTAAATCTCTGTGTAATAACATCATTCAGCACATAAGACCATCTGAGAGGCTGCTACATGCACTGGGTTTTTGGTGAACATTTTTTTTTATTATTAGAATTAAGGCTTTTTGTACAAACATTAAATAAAAGAGCCAAGGTAAGAGTTGAATCAGCTGTGGTGGGCCAGAGTCTGAGGGACTCCAATGGTGATCACTGAGTGACAATCACTTTATAGAGAACAACTTATTCAGCTTTTACCTCATTAAAAAAGTTGTTCTCACCCTAAATTGCTAGATCTCAAGATTTATCATGCAGTTTTAATTCAATTTCTTTGTATAAGTAAATAAAATAAAGTAAATAAAATTAAGGAGAAAATGGGATCTACCATATGCTGAATCTCACTGCTGGCACTCCACAGCCTTTCCATGGATCAGTCAATAGGGTCTTTAAGAGCCACGTGTAGACATCCTAGCTGTCATTCTGCAGTGGATGTACTGCCTTATTGAACTCCTTTTCTGTTGATTTTGGCTCAAAAGCAAGATTGAGATAGTCTGCTACTGTGTGGTTTCCCACACGCTGAAGGGAATAATAAAAGTGGAGGTTTGGAGCTGGAAGAAGGATGGAAGTTGACAGAACTGATCAATACTGCTGATTTTACTGGAGCAGAGAGTACATTGGGGTGAAGCTGTGTTTTTCCACTGAGGTTTAGTAGAGTCTGCAGCAGACAAGGATCTGGTCCACTGTTTAGAATCAACACGTGGTTTGAGTCGATGTTACTCAGCTGTAATTGCAAGGAAATGCCAGCTTTTGTAAGGCTTATTGGTGGAAAAAAAAAAGAAAAAAAAAAAGAAAAATAGTGAAAAATGCTATGTTGCTATAGAAGTAATTTTGTTTTTTTTTTTCTTTAAATTTTCCAGTGCCAAAAGCTTTCCAAAATGATTTGTCAATATGAGAGAACGTTAAAAGATGTAGTACTCTGATACATGTATCTAGAATTTAAAATGTAAAAGTTAAACCTCTTCCCCCTTCCCAGCAAATAAGGCATTAAAGATATTGAACTGGACATTTCTACTGAAAACTCTAACAATGTTTCTGTCATTGTGATTCCATTGAACGATTTAGCAATTAGCCGAGGAACAAGGTTAGGAGTAACAATCCCCTTCCCTCCCATCTTGGATTTTAAGTAAGTTGTAGTTTAATACCTCCCAGTCAGTGTGTGTATATCTTATAGTCTGTAAAGATATTTTGCAGCTTCTACTAGATCTGAGTGTTAAACACAGCTGACTATAAAGGGAGATGTTAAGTATGGGAAGCTGCAAGGGCATGCTGTGCATTTACTTAAATTGAAAAATCTGGGTACATTTCCACTTCTTTTAAAGCTAGAAAACCCTGGAACTGAGTCCTTCATCCATCTATTGGTTGCATCCCTCTGGTTGTACTCAGTTTGAAGTCATGTCCAGTATCAATAACATAGGCGGGATTTATCCACAAGAACAAGTTACTGCCCAGGAATCCCAATGATGAGAGCTGCTCTCTGATTTGGAACAGACTTTGACCCAGAGAAATCAATCATCTCCCTCGTGTCACCTTGGTGTGAAGCTACATGCAGATGTCTGCACTGGTGCCAGCTGTTTGCAGCCAGGTGACTCATTTCAAAGACTGGAATATTAAAAACAAAGTCAACGGAATCATTTTATACGTCCTTTGGTACCCGTAGAATGTTACTTTTCTAGCAAACAGGCCGCAGAAAATGCCTTTGCAGCTGTCTCTTATAGGAGACTTAATATTGCTATGTATGGTTTGAAAACAGTGAATGAAATACCAAATAGTAGCTCAATTCAGCTCAATTCTAAGGCTGCAACAGTGCATCCTCCTGTTTCTGGTGCGATCCCACTCTACACACACGTTGGATTTAGAGCCTCACACCCTCCCAAAATAGCAGCCTGACCACACGCTTCAAGATCAGAGAAGGTCCTTGTGACGAAGACAATCAGCCAATTCATTCCATTTAGCAATCCGGACAAATTAAATCACAGAATTGCAAAGACGGCTATGAAAAGATCTCACTAGTCATAAGCAGTAAATAAGACCTCAGCTCATGCTGATTAAAACATTACCGAGGGCCCGATCAAAACCACCGCCTGGAAGACATATGGTGTGTGGTCCTTGTTGAGCCATCCTACCAACATTGTTGGTTCATTTACTACTGCATGACATGTTTTGTTTTTAAATGAAATGCCTCTTTTGCACCTTATCCCTTAAAGAAACCTGGGATGTGTCTCAAAGAAGTGATTCCAAAGCAGTTTCACAGGGAGCCTGCTCTGCTGGGCACAGGAGAGGTTTCCAGCTCAGCTGATAGAGCGGAGCTACCTGCCTGGCTATTTACGGGCACTGATGCCTTGGGTGGCACCAAGTCAAGTGTGTAGGTATCTAGAGAGATCCCTTTGAGGAGCTGCTTGTCATCTCCGTGGGGCTGCAGTAATGTAGCACAGCTGAGGCTCAAATACCTAAATGCAGCTATGAAAAGACTGGCAAAATAGTCCAGGAGACAGGATGACCTGCAGTGGTTAGTGATGATATGGCATTCCTGCAATGAAATTCTGATTCCAGTAAGTGATTCTCACTCTTTTCCTACCCAAATGCAAATTTTTAGCTTCCTAGCACTTGCTTGATATAATTTAATAGAAATGACCTTGTAAAAATTCTCAGTATTTTTGACCTTATCTCTGCAAATGAGGAATTGGGGCCAGATTCTACTCTTTAAGGATCCCACTGTAATGCTATTGCAGAGTAGTAAATATTGGAGTGGCTGTTTATAATGTTCTAGGGAATCACAGCTTCACAGTGCTGGGTTAAAGCTCCCAGCCTCACATTTTATCAGGACATCTGCAAATCATGGACAATGTCAAGGGTAAATATATTAGAGATTGTAAGCTGCTTTGTTTTTCTGGTAAGGAAATCCACATTGATTGCTAAAATAAACTGGTACCATTTGATTTAATAGAATACAAGTAGCTTGTCAAATAGAAAATAAGTAGATTATTTTTAATTTTTAAACTTGTGAGAAAATAATTGCCATAGTAATAAATATAGAGAATACAGAACATCTTAAAAAAATTGAAAAGAGCTATCTGCAACTGTAAGACTATTGTCCTGACTGGGAAACAACTTGTAATGAAAAATACAAGCTTCATAGAATTAAATTCATAATTAGACTATTGCTTCTTGAAATAAATGAACGCTTAAGAAAAGAGAAATGAGCACAAAATATTGGGAAGAAGGAGTAATAAGGGGAAATATTTTGGGAGACTAAAGGACAGCAGTGAACTTGGAAAGCCAGAAAAAATTAGTGAAAAAATTCAGGAGGTAAAATAGTAGCACTATAATCTAAAAATTGGAAGGGATGTCATATGCTTCCTATAAAAACTGAACAAACTCTTATGTTTGCTCTCTGTACGTATGGACTATCTGACTGGAGGCAGTTGCTGAGACTCATTTCCCCATGAAGAGGCTCACTGTTGTGGGAACCTCTGTAATTAACTTCACAAACACTTTTAAATCACTCCCTTAATTTTTGTGCCCTCGCCTGCTCTTCCTTGAATGATCTTTTTATCCCTACATAATCTGTTGCCTCAACTTATTCCCTGGCAGGAATCTTCCTTCTGATATCTTTGGGAACAGCTTTTGTGAGTCATACCTATTACCTAAGCAAGATGTTCTTTGGAGCTCTGTTGGTTTCATTCATCTGGTCTTACTTTACTTTTTCATTTAGTTTTCCAGTATTTCTGTTCCTTTTTATTTTTCTTACCCAGACAGGGCTTGCACTTTTTTAAAAAATGTCTTTTTACTTGTGCAGTTTAACTTTGCCGGGCTTGGGCAAACAAAGTATTTTTTTCTCTAGAGTCTTTGCTGGTAGGTGGAGTATATTCCTTTTTGCTATTGTTTTTTATATTTCTTTCACAAGTATTTTTGGTCTTACATAGTTCCTATATTAAAAATTAAGCATAGCCACTGTAAACTCTCTGGCACGTGTGAATGACCACTCTTACCAAGTGATTATGTCTTGAGCCAGGTCCCCTGCACAGCTGTAAAACAAGCATGAAAGTGTCCAAAAATGCAATCTTTGAATCATTTGCATATGATTTGTACTCTGTTCCCTTCACTCACTAAGCTTTTGGCTTCAGCATTATCTGCATCACTGTATGTCCACAAATAATCATTCAGTTTTGGAAAACACCATGGCTTGACTGTATTTGTAATGCTGTCCATGTGTTATTACTCAACTATTTTGCAGTACTTTTCATCCAGTCTTTGTTGATGAATATTTTGGGGCAGCCATGTTACTAAGTTGATAAATACAGCTAGTTCCCAATTAGATGTATTGTATATCATGCCTTTTGTTCCAAAAGACATTCATTGTCTGCTTTAAAATCAGTATTTGAATATTTGGACTCAGTGTGAAGAGATTAAGCACTTCATGCACTCCAAACACTTTTCAGACACATGTTAATCATTTTAGACCACATCAGATATGTTATATTTTTTTAATGTGAATTGTATGACAGAGTAGTTAACAATTTTGTCTGATATTTTATAGTTTGATACAGTTGGAGCACAGTACATGGAAACTGAACTTATACTAACAGTTGAGGCTGATGTAACCTTCAAGTCTCCCCTTACTCCCCAGGGATGAAAACTGCCACTTAAGGGTGCATCCCTTTCCTCTATTACCTCTTATAGCTCTTACTGCCTCTTATATCTCACACATTTTTTGTGTGAGAGAGCAGACTGTTCAGTTCTCTCCAAATTAATGCCTGATAACCCTAGACTTTGATGTGCCTAGGCCATACCATTCCTATCACAATCCACGGTCCAATTAGCCTGCTCTCTGCTCCCACCCTTGGCTCTACGCTGCACCAGCATCTTCAGCTGCTCTAGCAGAAATCTGTGATGTCCTTGACATCATCTGGATACCCAATATCAGAAGCATGTCTTAATCTGGAATCCAAGCAACCACAATCCCTGCAAAAGAACAAATATGCATGTATTTGCACTCTGGAGTCCGAGCAGAAGAGTTCTATATTGCAATCTGGAAATGATGAAAATTGACAATTTTAAATGTACACTAATAATCTGCAGTCTGTTTTCCAGTTGCTTTTGGGGGAATCTAAGTGATTCCTGTCAGCCTTCAGTGAGAAAAGGTTTTTGACACCCTCCTAATAAAGCAGGAAAGTAAGTTTCCCATTATTAAAATTCTACTATATATTTGGAGCTATGCAGGTTTTGAAATAAGAGAGAAAGTTAAAAATGATTTTTGGAAATTGCTTGGGAGAGGATAATATTTTTAAACCTTGTAGTGAAATTTGTGTTTGGATCACTAATTGGGGTATCATGTATGAATAACTCTTTCTCTGTGCTCTTCGTCTTTCAAAGACAAATGCACTGCTAATAGACATTAAATTGTGTTTGTCTTGATAGCTAAATTTAATTAATTGTAGATATATTTTGCATGATGTTCAGGAGACTGTAGCAAATAAATGTAGAGAATCTTTCTGACCTTAGAAACACACTTATGACTCTTTTATTGTTCTCTTTAAGTATTCATAAATTAAAAAATATTCTCTTCATTTTGAGAGCCATTATTACAAGTGCTTATTCTATGCCTGTTCTGTGCTTAAATCATTCTGTGCATGGCAAATTGCCCAAGTAAAATGGTTTAAAAATGTTGCATGTGAAAAGATTCTCCAAAGATTTTCAGAGTGGTTTGAAATCGATGCCAAAGCAATGATGCCCGGTGTTGCCTTGAAAAGTATATTTGTGTCTGAATATGAAGGAATGTTACTCTCAGTATGGCTGAGTGGCATACACTGTGATTCATAGTCACGGGTATAATTTAGCCATCTAAAACCTGCATCTATACCTGGAAAAAATAAGACTGTAGTTTGTGAAAGCTGTAACTCTAACAACAATTTTAACCACTGAGCAGCTGTGTAAAATTGAATCTTGGCTACCATCTACAGGGTTCATTTAACCAACACTTGGATGATTGAGTGACACTGTTGCTAAAGTCTCCTAGCAAACTTTGGTCAAAAAAAAAAAAAGAGGAGGAAAGAAAGAGAGAAAAATAATAATAATAATAACAATAAAAAGAGTCCTAACAAGTCCTGATGCTGAAAAAATATTTTCTGCAGGAAAACAGTCTCCTGATTTTGCCAGAGAAATTAGCCCAGGTCTTTATATTGAAAAAGAATGGAGGAGATAAAAGATTGTTCCATCATGTCCAATCAGAGACACTTTTTCAAATCAAAAAGTGGAATCTTTTCACCGATGCCCAAAAGATTTTGTCCCCTCAAAAGATTCTTTGGATAAAACTTTTGCATGGGGAGCTGGTAAACCAGAAACAACTTGAAAACGTCTTCACTTGCACTGATGCTACTGCAGAGGGGTTTTTGGCAATGGTACTTGCACACCATCGCAGCAATGCGTCTTACCTTTTACAGCTCCTTTGGAAAGCAATTTCTAGTTCTACTGATTTAAGAATGAGCAGCATGGCAATTCCAGCACTTGCAGATTTCTCTTTCCATTTTGATTGCACATGAAAGCCCTAATAGTAGATCAGGATTCCGCCTTTGATGAGCACCAGACACGATCATATAAATGCAAAATAAAATGCCATCCTCTTATAGACTTTAATGGGAAGCAACAGGTGAATCTAGCGAGCTGGATGTGAAGAAGCAGCAATGGAAATTATTCAAGTAACAAGAAAGTGGTCTTAGCCCAGAAACTTCTCACCAGTGCCAAGCATTTTAGAAGCATTTTCATGCAGATAAATTTTAAGGAGAATAAAGTGATTTTTTTTTAGACAGCTATAGAAATAAATGTGATATTTGTAGCCTGTTGATTAGGAATTGAGTACTTTAAGGTCACTTTTCTCCTAGATTTCACTTTTGCCTTATAAATAAATGCAGCTCATCTTCCACCAGAAGTACATTTGATTCTCGTGCATACAGGTAATCACAGCGGGAAGCAATGTATAGCAACAGAGGGGACAAAACAGCATTTTTAATGGCTACGTTTCGCCCCTGCCAGGAAAATCTAGCATTTAATTTCTGCGTCTGAAGGTTCAATATGCTGACAAAAGGCTATTGCCCACAGAAGAACGGGCACATTGCAAAATGTGCTGCGTAAAACGCTGGTGACTTATTTTTTTCTCCCCCCTCTTGTGGTCTGGCATAGCAATTGCACAAGCCCACCCGTCTTAAGCATTGGGTGCAACTGAGGAATTAAAAATTATTGAATAAAAAATATAATTGTATATAGTGTTAAGTTTGCTGGTGCTGAGTAAAGCGAGTTGGGTGGCTTAAGTGGCTTTTGGGAGGTCTTTCACCCCAAGTGATGCTATGATGACTGTTCTTCAAATCATTCCTGCCTGTCAGATTACTAAGAAAATGGTTTGGTTTTAGAGCTGATTTTGGTTTTAGGAATGAAGAAAATTTGCTCATATTGTGTTAGTCCTTTGTGTGCAAACAGTTCTCTACAAGAGCGTTTTGAGTGCAGATGGTTAAAAGAAGGAATCTAACAGACATAGTGCCTGGCACAATCTAACAGATTGACAACAAAAAGTTAGAAATAACTTTGGTATTTATTTAGACTTAAAAAAATTCAGCTTTCCACTCTGACTTTATTTCCTCATGATTAATTAATGCTTCGATAGTTGGTATTTTATAACAGCTTTAATAAGAGAGAAAAGCCCCAGTTCACAGGGTAGAGATGCAAGGCCAGTGCAAAGATCTGTGCTTCAGATGTGAAGCAGGTGGCTGGTTCACACTGATTTTCTATGTTGAAATGAGGAAAAAACTGCCATGGCTTTGATTAAAAGATCCATCGTAGCAACCTAATCAATCCTGCAGTCATCTTAGATTCGACATTGCCAAAAGCTGCAATTCTTGACCCACGCATGGATCTTGGGAAGAGAAAGATTAAAAGCGAGGATTGTAAGTTATTGGAAATCTATTATGGCTCAGGTATAGGCAATCAGAAATACAGCCAAGTTCAAAGATATGGGTTTAGATAAATATTTAATTCAAACATTAAAATATTTTTTATTTACCCAGAGATATAACAGCTCTGGGTAGTATTTATGCTTTAGGTCTGCCTTTCCCAGCAACTTAGATGAGTCACTGGTCCTTCCTGGAAAAACCAGAGCTTGTGTGACTTGGACTTCCCCTTATTAGCAGGCTCCATCCATTTCAGAGGGTTTTCTCCCAGCACTCGCTGATTTAAAATTATGTCGTAATAGAATTACCCTTTCTCCTCCCCTTGGCAGTAAATGGTACCAAGAGGGTTTGCTTCAGAACGCCAACAATCGGGTCATTTTTCAACAAGACCAAATCAAATTACTGGTGAGGAAAACAGATAGGAGATGATGCTATCACTGTTGTAATATTAAAGGAAATGTTGGTAAGCTTTGTGTTTAATTAGTAATGTCAAACGCCCAAGATTTTAGCTAACATCAGTCCTGTTTTTTAGGGAATAGTGAGGAGCCAGAAGGTTTATTATGACCAAGATAACTGGATTCCAAGAACTACTGTTTGTTATTCACATTGGGCAAGGATATCTACTGCAACTACAAATGAGCATAATTAGGACTATTGCTCTGAATATAATAATAATAATAATAATAATACTAACTCGACAGATGGGAGAATGGAGGCAGGTACATTTATCCAAGGCACTGCAGAGAATTAATATCGCATTAATGAATATAAACAGATTAACATATTCCGAGGATCTCAAGTCTGACATTAAAGCGGATGCAGGAGGGAAGTGATTTAGTTTATCCCTCATTGTACTGTTAATTGTTGTTATTGTAAATAATTATAATGAACTCGTCCTCACTGCATCCAGACAGACTATCCACTGGATTGTGGATAAACAGGAGCGGTATACAAACAATTTTATCCTGCCACAAAATGGTACTAGGTACTTTAGTGCTTATGGATGTTGGCAGTTATATGGTCAAAAATGGCACTTTCCTGGAAGATAATTTGTTGCAGAGGATTTTACACCAATAGGGCGTGGAAATTATTCATTGCCAAGTGCTTCATTTTGTTGTCACCATCCAAGCCTCAGGAGCTGGACTCATTTCAGAACAGAGAAATGTAATTATACCCTTTTTATATTTGCATTTCTGCTTAAGGAAGCACTACAGCTTCACCTTTCAGCCTGTGCTTCCTAGAGATGTCTCTGGTTTCCCTGCTTGGGGTCAGGAGCTCTGATCCTGTACCTGCAAGTCCAGCATTTGCAGCTGGGAATTGGGCCAGGAGAAGAGCTCCCTGGCTGGTTAGGGCTGTGGGCACCTGAATTTGGACTGTCAGCATTTTGCACCCTCTTGTCACTTGCTAGCGACTAGTTTTCCAAAGGGATCCTGTTTTTGGACATTGGGAACTTCTGCCAATTGGCTCTTTAGGAACTAATTAGGATCATGTTAGTTTTAATCATGGATGGGGGGGTATCATTACTCACAGCTCAGCTATTGTTCATTTGCAGGTGGGATTTAGGAGGAATCTCTCTCCTAACACACAGATGCAAAAACCCCAATGAGAGATAGGACTTGTTGAGCCTTTGGACATATAATTGTTTTCTTTAAGCAAGTTGAACATGTCAAATTTTACTCCGCCAAGTAGATAAACAGAGATATGTTCAAGAAACAATTCCTATAAATGTAAATCCATTATTTCTTCCTTGTTTTTCCCATCTGGTTTTCAGGGGCACTGTCATCTTGCATGGTTTTCAAGCAGCTGAGGAGGAGAGAGCCACGCAGTTTGAAGGAGGGTAGCTAATGCATTTAGAGCAATAAAATTATGTACCCAGGCTCAAGCTGTATGGGAAATTTGGATCTTCCCCAGGGGAGCACGCAGTAGAACGATCAGGAAGGTAATAAACACGATCAGATGTTAAAGCCTGGACAGCAGGTGAAAGGAGGACTGTGGCTCAGGGGTAACATTTTTGCTCTCTTACATCTGCCTCATCACACCTGCAGATCTGCTGCGAATCCTCCTGCTGCTTTTAAGTGGTCTATTAAAAACAGAACGGAAGACAAACAAAATAAGTTAACCCCAATGCTGCATCGGACTGCTGGCTTGTGAAATGCAAATGGGATAAAAGTGGAATTATCCCTATGCGAAGGCAGATATTAAGGCTAAGATACAGGTTCTTCAAATGCAAGGGTCATTTGTTTTCTTCTTTGTCTGTTCTGTTTTCTTTAAAATAATAATAATAAAAAAGTCATTTCTCAGTTTCACATCCCCACCCATGGAGCAAGGAAATATTTGAAGAGAATGTAGAGGCACTCAGAGTTTTGCACTGCATGTTGATGAACTTGGTTTTGCGGCACTCAGAGTTTTGCACTGCATGTTGATGAACTTGGTTTTGCCTCTGGCATTAGCAGATCTTAAATTCTTCTTCATCAGGAGAATTAGCAGGGTATTATTTTGAAGTGCAGAGTCTGTGCTTCAGAGAAAATGTTGACAGGGCATAGGGAGAAAGCTTCTCCTCCACCGAGTGTGTAACTGCCTGCACTTTGCATGCCAAAGCATTTACCTAATACTTCTGTATAGACTGTTTTGTTTGCATGACATCCAGAGACTCTATAGTTTATCTTCTAGAGACAGGTGTTTCAGCAAAAGCATTCAAATAAGCTTGAGAAAATCTGCAAGAAGGAAAAAAAATCCCCCATTTTAATTAGCTGAGCAATCAAAAGCATGTGCTTTACTTGTGATGTGGCTTTGAAAACCAGCTGTGATTATATGAAAGAGAAGTACATCAAGCATCAAATGCCTTCTTATACTGAGAAGCTGCTATGCCAACCTTGAGATTTTAAATATTCTGATTTTAAAAAAATTATTGTCAACCAGAATAATTTCTATTCTCTGAGTGTTTAAGTATCTCCCTATCTCCAGAGCCTTCCAACATAGCAGTAGCTCTATGCTGAATAGTCCTGTTTCTGTTCACATATATGCCAGAAGCCTTCATCTTCAGGCCTTAGCTCTATCTTAGATTAGGTGAAAAGATTGCTGTCTTTACTGCCCCAATCTTTTTTTTTTGTATTAATTTTTACATTGAGAAAAGAAAAGGAAAAGCACATCTTAAGATTTTTGCTTAAAAAAAAATGTAAAAAGCAAATGCTTTGCATTTTCCAATGTTGTTTGTGGAAACAGCCTCCTGAATTTATTTGTTGATTTGAGTCCAACAGAAGTTGTGTTTCACAAAAAAACAGAACAATCTGCCCGAAGTAAATGTAAATTGGGCAGGTAGAAAAGTACTAGGTGGAGTGCAAAATAGATACAAACAGAACGGGTGGGTACAAACCTATATTTTCTGCAGCTTTTGATTGTTGCCCCACTGAAGTTCTTGGAATATTCAGCAATAAGTTTATGAGGTCTCTTTCTTATATCTATTGCTTTAAACATTTTTCATGCTGCATTCACTATTATGAACTGACAATGGATATAAATTATAGTGCACAATGAGGTTTATACTGAGAAATGAGAAGGAGACAACCTCCTGATAAACAGAATTTACATTTCCCTTCAAACTAATCATTTGACAAATGATACATTGTTGTAGAAAGTTACTTGAATGTCCTGGACTTGTGGAGGATTCTGTAAAAGGACAATTGCAAAATTTAAGAGATTTCCTAAGTCTACCAGGGAAATTTTTAAGTTGGTTTTGGCTAGCCTCTTTACTGAGTTCATATATGGACAGGAGATGCAAAGTCCATATGTAATGGATTTCTTCCTCTTTCATCCTCTTCAGCAACCAACTTTTGTGGCCCCCATTAAGAGATGAATTGCAGCTAGGAAGCCTGAACTTTTGAGGAGAAAACAGGCATGGAAAAACAATTCTTATGGCAAACCAGTCTTAATGTATCTGTCACTGAAATCCCTATAATGATGCAGGATGGCTCATTGGAAGCCCTACAATGTTTGGTCCTTGGATAACTCCTACTTCTTCTCTGAATTCCTTTGATCGAAAATAATGATGTGAACACAAATAGTACTGTCTGCTTTGCCCTTGGGCTTTTTTATTGCATCTTTTGGCGTCTCCTGAACCTTCCTAGCAGGTTTTAAAAGCACTCTTTGCCTAGAAGGCAAAAAGTCATCCTGGAGCCTGGCACTCCTCGGAGAGCAAACAGTTGTCACGCTCATCTTGGCTCCCCTTAGCAAGGTCCAGATTGTTTGGAAAGCAACAGAAACACATTTCTGAAATGTCAAACTGTTGTATGCGAGTAGCTCGTTTATTATATTATGCCCATTGGGGTGAAGAAGTCAAGTTCTGTAGGACTGAAAGATGCAGTGGCATCTGTTGCCACCTCTAGACATGCTTAGAAACACTCACCTGAGGAGACACGTGTTTTAGATGAGCATTTGGCTTTATCCTCAGAGGCACGTCTACCTTCAGCACACCTGAACTTCCAGAGAAACACCGATGTGCTGCCACTTGTGACGCGAGACAACATAAATCAACTTGATGTTGTGCTTTCTGCAAAATTAACTCTACAGCCCTGGCATCACCTATGCATAGAGGCGTTTAGTCTGGCAATAATAGACGTGTGCTCAGCTGTGTTCGCAGCTCTCAGCAGCAACGTGCACGTTTGGAAGAGTCCTTGGAAGCAGGGTGGGAGCAGCACTGTCCCGCTAGCAGATGCCGGGGTGCTGCCTGCTTTGGGATGCAGCACAATTACACGGGCTCAAACAGTGCTAGGTGGTTTCTTAGCATCTCCTCCCACAGACCTTGTGTTGTTTTTCCTTGCTAGGGATACGGCCAGAGGCGACGTAAACACCCAGAAGGAAATTGGTCTGACAACTTCATATTTCATCTGAAATCTAATTAGTAAATATCTCTAAGTGCGCTGAATATTTGAAATGATATTAATTCAAAGCGCATTTTGAACACAGCTTGTGATACTGTGTTTTTTTCCTTTCCTCTCTATCTCTTATTTTCATTTTTATTTTCCCTCTACAAGCCTTTTCATTTCAGGAACTTTCTGTTCATTTTTGTAGAATTACTCATCCATCTCATTTCCTTTCTCCTCTTTGTCCTTGAAGTGGTATTCGAAGCAATACAATATTCTGCATGATATGTGCATGTCCATGATATATGTGCATGTGTGATGTAGATTTAACACAGGGAACCATGAGCTTCAAGGAAACATAAAGAGAGGGTCTATGCAACCTGCTTGTGCTGTTCATTTGCACAATAGATTTCACACTACCCAGTGCCAGATTTGCTGCCGAATACAGAGCTACTTTGCTGCTCACAGAGAAGAATCTGGATTCAGATGTGTGTCATAAAACTAGTCTGTGAATGTGCTAAAGGCACGCAGAGATTTTCTGGTGCTATAGTAGCCCCAGCCACAGATGATGGACATTCATTTCCATCAGCTGCAGAAGTCTTGGATTGCTGTGGAAACCCTCAAATTACTGTAGATTTTATTTATAACATATATAGTCATCATCACATGATGAGCAGATCCCTTGAGAAAGTGTCTAGCTCAGTCACTCTGTGTCTGCTCCACTTTTTCTTCATTAACTTTTATTGGATAAATAAATATGTATATTGATAAGCAGCTTTAAGTTCTCTCTCTTTTTTTTTTTCTAGGAAGTATCTGCAAATGAAAACATTCTGAGATAGATACTTGTTCATATATTTGAAAGGAAACTAATCTGTCATACAAGGTTTCCTGATCACTAGTGTGATCTTATAGCTTTAGCAAAGACTAAGGGAACATATAGCTATATACAAGGTAACAGTATAGACTGGGAATCTTGGAATTATCTGTGGTTTCTAGTGATAGGGCTGTGGTTCCTGTTCTTTTTTTTTATGCCTGTTATTCAGAAGCAGTTACTAGAGTGAAGTTAATTAATTGTACTAAATGATGTCATATAGAGTGATTTTCATGAATAGCGCACTTGTGTAGGGTGCTCATACTCGTGTGTCATGCACCATCCTGTGTCTGTTGTCCTATTCAATGCAGCAACTGTACAGTGAATAATTTCCTACAGCAATTACAACCAAGGAAACTGCAAGCTCAGTGACCTAGACAGACTCATCTTACTTCCAAATTCCTGAAGTCTGAAAAAAAGATTGCTCCAACAAAGCGCAAAAATGCATGCTTATTTCTTCAGCATCAGTAGGACTAAAACATAAACCCAAGTGTATTCATGAATCTGGGCCTAGGAAGACAGAAGGCTTAAAAGAAATTTAAGGGAGCTGGAGGATGTTTGCAATTGCATATCAAGTGGTTTGATCTTGTTCATTTCTAAACCATTGGCATCACTTCAGCTTCTGGTGAAGCTCATCTGCACGGAGAGGTTCAGCAAATCACAGACCTGCTCACAATATGCTGCAGCATCAAGGCCAGATTTTGCAGCTTGCCATCCAAAACGCTCCTGAAAAAAAACATGCTGTCATATCAGATGTAGACTCCCATGGATGGAGAAGTTCCTCTTCATTCCTGGACCATAATTGCTTTTCAATTGCTTCTCAAATAGTGGGTCTTTTTTTTTTTTTCATTCACTAGGATAGGTGACTGGTCTTACTTTTTTTCCCATTTCTTTTAACTTCTTACTGCGTGTCTATCCCTCTGACCTGAAACAACTCCTTTCAGAAGAAATCCGGGTGATTTTGAACAGATGTAGAGACATGACAGAGTTCATTTAGAACATAATCAACAGATAATAATAGGGTACTCAGAGAAATTGCAGTGAATGACAAGTACCATCAGCCTTTTCAAAACAGCCAAATGAGACATTTTTAACTCCACATGCACAAGAGTGTCAGAAGAAGCAGGAAATGACTAATTTGGAGTCCTTTTATTATATTCTGGTTTTTAAAAAAATGATATTGTAGCATTCTTGAACATAATCCTGATCCTTCCCTGCTCAGTCTCTATAGGCAATAAAACCTATGTTAATATAGGCACTTGTTATTGGAAGTAGACTGACTCTCTTGTGTGCATGCTGGCTTCCTTCATCTTATTTGCTTGCCAATATCCAATGTGTCAGGACGAGGCCTCAGTGCACTTCATGTGTGATTTGTGGGTTTTCATTACTGCATAGATTGATCTTTATGAAACTCACGATCCTCAAGCTTTCAAACTGTGGGTTTTAATCAGAGTAATCAAGAATGTCTGGGTTATCGTCACTGTCTAGAAGTAAAACGTGTCCACCTGTGTAGGACAAGAGGTCCCACCTCTAGTCCTAGTCCCACTAGTGCCCCTAGTCCCCCTGTAGTCACAGTTCTTCGTTCAGCGCAGTCTATGCCAGGTTTTGGATGCTCCAAAATGTGTATGATCTATACAGCATTGGCACAGAACCCAGCACAGCTGTACATCCAGCTCACATTTTGCTTGTCTCTAGGCTTCCCTCTACTTCTCTCTTTACTATTACTCCCAAGTCAGTATTTTAAACGCAAGCAAGTCATTTATCCTGCTTGCATTGCCAGAGCTGTTGTATGGGAGCCAGAGACGTGAGGAGCTTGGCTGATGGTCTTCTGGTAAGCTCAGATTTTAGTGAAGCCCTTTACATGAACTTGCAAAGGAAAAGCTACATTAGGAGAATCACTGAGTATCATATTCTCACTGTGAGACAGAATAAGCTTTTTGTGTTAACTGTGAGCAACAAGTCGGTGCAAATATCTCTATGACAGCTGTTTTTTGCAATCTAGTGAAAAGATGCAGCAAGTTCAGAGATCCTGCAGGCCTTTGCAACACATGCAAAGACTCTTCCAGCAGCAATAAGCTGCTGGTCTGCCCGTTGGCACATTCACTGGAAGGTTATTTACTTAATTTTATCCATTTTACCTTATGCATCTTGGGTAGATTGGGTTACTGCTTTTGAAAATGTAAAACTTTTGAACACAAAAATGTTTGAACACAATAATTTCTGAAAACGTGTAAAGCCAATGGAAAATTTAAGCTTGGAGGAGAATGAAACTGGGTCTGGACTGAGTGTACCAGCCTGTCATTTACAGTTGTTTCAGAGACACTTTCCTCATTCCTAACTGAATTACTTAAAGAAAGCAGTAGAAGAAAAATAATTTGAGTTAATACATATTCGCTGTGCAGATGATGTGGAAATGGTGATGAGAATTACCTAAAATATTCTGGCTAAGAGATAAGCTTGTGAACTTTGCAAGCAGTATATGAATAGAGAATGGTATTAAAGCTTTGAAAAGTTCTCACCCTTAATTTTATAAGCTTCTGGGCTAATGAAATGTCTCCATTACCTGCAGAATGTAGGTATGTCCTTCGCAGCCTACATCTCTTTTCAGATCTATGTGTATTCGTCATCCTTCGCAATTCCTGCAGTTACTTCCAGGCTGCAATTTGTGCTCGGGCATCTATTCTTCCACTGAGCAGACATTTCTATTTATTGAAATTCATTTTGGCATGGTGAAGATTAAAGCACAGAACTGATTAGAGAGAAGCGCTGTGAATCCATAAAGCACAATTTGTCTTGCATTTACATTTCAGACCTCACTTCACCCTATATTTGATAACATTCACCCTACAAACTCTATCTTCACAAAATATTTAGGAACTAGATTTAGATGCAAATGTGCGATCACTTTCTGCCTGTTTGTGAAGGCTTCTTAAATTCTCGTCCCTTAAACGGGCGCTTTTGCAGCCGTCTCCGTGTCCCAGTTTCTGCTATGGGGCATGCAGCTGCTCTGCCAGAGATAAGTGCTTGTTTGTTGGTACATTAAGACTCCTCTTAATTATGATTTTGAGCTTTTGCTAATCACCATTTTAAAACACTACAATTAGGACATTCTGTCTGATTCCAGTGCTCAAGGAGGCAAAGGGAACTCCAAATTTCAACCTTTTGGACAGGTAGAAGGATGTGAAAGTACAAATTCCAGCTCCCAGAAACACTGCAGGGAGGCTCTTCCTCACCTCTCCATCCCAGCCTCATCTCAATATTCATCTGAGACAGGATCTTCCTCTTTCTGCAAGAACACTAAATGCTGTTAAATAATATGTCAAATAACATAAATAATATTGTTGCAATAAAATTGTTGTGTTATCCTAACTTGCTTTTGAAATAGTTGACCTTAAATAATATGTGCGATAATAATGTTGTCTTATCCTGATATCCTGACTTGCTTTTGAAATAGTTGACCTTAAATAATATGTGCGATAATAATGTTGTCTTATCCTGATCTGACTTGGGAAGGAAAAGCCTGCTGCATCAGGGCAGCATGTGACAACCTGTAAGCGGATACTGGGTGAAAGATTAAAAACAAACAAAGTTTGAGGAGGAGGAAGGAAAGGGTTAACCATTGACTCAAAAAAGCTGTAACAAAAAGTCCTCAAACCAACTTGCATAAGAAAATATTTCATTGTCAGAAACAGCTTATTTCTGAGGAGGGATAATTGTCTGAAGAAATTTAGCCACCTCTAAGAACAACATCATCTTTCAGACAGCTCTAGACTGCCTAATTAACTGCTGTTTGCAGAGTACTTTGAGATCCTTGGCTAACAAGGAAGGCACGTTGCTATGTGTAAATGTTAGAACTAATAATTTAGAAAATATAGGAGTACAAATGAGTATCATTTCATCAAAGCCAGGTTTAACGATCTTCTTTTTTGGTTGCTTGCTTAATTAGATAAGCTGCTGAATTTAATTAACTCATCAACCTAATTTGAAAAGACCTCTCAAGTCAGTAAGAGCTTGTCTTATGCTTATCATTTCTATTTGTTGCACCAGGTCTTTAATATTCCCATTCTGTTAGTGTATTAACAGTAGCGTTAATTGTGTTCTAATTCATTGCATTTACTCAGATGATGCCATTTTGCTCACTTTTTTTTAAGGGCTTGCATGTGAAAATCAATCATGACTCAATTTAAGGCAGTCAAATTGCTCTTGCAGCTTTCCATCAAGTCAGCAGCATACCAACCCTTTTCCCATAAGTATAATTTGGTCTTGTAAAGTAGGAGGGGTTTTTTTCTTTTTTTTTTTTTTTTTTGTTTTTAAATGTGAAATTATTCAGTAAGAAATCATGTTTAGTTTCTGAGGTCATGTTTCCTAGAGAAATACTAAGATAGAAATTATTCCCTGGATATGCTTTTGGA
The DNA here is from genome assembly GCA_034781795.1 of Crypturellus tataupa. Lineage (NCBI taxonomy): Eukaryota > Metazoa > Chordata > Aves > Tinamiformes > Tinamidae > Crypturellus > Crypturellus tataupa. The sequence goes on from JAWLRI010000995.1 coordinate 5,369,749, forward strand.
ACTGGTTAACCAAACTGCTAGGTAATAAAATTTAAAGTGAAATTGGTATTACAACTATATAATTCATTTAAACCCTTTTGGATAAGATACCACAGTTTGATGAAACAATTTGGAATTCCCCCAAAGTTCCCAAAGGAAGAGTCAGTTTTACTAAGAAAGAACCTAAATCACAGAACTCTGAGCATCTCTTCATGTTCCTGGTAGATATACTGCACAGTGAGGAAAGGTGAGGTGATGGTTTAAAATATCATACTGCAGAGTTTCGCTGTAAAATATCTTACAAACTTATTGTTCTCTGAAGTGTGTTTTATTGCATTGCTGATAGGAGAAACTGTTGAGCGGTTCTGAGAGCAGTTCATGTGTGTTGGTGAAAAATGAGCTATCTGCTAGGTGAAAGAGATGCCCCTTACTATCCTAGCCAGGGGGGTTTGCAGAGATATCCTTGCTCACAGCTGCTCTCTCTTGCATTTTTGATTCCATTTGTTTTTCTGAGGGATGTTTGCAAGTGCCTAAGTAGCACACATGTCTGTTTTTCCTAGAACGACTACAGGAAGCTATCTATGCAATGCAAGGACTTCGTCGTGGGGGTGCTGGACCTCTGCAGGGACACCGAAGAAGTGGAGGCAATTCTGAACGGAGACGTGAACATCCACTTGTGCCCCGACCACCACCGGCCAAGTCTGAGCAGGATTAGGCTTGCTATTAAATATGAGGTCAAAAAGGTAAGTTTTTCTTTGGATGCCTGGCACATCTCATGGTGTTTATGCCCCACAGCCACTTACAAGCATCAAGTCTTACCTTTTGTGTGATGTGAAAGAGTGAATATATGCAAAAAGCAGCAATTTTGTCATAGGCAAGAACCCTTACAGCAGTTTGATGGAAAACAGAATTCAAAATTAAAGAAGGCCTTATTTTTTTTCCCTCAGAATTATATCAAAACTTTGAAAATCAAGGTTTGCTGAATATTCTGAAGTTCTAATCTTGATTATTATTTGTTTGCAGAAGCATGTGGAAAATAGACAATGATTGGTTTAAAAAAAAGTAGGTCTCCATTTTCCCTCTCTTACAAAGGTTTCAGGTTCCCTCTCTTACAAAGGAGTTCTGGTTTCCAGCAAATCTGCTTTTTCTTTTTAATATTACTAATTCACCAGCTACATAGGGGTCTTTCATATGAAAGATACTCAAAGCTCCTCTACTAATAAAAGAAATATGGGTTATAAAGGAAAGCAAACTGTTTGACTTGCACATGCAGCTTTGTTTTGTTTTGGGGGGTTTGGGTTTGTTTTGTTTTGTTTTGTGTTGGGGAAGTATTTTTTGCAACTGGCTTTAAGGAAGTGTGTGCTGTGAATGGAAAATCTGATTTTGGCAAACCCTGGGTCTGGGTGGTCCCGATTAATTGCTCCTACAATATGCATTGATGGGAACTGGGCCCTGCAATGGGCCGGGAGAGCTTTCCAAATTTCCCAGCTAACATCTGCTCCCGCTTTCCCCTCACAAACCCGCCACCTGCTTCCATCCATCTCTCAATAGTGCTACTGCGCTGGCCAGGGAAGGTCTCTTCCTGTTATGAAAGCCATTAATTAAAGAGAATCTTAAAGCTCTTATTGGAAATGAATCGTTTTCATGCAGGGACGCATGGCACCAAGACCAACATGTGCCTTCACCAAGCAGAGATGCCAGTCCTGGCCCTGCCTCATCCCCAGCAACATCTCAGACAGCTCTCAGCAAGCCAGCTCAGATGCAGCTATTGGTTTTAAGAGGATCTTTTCCTCCATTTCCCCATGTTACATTAGTGCAGTTTTTTATTATATTTTTATTATGTTATTATTTTATATTATTTATTATAATATTATATATTATCACTAATCTGAAGACCCACCGTGTCTGTGACAAGTTGCTCTTTTCATCTACAAATAACTTCCTTAAGCATCCTTTCTCGATTGCAGCAGCTTATTGCCTACAAATACTAATTTTTAAGCTAATTGCAGAACATAAATATGAACCTTGGTCAATCCTTATTGACTCTCAGGTTGGCACTTTCCACATATTCTTTCCAGCAGGCAGCGTGTGTCTGTGTTTAAGATGAGCATTGAATCCCTAACTCCAAAGGAAGATGGTTTCATTTGTGGGAGGCAGAGACACACTCAGATAAATGGCTTTGGTTATTGGCAGTGACTTATGATATTTATCACACATACTTGTTGAACAAAGAGATTGCGTTATGGTAACACAGTAATGGTTTCCTTAAGTGGCAATAGATTTATGTACAGGTTTTATATCTAGTTGAGAGACAGCTATGTTTATGTGTATGAAATTGGCGCTCTGATTTATATTTTCATTTTTAGACAGTCATGGAGGGGGGAAAGGGAGGGAGAGTTATTATATATATTTAATAAATTAATTTAGAGGCTCATTCTGTAAATTCCATCCACTTTTTCAAAGCAAATGAAATGATTCACAGGCTTAGCAAGATGAGGCCCTCCAAGGCAGGCTGAGAAAGGCACATTGAGTGACTCCCCCTTGCAGCACACAGACCAAGGCACCAACATGCAGATGGCTGCATCTTGCACCAAAGCTGTACCAGAAACACATAGTCTGTATTTGCTGCTCCTTCCCATTTTTTTACCTGTGTTCTGGCTCTGGAATGATACAGGAATAGCAGTGCTTGTATTTTTCTCCTAGACATTTTATGAGATACAATTTTTATGTTAAGAAATAAAAATGTTCTTATGTAGGTGAGTAGAGAGAGATGAATACAGTACATGAAAGACTTTATACTCAGTCCTTTTCATGAGCAGCAAGAAGTTTATGAGCCAGCAGGTCCTTACGGATTTCACAAGGGGCTGAAAAAAATGAACACGATGACAGATGCTAGTTTTTTCTTTTTTGTTGTTGTTTTTTCATTAAGTCAGTCTGTCCATTTTAAATACAAGCCCTTGCATAGAAAGTTTTAATAAATATTTGATATTTATCTATTTCTACCATTATGCTTCTTAATTCACATTTTCTTACTAGCACTCCAAGTGCCTGGGGTAGAGTTCATTTGATGAAAGCTTCCAGAGCACAATTTATATTGAAAATTATTATTTAATATCCATGAATTTACTTTTCCTATTGCTGCTCCGCATTTTATCACATCATTATTTCTGGCATCTGGGAAAAATGCTGAGGGCTCCCATCCTCAGGCAGGATAGCAATTGCATCTATCAGCTTTCATCAAGTCTTTGCACTAACTTTTAAAATCCTCCTTTTTTTTCTTCTTTCTTTTCTTCTTTTTCTCTCCAATTTCTTTATCTTATTACTTCACAGATTGCATTTAGTGAATCAGAAGTGTCCTTTAATTGTAGCAGATAGTCTGATAGTCTCCTGGCTCTCCTATGCTTTGCCCAGCTCACAGCCCACGTGGATCTGTTCTCCACCACAAAGGCCATTTCATGGAGATGGCCACATGAAAACTGAGACTCATCACACCCCAAAGTTTGCATTTAATGGATCTAAATCAGATCTTCTATTTTTCTTCCTATATACTCAGACAAAAATTTTAACGACAGAATTCATGTAATACAGACAGTTCATCCTTGTTGCCTCAATCCTTCTTTTCCCCAGGAAATCCGTAATGGAGAAGTGGTCAATGATGTTTCTCTTCATTTTTTCCCCTTTGCACTTCCTATTGTATGCTCTATTACTTTGTCCCTCTATTCTTCCAAAGAAAAAATTCACAGTTTAAAAGACAGGAGGTGTTTTTGTTGGTCAGTATCGTGTATTTCTAATAGTACCTTAGAATGATTGAGATGAGCAATGTGAAGTCATTCACGAATGCATGAGGGGTCTCAAACTTCACATCGTGGGCTCATTTTTTTTTCCTTTGTGCAATAAAAGCTAATAGCTCATATAAGACACTGGCAAGAGAACAACTTTGTCTTTCTGCAGCATAATTGAAGAACATTACGTTAGGAGGTCACTGAAGAATTAAGAAGATCTGCTTGCACATATTGAGTTCCATATTGTTATATTTTACAAAATGGTCTTTAAAATCTTAAGAACCAAGTAATCACTCTGTACCCCAGGATTCTTGGAAACCTGCATTCACAAGTCCTCACATTCGAGCCTTCCAGGCTCACGGCTCTTCAAATTAGCTGTCTTAATGATTCATGATTCCTCTAAAACGATTCCAAATGTTACAAAGGGAACATTTTGTCAAGAGCGAAATAAACAATTTGCAAACATTTGGGCATTTAGTAAGTCCTGGATCCTTTCCAAGAAATGGAATCTGTTATGGGATTGCAGCAGATTCACTGTGGTCTCCCCAGCATTATTTTCCATGTTTTTCACTTGTGTGTGTTGATTGGGAAGGGGTTTCTGTGCAGGCCATGGTGCAGGCAGAAGGCACCTGTATTCCAGGAAGGCTGGATGGGGAAAGGAGAGCAGGAGAAGAGCCAGGCTGCTCATGTGACTCCTTCAAATAGTGTGAGAGATGGTTCATCATAGCATGTGAGCAAATGCCAGGATGGGCTCCAGCACACAGAATGCAAAAAACGGTGAAATTTAAAGTGATATTAAGGTGAAGCAAGAATCATTTAGGATGGCTCTTTCTGATGGACAATAACCAAGGGTTGCAGTTGCCAAATTTGAGTTCTGGTCCAGAGGAAAGAAAAGAAAAATTGATCTTAGCCATAGCACTAGCTATGCTAATATTGATCTTCGCACACAGCACGTCTATGATTTCTCACTTGAGTTCTGCAGGAGCCACATTAACCCCAGGTTGGGGAATTCCAGCACAGCTCTGACACTTGAAAAGTGCATCTGTCCTGAAGGAGTCCAGCATCCCTCTTCTCCCTAGGGAGGTTGTGTCAACCGCTTTTCTCATGACTTTGCTGTGAAAGCTCCTTCAACCGAGGATGCTTCCCGTTACTCGCTGTGTGGGCGTGCAGCATCTAAGTGAGAGTAACTTCATGTTCTTGACTGGAAATTGCACTGCAATGCCCTTACTTTTCTTGAAGCAATTAAACAACTTTGATTCCGTTTGGATACTGGAAGTACAAAGGTTGCAGAGATTTTCCTTATGAGTGAATACCTTTCTTCTTAAACCAGAGGGTGATTTCTCCCAGCAAAGGGAACCCAACCTTCCACCAAAGAGCAGCAGGGAAGACTTTCCCTTCCCCTTTCTGAGCCCTGCTGTCCTTTCATTCATGGGCCATTTACCCAAACAAGGGGCTAATGAAAAGTTAGGCTAGAGATGTGCCCACAGTGTGCAGCCCCAATAGTGGGGAAATGCACAGGTTTTGATACTCTTCTACAAAACCTTTTTGTTGGTGCGTAATAGCTTTACGGAACATTTAAATATTTCTGTTCTCATTTTTGTCCTTGCTGCTGCACTCTTCTCTTGTCATCCTTCATGTTAGCAGGGTGCTTCTATACTGACATTTACCTTTAGGTTGAAAGTCGGAGCTTCTCTGCAGGAGGCGATGCCTGTTCTCTTTTGTTCCCAATGTCAGATTCATTGCTGCTCTGTTCTTTTTAATTGCAAATGTCGAGTGCCCAGCTCGGCTTCCTCAGTTAGCAGCTCAGCTCACGGCCATCACAAAGCCAGAGCACCTTTCGCTTTCACGAGTCTTAAATTAATTAACAGTAAGACACGCAAATTGAGTTTGAGGGAAAAAAAATTAATAAGAATTAAACAGAACACCAGATGGCTGTGTAAATCCTATTTAATAGAGAGCTGGAACAGGAACTTTTCTCATAACTGTATTATTAATAATTAACATATGGAAGATGCTCCGAACACAATACTCCTGGCTGCATTAAATTATAATTTCTCACTGCATTGGTCATGCAACTCAGGTACTTGAGGGTGTCTGATGTCCCAGCTCTCATCCTAACACAGGAGCTAGAGGAGCACTGGGTTGTCCTGCGAAGGACAAAAGCAGGAGCTTCAGCTCCTGCTGATGCATCCGCTCTGACCCCACTGATAAATGCACAATAACAGGTTGGAGCAGGGCTTGACTAGCACATTTGCAACTGGAAAAGCTCCGTGCTCGTGAGCAGAGAAGCAGAAAGCACACAGGGAACAGAGGGCTCGAAAAGCCCAGAGCCAACAAGGATGCTTGGCCCTTGTAAGAGCTAAGGGTACATGCGTGCTGTGCTGTGCTGTGCTGTGCTGTGCTGTGCTGCTGTGGGCTCTTTGCTCTCTGAATTTGCAGTTGTCCTGCAGTGTCTTGTCCTGAGGATGAACCACTGCAGGGAAAGGGAGAGAAGATAGGACCTCCCCCAGCCATTGAAAAGTCACATTGCTGCAATGAGATGTTCCAGCTCTTGGTTGGTACCTTTTGGAGTTGTCTAGGTCACAGGAAATCTCTCATATTATTATTTGTCCTGCTTTGGAACAAAATGAAATTTAGAAATTTCTTAAAGAGTGATCTCTGATCTTCTATAACATCTTGCATGCATGGCTTGAAGCAGAAAAGGGTTAGGTTTTACTGCCCAAATGTGAGGCCAGAAGAACTTCTCAAGAGCAAATGCTTTCAGGAAACTGGCTTTTTGTTCTTTTTTTTTCTAATCCTTGATTAACAGTGTTCTCACACCTCTTTAGCTTTAGGAGTATTTAACAAGTCAGGTTTCTTCATTACTAGCCTGGATGCTAGTAGAGGGATGCAAACAGTCTCATGCTTCTGACACTGAAAAGCTAGTTAATAAAGTGTAAATGTAGTCTACTTTCTGTGTGAATTGTATAAATTCGCTGGTCATCGGGGACTCTAGAGTTTTCCATGTAATTTTTCATCCCCTTTTTGCATTTTTAATCATGTATAACAGGCAGAAATTGGAAAAGGAAGGAGCTACTTCCTTTGCTCACAGAGTGTTAGTGTCTCTCTGGTTATTTCATTAGCAAGGTTCCTGCCTCCCACTAAAATCTGTGGATCTGATGATTTCCTTTTACCCAGATGTTTTAATTTCTTTTCTTATTCAAGACGAATCTCATTTTTGTTATTTCCTGTTCATACATCCATCCCCTCAAAGCTTGAATGAATCATTTCTCCATCCTGACTGGTGTCTGCAATAGTCTCAATTTACTCTAATATGCAGACTTAATTATTTTCATTTGCAAACTGCCACAGGGTCTTAGATGTCCATCAAGGCAATGACAAGAGAGCAGGGGCATGCACTGGGCCTTTTGTGTGGATCCTATCCCAGATAAACGGACTTAAAATTCCCATTATTAATATTAAAATCATCTAAGAAAATAGCAATTAATATGATCTTCTACCAACCTGACCTTAGCTGCTCCCAATTTGGCTTCTTCATCAGATCCTCTAATGTGCATTGGATGGAAAGTCAGAGGAAGATGAGTGCAGAGCTTCAAGAAGAGACTAAGAATCAGTATTTTAGGTTATTGAAAGCATTTTGCAAAGTGGTGTTGAAATTTGGATGTCTCCATCGGCTGAGACCCATTTTGCAGCTCTCCTGCATGGGTTTCTCATCACCTGCTTTAGATGTCTCCTTTTTGGCTTGGTTGTCAGAACTATATCGAGACAAACCTTGTCCTATGGGCAGTCCTTCCTCCTCACCAGCTCTGTGGAGTTCAGGATACACTGACCATAACTGTCTCTTTTGAGGGGGCAACAGAATATAGTTTTTTAAATGTCTTCTTTCCATGCCCCCTGCATGGATTTGTTTCTGTGATTTGTGTGTATTTGTGTTTATGTACCACAGGGAGCTTGTTGTTCTGGCCTTTTTTCTTTATTTATTGTGTGGGGTGGGAGGTGGATGAATAATTAAATAATAATGATTTCCAAGTGGCCTTGATTTTGAAGAGATATGAAAGAAATGGAATAGTAGAGTCTGGGATTTCTGATTCATTTTCTTGTTTTCAAATAAATAATTCAGTGACAGGGATTTATGCATACATGTTAAAAAAGAGGAGAAAATAGACAGCAGCAACAAATCTTTTTGTAAAACATGCAGCCCACTAAAATATGAATCTGGAATTTCTTTGAAAGCCAAACACTTTATTTACCCAACTATAAAAAAAATGTTTAGCTCAAAAGAGACCGTGTTCTTATCTCAGTGATGTTATATAAAAAATAAAAAGCTTCAGAAAGAACAAGTTTTAAGCTGTACTCGCTATAGAGCTCCTGTATACATTACGTTCTCTAGTTATGCATCTCAAATATAACAAACATCATTTTAGAACATGAATTTAAAACGTAACAAAGAACAACAGGAGCAACCAAAAGGCTTTCCCTCTAATCCTTGCATTAGCAAGAGGATTGTTAATAACTTTTTCACTCAGCACTAGGGACACTTTCTGTCAATAGGTAAATTGCATTTGAAATGGTCCTGGCAGTTTCACTTACTCCATTATTTTTGTTTTCTGTTAAACTAACTTGTTTATTTGGTTTTATTTTCTGTCTGCTGAACATTTTAAGCCTGGCTGGATGCTGTTTCCCTCCCACGTTGCTCATTCTGCAGGAACCACATTGTTTCATCCTGTCTCTGGGATGCAGAGGTGCCTTCAGATGGTTGTGCAAGCACTGGGGTGCTGGGTTCACCTCCATTCCCTCAGCTCTGTCTTCTTGTCACTTCATAAAGTGACATCCTGGTCCTCTACATTTAGCCATTGCTATAGCAGATCTATCCCAAACAACATACTTGTTTACTGCGTGACAGAATATGTGGTTGTAAACTCTGAGATGCAAAGGGTTCAAGAAATTTGGCTTAGGTGACTCAAGCCAACTAACAAGTAGATCTGGAGACTAGATAAAGCTGGAGAGTGTTTAGCTCTCTTGGCATGTGATGGAAGAATGTATTTTTCCACTGTAAAATGTCTTTAAGAACAAAACTCTCTTGGTTAAGGAAGGGACCTTTGAAAGGTTTTACAAAAGGTGGTAATTTATTACTAAGCTCTCGATAATATTTTTCCTAAGCAAAAGCCTTCGAAAGTAATTCAGAGTCTGACACTTCATAGTTCATTTTTTTTTGTCTTGGTTATTCCAGGTCATCTGCTCTCTGCTTAAAGTAAAAGTGTTTTCCTTTTGTTTTGTAAATTCTGATGTTAGATTCTAGATGCTAAGTTTGAATATTCACCTATTCACCAGAAATATAGCAAAGATCTTCTACAAGGTGAACAAGAATCTTGTAAAAATGTGTGGTGTCGTTAGATGGTCAGATGAACCCCAACAAAGAAAGAGTAATCACATAGGATTTCTCTTTGTCTGATTGACTTGTAAGATTCTGTGTGTATAAAATGTTTTAAAAGCTGGACCTGGAGCTACAGGTAGAATTTGACTGTAAATAGAGCAGATCTCTTTTGTGAAAAGGTCCTAAAGAATGTATAATCAGTTTGGAACTTCACTTATTACTTTTAATTTATAAAGAGGAGAGCAATGATTTTAAGTCCAAGGAGTTTTGTTTCACTCTTAAACTTTATCTAGAGCATCACTTAAACCTGTTATCAGAGCCTGCAGCCGTCTATGAGCCAACTTCCATCCCCATTTACCCTCTAACAATCTCATTTGCTGTAATTTAGTAGTGCAAGCAGCACAGAAGACAAATGTGTGTCCCTTTCACACTCCAGGTAGCAAAGCAAATACACTATATCATATCTTGCTTTCTTTTAAATGCCTCAAAGTACCTTCTTCAAATCAAAGGACTATTTGTTCACTCAAGGTAATGGAACAGAGTAAAAATGAGAGAAAAAAAAAAGAGATTATTTATATATGGACCTTTTTGCTTTGCTCAGCAAGAGCTCCAGGAATCTCCACTGAGCTCTCTTGTCTCCTGCTCTGCATTGGGTGAAACCACAATGCAGGCAAGGGGGTCTTTTCCAGATCAAAACTGTTTATTATTATTATTATTATTTTGATGATTTTTTTTAAAGAAAATATTTTGTTCAGGGCAAATCAAGCTGCGTCATTTAGGCTTTGGTCCTTAAAAATATTTAAAGTGCCAAAGGAATCTTCAGAACTGAAAAGGGGTTCAATTGCAAAAAAAATAGTATTCTGGTTTGATATTTTCCTTTTACTTTCTGTCAGTCTGTCTGTGTACTTATACCGGACCCTTTGCTGGACTCCCTTGCTTTGTGCTGGTGCACACATTTTCTCCTTTGTTCCCTGATAACACATCAGTCAAAATGGAAAAAATCATGTAGAAAAAAGTCTCAATACTTCCCTCATTTTCCTTTGCACGTGGGGGTCCAGCATGGCAATAGGTTCCAAAGAATCACCAGATTTTTCCTCATTTGTACTTGGTTCTCTGGCACTCCAAGTATTGCGCAGAAAAGTAAGGATTCCCATGAGCAGATGCTGCAGTTTAAATTGTGTTAGTTGATGTTATGGAAGGCCTACAGGAGCAAAGAGCTATACACAAAGATAAATGTTTAATAATGAGCCCAGCAAGACTGTTCTAAGGGCATGAACACAGCTACACGACGAGAAGAAAAATGGCTCGTCCTTGCCCCTCGCAGCATTTCTTGACATTACAAATGTTCTCCTGCAAATCTGTTTATACAGCTCCATTTCTGGCTCTCATTCACTGATTAAACACACCACGGTTCACCTGAGTTACAGCTTTTGTTTGCAGGCTTTTGCCCACATTTGCTCTAAGGCTTATGGAGAAGGGATGAGTTGGCGGGAGCGTGATGGGAATGCCTGGCTGCAAGCAGAATATTAAAGAAAAACTTTGCACCGTCTGTTCTGATGTGAAGCTTTTTGGTATTTTCACTGGTTCGCTGATGAGCTTTTCCTTCCTATCTCACCCCCTGGCTATTTGATGCAAGGAGCATTGGGTGAGCAGGATAATCCTCTCTGGGGGAGTTAATTCTTTTTGCAGTGATGTTAGATTCCTACTTTCAAAAGAATTAAAACTTATCTCAACCATAGAGGGATCCTGTTGTTTCTGTGTATTTAGTTCCAGGCACCTGAAACTTATCTCTAGCATTTACTTGCAGAAATAGGAAAACTTACGGCAAGTTAGCATTCATTTTTCTGTGTTTAATGTCTGAGTAATGGCTTACGCTCTTAGTTTCCTCAATTTCTGCCTCTATTTTCTGGATGTAACTCATTAAGTGCATGACATGGGACAGGAGAGATGCTGTCCAGGTAGGGACCAAGGTGGTTTGGGATCAGATATCTTTGTGCTACCTAACCCAGTGATGCTGTAGTCACCTGCAGTGCTAATATTAAATTGCACCAATAAATGGGATAATCTTGGCAGATCCCTTCCCTCTTCAACATAATGTACAGTAAATAAGAAATGAAATGTCCGTATTAGGGTTTCTTGGAATTTCCTCTACAGTTATAGAGGTATAAAGGTATTTTATTGTCTGTGCAGAGAAACTCATGCATTTTTGAATGAGTGTGCTGAGGAAAAAATTCACTTGCTGCCACAAGAGCTGTAAAGTACTTTTCCACAACGGATATACAAGATCAGCTCAGGAAAGAGCTGTCATACATCAGATTAGACAGCAGCGTGGAAAACTTAGTGTTTCATGTGGTGTTTGCAGCAGTATCCAAGAAGCTGCTCTTCATTTTGGTGTGGAAAGCTGTTCCTTTGGGTACTTTTAATCCCTGCTGAAGTCTTCGATCTGCCCAAATAAACAAGCAATTTATGCTTCTAAGTAGCTCTCTTCGGACCTATGTGATGCCCTGCATGGCCAGTGTGTCCCTTTCAGAAAGGGGTATCTCATCCTCCTGCAAAACCCCAGCCACATCAGGCTCATTTCAGCACTTTCTGCCTTTTCTTTTTTGCAGGAATATAACACAAGAGTAGCCCCAGCTTGTCCCTTAAATTGACCTTTTTTTCAGGAATGAATAAAGAAAAATAGTATTTAATAGGAACTTTGTTTGAAAGAAACGTTGCTGTATGTAAGCCTCTGTAATCATACAATTTTTATGACATTCTAAAGCACCCTGCCTTGAA
>JAWLRI010000995.1:5381761-5400144 GCA_034781795.1 Crypturellus tataupa
TTTGAAAGAAACGTTGCTGTATGTAAGCCTCTGTAATCATACAATTTTTATGACATTCTAAAGCACCCTGCCTTGAAGCTTTTCTCTCAAGCTCTATTCTTTCTTATGATATTAAGCAAACTGTTGGTATAATCTTTAACCTGATGCCCACTCCCAGGGAAGAGAGAAAGTTATCAGCTGTGTGATGGGTGTGATGAGGATCTCAGATTAACTTCTGAAATGTTGATAGAGGGCCGGGCAACACTCGCCAAGGGTCACTGCATGTGTCATTGTATCTGGTGGAGCAAGTGTAATGAAAAACTGTGCTGCTTCCTGTAAGTAAATAGGAGCATCAATGAATTTTGCTCTGCTATCTTCCTTTTGCTGATCTTATTTTCCCCTCATTTTTGGTGATAATCGACGAGGAACGCCACCAGGGCTCTGTGGCACGTTGCCAGTCCTCATTGTCTCACACAAAAGAAATCGTTCCAATAAATTCGGCTTCATGGCAATTCCGCCTCAATTTTCTCCTCCTTGTATTTTTGTTGTAGCTGTTCCCAGACGTGGGGAAACAGGGAGCCGATTAAAATGTCTGATGAATTCTCTGAAGTGCCAACCGGCAGGAGACGTTGACGGTCTCATTGCCAAGGACAACTGGATTTCTTTGTCCAAGTCAATTCCCATAACACGGCGAGCGATAGCAAGGGCCGAGGGAACCCGGCTGCGGCTTTGGATGCCGCACATGGACCAGTGTCCAGGGCTCTCCATGTCCCTGTGGCTGCTACAACTGCTGTTGGCTTCATCAAAGCTGATAATAAAATTTAGGAAGGCATTGTCTGTTTCCTAACAGTTAATCTTTTTTTTTTCAATTGCCAAAAGAAATAGTAACCCCAAGAAACAGCGGCATTAGCGCGAATATAAATATTGAACATTTGGAAATTCCTAATTGAAACACTGCCGACATTGCTTCAAGCTAGAGCTTGAAATGCTCAGAATGATTAGGACTAATGATTTATATCCCTATCTTTTGATAAACATTCCCCTTCTCCTAATTTACTTAAAAGAAAGCACAATAAAATGGTAATATTTCTGGGGACCATGTTGGAGGGAGAAGAGAGGGTCAATAACCTCCTGTACTCAGAAGTGAGAGGGGAGATTTTTGTTTTTTTGATTGTTTGATTGCTTATTTTTTTAAGTGCAGGCCTAATCTCTCTGAAGTACATTTTAAACAGCCACTAATGTGCTATTAAAGAACAAAGCACACTGTTCCACAGCAATCCTAGTTACTGTGTAACTGTATTTCAATCTATGCTAGCAATGAACTCATCGTTAAAGCTCACAATAACCAGTTCGCTATTATGCAAACATCTAGAAAAGAGTCCATTAACTTTCCATACACAATCTCCAAGCTAGGGAAGATGCAGACATGAGGGGGGTCTTCTCCACATTCCAGCTTTGTGAGTCACTTTTGGAAGATCCCGTCTAATGGACTCGGGAAGTGTCTGGAGTCCCACTTTTGTCACGACGGTTGAAACTGTTTTTTGAAACAGTTAAGGTTTCTAAATTTTTACATTTATGTGTATTCAGCCCCAAAGCTCGTAAATGAAACACTCCACTCTGCTAATGCAATCAACTACTTTAACAAAATATTTATTTTTCATTTTTTCCCTTAGTTATTTTGCTTTTTTTTATCCTTCTTTGTGATTAAAGAAGGTCACATTCTAAATTCAATCACGCTGAAGAACAATATGAAATAAAGAAGTTTAATCTTTATAATAAAATTCTTCTGTAGACTCCGGTGATGCTGTAATTTTGCCATTAAGGAATTGCCCTTTTCAATTGTCTGCCACTAGCCCCCTTTTTTCCCTCTGAACAATAAACTGAACAGGAGCCTCATCCACAGGATACAAAACAGGTACTTTCTGTACCAGCTCCACAGCTCTTCCTTTTGCTTTTAAATTTGTCTATTATTTGTCCCATCAGTGGAGAATGAGCTGTCATTTTTAAAAGATAATCTGAGTTACATCATTTTAAGTTGCTTTCTGCAAAATACCAGCCAGATATTGTATAGTTTATAGGGGAAGGAGAACTGTGCAGAGTGGCTCATTCTGGTTCACGGGCAGGGAGGAAAATATAAGATTAGTGCTGAATAACGGATTTGTTTATAAATTTGAATACAAATTTTTAATGAATTCAACTAATACTTCAGTTGTCTGTCTGTAGCAAATTAACCATGATTTTTTTCAGCTTAATATGAAAGTTCTTCACATTTTTTTTCTCAGTCTTGATGTGTACCATGTCAGAAGTTTGCACAGGTTTGATTCACCTCTTCCTCCTGTCAGTTTTGCTAATAGTTAAATATTGAAAAGAATGAATGTGATTTTGTGTTATAAAAAATCTTTGGTCTGTGAACTCTCTGATAGGATCCTTTTCATAAATCAAAGACTTATTTACTTATGGTACGTGTAGAAAGTGCATGGAAAAGTGGATTTGCCTTTCTATTGCCTTACTCTAAAAGAAAGCTTTTGGTTTGTAAGGTCATTAGCTAACCTGTTATTAAGAAAAATATCCATTTTTGTTCCTATTTAGCAAAACAATGACATATTTGCTGACACACAACCCTTCCTAGACAAATGGTTATGTGTGAAATTATGGACTTTCTGGATAACTGCTCCAATAGACCTACACAAGTGCTGCTCAATCCACTCTGTAGAGTGCTCTGCAGCAGCCCAGAGGTTTTAATACAGTGCAAAATCATTAAGATTTGTCTCTCATTTCACTGATGAGGACAGTGCTGACCACTTGTCAGGAGATGGAGCTGCAAAATCCAACCCCACAGAGGTGCTTTGTGTTGCCTATGAGCAGACATTGGGTTTTAGCTAGACTAGACTCCTAGCAGAGCTTGCATCTACAAATGAAGCAAAGAAGTACAATGTGCTCTACCAGAAAGTGGGAATGTTAAGGGCTTCACGTGCAATTTTCAATTTGTGGCACCATAAGCCAGTTGGTCTGCAAAGTCCCATTCTCCCGCTGCTGGAAATCTCACCCTTTCAGACAATGTCACTGATACTCTTATTTCTCTTTCAGTTTGTTGCTCATCCCAACTGCCAGCAGCAATTGCTCACCATGTGGTACGAAAACCTCTCAGGCTTACGGCAGCAATCTATAGCTGTGAAATTCCTGGCTGTCTTCGGGGTGTCCATCGGGCTGCCGTTCCTTGCCATAGCGTACTGGATCGCTCCCTGCAGCAAGGTACAAACCGATGAAGGTGCATCTTGTTTATGGTCGTTTCTATCCATGGCCGGGGTTGAAGCCACAAATGTTTCTGTAATTCTGCTGCAAAATGATTAATTCTGGCTTCTAGGATTACCTCAAGTTTAGCTGTTTCTTGATGTGCACAATTAGAGTCACTGGGCATGTTGCAAAGTTCATTCCTTAAAGTAAAATAGACAGGGTGGGGTGTGAAACACTGAGAGAGCAAGTGCAAAGAAAAGAATAGGAACAACAAATAGAAAACAATGACCATATGCAAAGGAGGAAGAATAGCAAAAATGGGGACTAACAAAGGAAAAAGACTCAAAAACCCATTAGCTCACCCCCATTCATTCTCTTTTCTGTGCCATGTGTTGCAGGTTCTTTTCTTCAAGGCTTTTTATTTCCCTTTCCACTTACTTCTGGCTGATCTTTTAGTTTTCCTTAGTGGAGTGTTATTATGGCACTTGTATCTGAGGCTCTGCAAAGCCTTTGGGGAGCGCAGAGTGCCACAAAAAGGACTTAACCCTGAAACCTCAACAGTGCTGGGAGAAACTTGAAAAATTGCTATATATCTAACTATGTGCTGTCTCATAGCATCAGATGGAGCAGGAAAGTCTTGCTAAGACCTAACAGGCTAAGGAGCCAACCATTACCTTGTGGTAAACTTTAGGCTGTCTGTGCTTTGGTTTCTGTTGTGAGATTTCCATCTTGAGACTGTCCAGTCCAATGGAGATGAATCCATGTGTGGCTGGTTGATTAATAGCTGTTTCTCTGCTCTTGCTAAGAAAAAAGGTGTGTGTGTGCAGGGGTCATTTCTCCTAATACAACAATATCCACATCATCCGCTATAGGTTAGAGTGTCTTCAGCAGAGACTTATCAAAACCACTTAAATCTGATAGAAATGGCCACTGGCAAGGGTGGTTTATTCCATCCTGAAAGCATTTTCTTCCGTTTCCTTTAAAATACGGTAAGGAATACTTCCTAAATCTGTCAGAAACTGTGGATCCACTGAGAAGTGTTAAGGAAAGACTATAATTTCGAAAGAGTTATCCGTTAGTGCATCCAGATAAAACTTGGAAAACAAATAGCCCTCCAGAACACCTCATGCAATAAAAAACATTTAAAGCTTGGTGTCTTCAAAGGCATCCCTGGTGCTTTCGCTCAGAGTACTTGAGACTATAACTTATTTTCCTCAACATTTGTATCAGCACGAAAGTCAGCAGCTTTTATGAATACTGAACAGGACTCTAAAATATCCCACAGAACAGAGAAGCAAAACCAGAGCTGTTTGGTGGGTGGTTTTGGCTAGGTCTTAGCGGGAATTTGTGTATGGAATTGCTATGTTGACTCCTGCATTTCAGAGCTCATGCCAGGGGGGATTTAGGAAGCTGTTTAACTGCTTTCACCTCTCTCTAGTGTGCTGACAGCGCGCCAACATCAACATTTATGGTATATTGTCAGAGTTAGAGGGGGTGAATACAGCAGTGGCTGGGGAACACAGCTAGACTAGAAATAAATAGAGAATTCAAAGGAAAAAAAACACCAAATGGGAACTAAACTTAGAAGTCATTTCAAGGCAAATTTTTGCAGAAAAAAAAAGAAATGATTGAGAAATGATCATTAAAAAAAAAACAATCCTTGAGGCAAATGTATTGGAATTGGAAGGAAAAAAAAAAAAGCAGGGCAGGGCCCCCCTTAATTTTTCAGTGATCTGGATATTGTGCTAAATCTTTCATGGAAAATCCTTTCTCTCTCTCCGCTTTAAACTGTGAAAATATGTGTAGCCTTCTATCAAATTTAAATTATAAGTTCTTTCAGGCAAGTATTGTCTTTTAATGCACAATTTTGAACCAGGAAGAACAATGTAGTCTTGGTTTTCGATTGGGGTCTCTGATATAGATAACTGACTACTGGAATAACGAACACAGATTCCCCCAGTGTATTGGCACTCTACCCAAAATCGAGACTATTAGATGTAAGGGCTCAAGATTGAGATATGAACCCTGTATCCCATCGCTGTTATTGTAGGTCACTACACATGCAGTAAATTCTCTAAAATGAATGATGATCTCAAGGGAAGGTTTGCGTGTGATGCTGGCTGCTCCGAGGCTGCTATTTTGTTCAACCCCTGCTGCAGGAAATAAGGAAGAGTTTGTGTTATGAGACAGGCAGAAGGAGTTTCTTGAGGTGGATTTAGCCACCTTCTCCGCTTATGTACTAAAATAAAAATAACTGTTGTCCTCACCAATATTGCGGCACAGCCTTAAGATATATAGGTCAAATTTAGTAGTGCAACACAAAGTAACAGAGTAATTCATATCTCAAATAGTTCTTTTGCTACTGTATCTCAGCAAAGAATGTATTTTCAAGATGTTACTCCTAAATGGAATATTTTCTTTAATAAAGGCTCTGTCATATTTGAAAATACCATTCATTCCCTGCCCCTGAAAATTTAGTACACAGTATTTAGCTGATTTTGTCACTGGACTCTTAAGTCTTTTCTTGCCCTTGGTTGGACAGAGCCGTTCTTATTAAATCAATTTTGGTGCAATTTTGTTCATTTACATCTGGACACACAGACTGTTAATAAAACTCCCCAAGTGTAAGCCCATCCTATGCTGAAAGGGCTGAGTCAACTCATCCACCCCATGGCAATCATGACTCTCAAATTAACTGTTGCTTTATATGTTGGTGTCCAAGGGAAAGTTAGGGACAAGAAGAAAAAACTTCACAATCTACTGCCCAATTTCACATTGTCAAGAGCAAGGAAGATTCAGATTGTTTGCAGAACTTCAAGAAGTATTTTCTTTCTTCTCCAAAATGTTGAAGGACACAGTCAAGTAGTGTAATGCCAACAAAGATTATTTCCAAAGAGCTCTCATTGCTTGGGCTGAGCCCTTGCATTCATTTGGCCAAGCTGGGTTTTACGAGCCAGAGTTCCAGCTGGCACTGACCTTGCACTTATTGACCATTGAAACTTCATTTGTTCATTCCACCTAAATACATACCACTACCTTCTCACTCAAGATATTTTGCTCTTCAGTTAATCAACATATGATTTCTAACTGGATATTCTTCATGCCATGAACATAACAATAAAATTAATAATAGCTTTTAAGTGGTTTCTATCACTATTTGTTCCTATCTTTTGGATTTAAGATAAATTTGCATTCACACACCTTTGTTTCACTATCACATTTTATATATTTTCTTTTTGACCTGTGTGATTTATTATTTTCCAGTAATGCAGATAGGATATTAAATAAGTTATGAAATAAGCTGTTCTCCTAAGAATACTCGTATTTTTACTCACATTCTGTCAGCATTTCTATCATCTTAAAGGTTACAATCAGGTACTTTTTTGCAAGCCTGTTTTGATTAAACATAATATTTTGATTTAATAAAATAATTGAGAAAGTGATACATCCAAGCAGTTATACACTTTGAATTTAACTTTATCACGTTGCTTTAAAAATATGGTGTTGTCATGAGGCATTAACTGAAGGAATTCAAGCTTCATTAATTTTTCACAGAATATTCTAGTCAACACTTTCACCTCCTGTAGCACTTGACTAAAATCGGATTTCTGAGAAGATATGAAAAACATCAGCTCAGGAAAAAGGCTTTCCTCAGTAATAAAGGGGATAAAGCATTGATGTAATACTGAATAAATGCAAACCTCTGTTAAATTAGCAGAGAATTAAGTGAAATTATCCATATAATTCTGGAACGTTCAGCATTATTTCTCTGGTAACCCACACTGTATAACTTTAACCTCAGCTCTCTATTTTTTAGATTTCTATAGGCAAGACAAAATGTCTAATTATTTGGAGGGAATTCACGGCTCCCAGGAGAATACTTTTTCCTTTTGAGTGAACTCAGAGTAGAAATGAGTCTTCGGTAGACAGAACAAATGCCTCTTCCTAAAACCTTCCCTGTAGCTTTACTTCTCTCTGAGTTCACTTGGCCAGGTCATACAGGGAAAGTATCTGAGACCATTTTCATGTGGGACTTCCCTTCTATCATAGCATTGTTCAAACATCCATCAACCTTGTGCTAGAAACACAAGGATCTCTGCTATAAAATATATCAAGTCAATACCACTCATAAGAACTACTGAGAATCTACATCACACCAAGGTGTGCAATACCCTGATCACTAGAAGAAAAAGTTAGTGTCACAGATAATGGGAATATTTTTAACACTCTTAATTTGAAGAAAACCTTGCAAGTGCCCTGGTATTCCCCAAAAAAGACTAAGGAAACTCAGACTCCAATTCAGTGAATATCTACCTGGAGAAATATTTCCTCACTGACTTCATTGAGACATAAACATGTTATTAAGGGTTCAAAAGTAAATGGGATTTTTCCATTTTCATTTCTGGAAAGTATTACTGGGATTTAGAAACATGCAAATTTTCCTGTAGGTTTTTCCATTCTGTCAATCTCATAAAAAATTTATTTGATATTTTAAAAATTCAGAGAAGAAAAAGACATAAGAAGCAGAATCGTAAAACTAGCATTAAATTTCTGTTAGACCTAAAGAGCCCTGGCACAACTATGCCCTAGTTTTAAAATATTTACTGCTGTGTAATGACCGGAAACCTGGGCCCCTTCGAAATGGGCTTTGAACAAAGCTGCTGCTGGAGATACTCAAGAGAAAAAGAAATTTAACTTTTCGTTCCTTTTTTTCATATCTCCTATGAAAATTTATGATCAAGTCAGAAGATAGACTTATCATCAAGAGAGATTAATCAGTAAGTAATAAAATGAAAAAAAAATCCCATAGACATTGAATCAGACTTTGAGGAACAGGTTCATACGGAATTGAATTCGTCTTGATGAATATTGTGTCCAGTGCCATGCACACTGGTGCCCACATTCATAAAGAAAACAGCTGACTGTCCCATATCTGGAGTAATATTTTCTTAGATCACAGAAAATATGAAATGAAATGTTATTTAAATTAATTAGCAAGCAATACTTTTCAACAAGGAACAAATATTAATTAAAGTGAAGAGATTTTGGCTCAGGTCACTATTACTCCACTTGGCTTATTGTATTGTACTCAAGTCTTGAGTTCCGATTAGAGCATCTCACACCTTTGTAGTAATTATAGTAGAACAGAAACCATAGTGGTGCCACATAAGATACTAACATGCATAGAAAATTATCCAAAAGGCGTAATTTGTAATACAGTGCATAAGAGCTGGTAGTAGCAAAGAACAACTTGAACAAACTCAGTTTGGTTCATGATATACAATTAATTTCTGAAGTTTCTGCTAAAACTTAATTAATTTCCGCTTTGGGCAAATTGTTAAAAATTTTACAGGAAAAATCTTACATGGAATGCATAAGAAAAAAATATCTTATTTCTTGTGTATGTTTTATTTCAGTTGGGACGGACCCTCCGAAGCCCCTTCATGAAGTTTGTGGCACACGCAGTTTCTTTTACAATCTTCCTTGGACTCTTGGTAGTGAATGCTTCAGACCGCTTTGAAGGAGTAAAAAATCTTCCCAATGAGACTATCACGGATCATCCTAAACAAATATTTAGAGTAAAAACAACCCAGTTCTCATGGACAGAATTGTTGATCATGAAGTGGGTGTTGGGTAAGTAAAACTGAAATGTGTTTTAGTCCTCTGGGAATGTTCAGAATGACTGGAAATAGCTGTAGTTTTATAAGTAGTGGTATGTCAAGGGAAAAAAAATCCATGGGTCTAAATTTTGGATTGATGGGAGTGATTTAAGCAAGAACACTTTGTTAATGCTTTTGAAAATACTAAATGATGCTTAGCAAATTCCCACTTTCCAGGATTCTCACTTCCCATGAAGAATGCTATAGATGCTGTCTGCTTGCCTCAGGTTAATCATTGTATCTTAAAGAAGGTAGTATATTCATAGGAAATTGTTGTTTCTCTATAGGATATACCTCCTTTGAAGTCCATCTAAAGTAGGAATTAAAAATGTGTCCATTTTGACATGGATGACTAAACTGTCTTAGACTCCAATAGAATTTATTACCTTGGGATCCTACTGTAACTTACTGAATCTCAGTTTCCTCATCTGCATTTTCTTTTTCGTAAAGCAGTATGAGACCTAGTAGTGAAAAGCCCTAAGTAAAAGGCGGATTCTTTGAAATCCACAGTAGAAAATTATTGCTGGTAAGATGAGAGCACAGTGCTCAATTCTTTCAAAGGAAATGAAGATCTCTGAAAATTATAAAGTATTGTTTCATTTGAATGAGTTCTGCTAAGAGCAAAAGTATGTCAGAGGCACAAGCCAAGGAGTTTTAGGCAAATTGAGATGTATGCCTTCTCCTGTAGGCACATTTTATTCCTGACAGATGTGCCACCTTGAACCACTAATCTAAACAAACTTAGAAGGATTTATTGGGAAATTGAGCTTATCAGCTCTGCAGAATCTTTATCTACCTTTGCTACATCTATTTTTACTCATCACCATGATTTGGGTTCTTCTCTTGCCGCAAGTCAAATAATTGCATGGTTTCACAAGTGCTGATGGCATTAAACACCGCTGAAAAATAGGGTATAGCTGCTCTGCCTGGTGACCTCCTGGCCACTCTTTCTTTGTTCCCTGTCCCTGCAATAAGCAGAATCCTATACAGGATATTAGGCAAGAAAAAAACCCTGAATAGATGCCAGACTGGATTGAGTAAGCCTATAAGATATATTTTAAAAATGATATTAAAGCAGTTGGGACAAGATGATTAGATTTTCGACTAGGTATTATGTTCTCATAGACAGTAGGTATCTGCCTGCCTGGGTGAGCTCCTGAGAGATGAAGGAGAAAACATTTCATTTAAAATGAAGGTTTTCGGTTTTCCGGGAGAAGAAAGGTGATTCATTGTACAGGCTTCCGAATATAATGAGATTTTCTAATGACTGCCTACATCAGCACTGACAAGTACTCTCTGGCCATGTTACCTAGCTCCCTACCTGCTGCTTCAAATATGGTTTCGGCATCAGTAAAGCGAGAGTTTGGTGCCTGCAGCCTGCTGAGAGCTGGCTCGGGGCTTGGGCACTTGCTGGGCCCTGCACATAACCCAGAATTTTAAGGGCTGTAGAAGGAGAATGGAAAATGAATTGCCCAGCATTTGAATGGAGGGAAAACAAAAAACAAAAGGATATCATTGGTATCTGTACTTAAGTGTAAATATTAACAAAAAAGAGCAAACACTTGGAGAGATACCACAAGTAAAGTTACCAAGACAAGCTTTCCCAAAAATAGAGAGGTGAGTATACACTTTATATATGTTAAAACAGTGAATGTAGCATTATGTACTAAATCTACACATCTGTATTAAGCCTGCATGGCAACATCTGCAGCTTATAGTTTCAGATTTGACTGGATAGGTGTGCTGCCTATATTCCTGCTCATAGCACAATCAAAAAGCATCATTTTACTTATTCTCAGCTTGGAAATCCCTTTTTTTCTGTCTCCATATCTTCTCTTTTCTTCTTCACACTGCGGCAGCAATGATGAACGGTGATGACACAAGACTCATTCCGACTCATAGTCAACTATTCCTGAGTAATTAGTTTGCAGGTCCCTGGTCTTAGTTCTTTTTTGGGGGAGAAGATGGGTTGTCTGAGTTACCTGGCTGCCAATTGTAAAATTAAGAGCCACGTTCAGAATAGTTTATTTGAGGAGAAGGGGATACGTGAACACGCTGTGGCCTGGCGTGAGCACAGCCTGTGCTAGCACTGCCTGCAATTAATCTTGCTACAAATGTGAAAACCGAGGCACATGCACATCACACAGCAAGGCCGGGATTTTCTGCATCAGTGCCACGGCCAAAAACGCACACTGGAAGCAGAGAAGTTTCATCTGGAGAGACAAAATCCCTGCTGCAAAACCAGCCGAGGCAGCTGGTGAGCTCGAGGAGATGCAGTCGGATCACAACTGTCTCGGTTAATCCGACAGCCTTTGGCGGCTCAGGGAAGGCTCAAAGTCATCTCACTAATATCAGCGGCTTGTGATTTATGTATTAGGCCAGAGGATAAAAAATCTGACAAACCGATCCCTTGTGTGCGCGGGTGGTGAGCGGTTCTTGCATCCTCCCGTCTTCCTTCCCAACTGCTCTGCCTATAAACCACTCTTGTCCCTGCTAAAGCCACAAGCGCCCATCCAGGTTGTATTTCTGGTCGTTCTTTTCTCCATATTCCTACCTCTCTGGCATCCAGGGGCAGCAAACAGCTTCTTCCAGAGCCTATAAGTCATATAGCCATTGAAACCTCAAAAATAGGGCAGAAAATACTGACAAATCCCTGCAAGCCTGTTCTCATGTTGGCCCTCATTATTTCCTTTCGGATATCTCATCCTATCTTTCAAATTTCATCCACTTTCTTTCTATCCAGTACTTTGACTTGAGATGCTTTGAGTTACTCTCTCTCAGCGCATCTACAATTACCCAGCAGCACTGACCACATAATTGCTGCAACTCTTCTACATGGCTTGAATAGACATTTTTCCATATAGATGGATAAAAAATGATTGTCATATAGTTGGCAAAAAGAATGATGTAAATTATGGGCCAATAATGCGATACTTCCATTGAGTGATCATAATATTAGTCAGTCTACTCAGATTTAGACTTTTCCTACTTCATTAATCTATGACTTTGGTGTATTAAGTGACCTAGATTACAAATAAATTTGGGTGGGAGAGTTAATATTTAAACCAGGAAAGACATTTATGGGCGTCAGTGAATGAGTGATCTGCTTGGCAATGCCTTGTACATGGTAGTTCTTCAGGCGCTTTAGTACTTTTTACACAATATACACTCATAATACATTGGGCTAATGTCTCCTACCTATTTCTTTTGGGATCATTTTTTAAAATTAGAATTGTATTTCTTTAATATTTCATCCTCGTGCTGGGACAGTGCCCGAGAAACCAACTCTTCCACCTCTCCCTTTGGCTATTTATTATTAAATTTTATTCCTGGTGAATGACGGCCGAGGGATAAAGTTCTTGCTTTAACACAGCCAAACACTTACAGATTTAGCAGAGGAGCTGCCCGAGTGCCACGTTGTACAGCAGTGAGCAGGGTCCCTTCACAAGGAATCCCTTTCCCTCAGCATCATGTACGAGACAGAGGTCCAACGTGTACAAGGAGGTGGCCAAAGACCTTCCCCAAAGACAGTTCTCCAGCTCCTGATATGACCAACTAGTGGTGTCTTCACACGCGTGTTAGGGGAATTTGGCTTTTCTTTTTCTTACAAATCCTTCCAGCACAGGATGACTGACAGACTGGGAGTTCTTTATTCCTCCACCCTGCGGCTAGAATCACCGTGACTTGTTTCTTTTCTTACAACCCAACCTCTCACTATACCTCTTGGGATGCCACGTGCTTCCCAGAGTCTCTAAAGCAGACAGGCAAATACATTTTCATGCCACACCGCAAAAGAGGATGAAGAAGAGTTCACAAAGAGGACAAAATCTCAGGAGGCCACTTGGAAATTGGCAACTCCTGCTTGATTAAATGTGAATTTTGCTGCTGCTATGGAAACAAGATTGGTCACCTGGAGATGTGGTTGCAATCTGGACAGAGCTCAGCAAATATTTATGTTTATCAGTAGGTTAAGCTTTCCCGTATTTTAGCTAGCCAGAAAAGGGGGTTTTGGCTCTGGAGCTCTACTGTGACTGAAAGTAGAGCACGGTGGTAAATCTGACTTGAGCTCTCGGCTCCTCTTTGCTCAGTGAATTCATGTCTCCTCCTTAGCACTCCCAGGGCAGAACACAAATATCAACATTTTTGAATTGTCTTGGTTTGGCATTTTGGTTTATCCGTAAGTCTGTTCTTAGCAGGATCAATCCAGAGTAAAGTCAGTGTTTTCAAAGTGATAGATCATATTTAAATACATGGAAATTTGTGATACCTAATAAACAAAACTTTATAGAAAACTTCTGCAAGGACAGAAATTCTGGCTTTCCTTTTCTCTGATTATATTGGTCCTCTGCATTTTTCAACTTTTCCAAAAAGATGCAAGTTTTCCTAATGTGCTCAGTGTTTCTGCACTGTGCTTTCTCTGTAATCACCAGAACTCTACTGTTGAGTCATACAGTAAACCTCTGAAAATGCTAACTCATACGCTCAGCAGGATATACCAGATTAAGGTTTTGAATTGTTTTTAAGATGATAGAAGGCATTCTCCGGAGAGGCCATTGGAATTGAAGAGTGGGTGTGCTACATGAGATTATTTGGTTTGTCTTACAATTCACCCTTAGCCACAGGGTGAGTCTGCTTCAGACTATAGAAAACAGCTTTCGTATTTACTTCTTCATGTGCTCTGGTCTTCCCACAGGCATGATATGGTCGGAGTGCAAGGAGATTTGGGAAGAGGGTCCCCGTGAATACGTCCTGCACCTCTGGAACCTGCTGGACTTTGGGATGCTCTCTATCTTCGTGGCATCCTTCACAGCCAGGTTCATGGCCTTCCTCAAGGCAACCGAAGCACAACAGTACGTAGATCAGTACGTTCAAGACGATGACCTCAATAATGCCACCCTCCCCCCTGAAGTTGCTTATTTTACTTATGGTAAGATGCTTTTTGCTGTTTAATTCTTCTTATTCTTGCAGACTAATGCATGGTAGTGTTGAAAGTAACAGCTTGTTTTGCCTTTTTTCTGCCTTCTCTGAAGCTTTTGCAAACTAAAGCAAATTATTCTTCACACATCTAGCCATTCCAGCCATCTTCATAAACAATTAGAGAGGAACCGATATCTGAGCCTAATTATGTCTACTGAGGCTACATTCAGGTCTATCAAATACTGGCAAAAGAGCCTAAGAAACAAATAATCATGAATGAGAGTGAGCAGAATATGATTTAAATGACAGATGAATGAACCGTCTTGGTTTTCCAGATGTGAGAGGGAGGAGATATGTGAACAAATATAGAAACTAGAACTGCACTTCTACCCAGCAGTTTGCTCTGCATCTGTATCACGTCCAATGCCAGGATAATGGCAAATACAGACACAGAGTACCCCAAGAGAAGCTCCTTCTCTACGAGAGACTGTTTGTTTTGGAAAGCCTGTGTCCTCATAAGGGATAAGTAGCGTTAGGAAACGCAGGTAGCAGCAGTCTTGACAACATTATTTTTGATGGCTGAAATGCTTTTTCCTTTGCTCTACAAGTGAACAGAGCTTTGCACCAAGGTGTAGGGACTGGATTAACCACAAGACTGACTCTCATCTGTGCTTTTCCTCTCTCTGGTTTGTTGCTGGCCCATTCTGAGCTCACCATGCAGCACTCCTGCCATAGTGCCACACTGTCACATGCAGGCTGCTGTGTTCAGTGTGAGGATCCAGAACAAAATGTCACAATCGTATCCTTTGAATTACTCCTCCACTCCCTTTCGTTTGGCTTAGTTTATTGCAAATAATGGTTAAGTTTAATGCTGTGCTTTTAGAGATGTTTAGAGAAGTGTTATGTTCTAGCCCTGAGTTGCAAAACTTATATCAAGAATCTTGGTTGATGCAAAAACGATTATAACCTGTATTAATTAAGATATTCACATTTTCAAGAGATTAAATAGATGTATATCTAGTATCAACAAAAACTTCTTAGAAGAGGTATGAGTGACCATATTATAAGAATTGACTTTAATTTACAGGTAACATGAAGTTAGTACACCTGGTGATTACATATGCTTTATCCAAATCCTTGTTTAGTGGCAGGATAAAGATCTCAACCTTGTTAATGTTTCCTTTCCTTATATTGACACTGTGTCACATATCTAACACTATAGGCCAGTTCCACTTCATGTTTTCAGTGCTCCATCTCCAGGGTTTCAGATGTGTGGCTGATGCAGCTGATGAAACAAGGAATGTACTTGGTTTAAAGTTATGTTGTTTATTTGTTGTGACCACCTAGGAAATTACAGTGATCTGCCTATTTCTCCCCTCATTTCCATGTGAAATATATGACTAATCCTTCTCACCCATCCTTGTAAAGCATGCAGAGGGATTCAGTGACCAATTGTCTTAAATATTTTTCCCTAGCACCTGGACA
This sequence comes from Crypturellus tataupa, assembly GCA_034781795.1. Classification (NCBI taxonomy): domain Eukaryota; kingdom Metazoa; phylum Chordata; class Aves; order Tinamiformes; family Tinamidae; genus Crypturellus; species Crypturellus tataupa. The sequence goes on from JAWLRI010000995.1 coordinate 5,397,037, forward strand.
AAACTGAAATACAGTCTTGAAAATGGGTCATTTATCATGATAACTTCCAGTTAACACTTTTTGTTGCTAATACCTAATGTCCGTGTATTGTTTTAGCCAGGAACAAGTGGCTTCCCTCGGATCCTCAGATCATTTCAGAAGGACTGTATGCAATAGCTGTGGTACTCAGCTTCTCCCGCATTGCTTACATTCTTCCAGCCAACGAAAGCTTCGGCCCCCTCCAGATCTCTTTGGGGAGGACAGTGAAGGATATCTTCAAGTTCATGGTCATCTTCATCATGGTGTTCCTGGCCTTCATGATTGGAATGTTCAACCTTTACTCGTACTACCTTGGTGCAAAATATAACCCCGCGTTTACAACGTGAGTATCCAGAAAAGGCGGCTGCTCTTGCATCCAATCTTGTCCAACACAAACCCCATGGGAACACAGACACAGGTTGTACCCAGGGATATGTGTCCATCCCTTTTCCAAGCCCAGATGACTTGGGTGTCCCATTCTAACTTAGTTCTGCTCCTGCCTGCTCTGAGTATCTCCTTGACACAGTTCGTATATTGTTTGTACTGCATTGCTGCTGCAATATTCAGATGGTGCAAAAATGCTGACACTCTGGCTCCTGTAAAGGCCATGAGAGATGCTTGGCTAAAAGCAGAGAAATTCATATAGCTGGTGCTTTTATATATAAAATTTAGGTCCTTTCCTGAAGCATGCTGTAGTTTTCTGCGTTTCCTCTTCCCTCCTTATAAGAAATCAACCATCTTAAGCCTCCTTTCATCAGCAGATTCTCCTTTCCTACTGCTGCCTGAGTTTCCTACCTTCCTTTTCAAACCTGAATCATTTCATTATCTTTAATCTAAGCCTGATATGAACCCATGGCCCTAAATGTGCAAGGTCCGTGTTTGCTGGGCTGGCTCCTTCTGACCTTGCACACAGGGAGAGCTATGAAACCTGGAGCCCATATGCAAGGCAGAAGGAAAGTTGTTCTTCTGTGAGTAATTACAAGGAGGGCTGAAAGTGAATTAACTAATATATTTTATCCTCCCTCTCATTCTTATTTGCATATGGGCTCTATCTCATTGCAAATAATTGATGGCAGTGGATAAGAGACCCTTAAACTTAATAACAGTTCTGCCACTTGGGAATTTTCAGACACAAGGCACAGTGAATCTGCTGTGGCAAGAAACTAAATTTCAGTGCATATATATTTCCCTTCACATGAGTTCAGGTAGGACTTGGAAAACTGATGTAAATGTAGGCACCTTTCACCCTGGAGAGCTATACCTAAAGTTTCTACTCTAGCTAAGTAGGGAAGGAACAGCAAAGCTTTGTCTGGGAAGCTTGTATAAAGCCATGAGCCCTGGCAATCAGCTCAAGGTCTGAAGGAAGGGAGATATCTAGGTCAGAAATGGCTATTTCTGAAAATCAAAGTAGTTGATCAAGAAAATGTTTCATGACATGGGCTAGAGGTGCAAGGGAATTCAGCTAATGACTCAAGAGAAGCATCACAGCAGAGGCTGAGCATACGACCAGTGTTTATAAAACTGTAAGGTGAAGCAAATGCAAAATAAGGAAGATTTTCCATGTGCGTGAGCTGTTTTTAGGATACTGCTTGAGAGAGGCCAGAGTTATAAGGCATGGGAGCAGCAGGCTCGAATAATGCTCGTGCTGATGGAGAGCAGCGTTTGTGTTGAACAGGAGTCAGCTGGCTCTCCAGAGCAATGCCACTCCACACGAGGAAATAATTAAAAAGCGTTGGCATTTGTCCTCATTCAGGGTAATCGAGTGTGCTGAGCATGGCCATATGCGCATAGATCAATACCAGTGAATGAATCACACCCTTCACCTCATCGGGGCAAGCAGGAAGGCAGAGAGAGGCTGGCAAACGCTTCAGGAGGTTCAGGCTGGTGTTACCTTCAAAGTGGGCAAGGCAAGAACATTTTGGAGCTTTTTTTGGTCCCCAAAGCAGCCAGAACTTCAGGAGAACCTTTTCCCTCACATGCAGCAACCTCCCATGAGAAATTCTCCATAAATGACATTTGGATGTCTCGTTAAATCACCATGCCTTGCCTTTGAGGAATGATGGGGACTTTTCTTTCTCATTCTCCTCTGGGAAAGGAGAGGAAAATGTACCATAATGTTTTCCACTTACTCTGGTCTAACTTTAAGGCAACTCTGCTACAGACTTGGGATGACGGAGCCTACGGCATTTACCAGATCCAGAGCAGACGGCAGCTGGCATTTGATGTGTCATTTCTCTAATGTATCACACAATGAGCTGGGGGCTTTTCTTGTAGTTCTTCTATGAGGCAATGACCTTTCCAGCTTCATTTCTTTCCCCCAAGTGACTCTTTCCTTCCAAATGTCCAGGAACCAGTTTTATCACATCCCCATCTATTGAGACCTATGCCTTATAACATAATGTTTAAATTTACTAATGAAGGCAAATATGCCTTCTAGACTTCTCCTCTAACCCCAGGATACGTTTTAATGGAAAGACTCATGAGGCTAGATGCAATTATGTTTATCTGTTTTCAGTAGTCAGGTAGTAGCAAATTGAATATGTGAGATGAAACTTGCTGCTTATTTGTGGAGAAGATGCCCTTGAAGCACAAGAGTTAATCAGAAGCTGGATGGAAACTGGCCCTTCTTGCCTGGTGGCGCAGGAACCATCAGTTATGGTTCTCCACCAGGCACCTCCAGATCACGCTGTTAGCAAACACGAGGCTCTGACTCAGGATTATTGCTGCTCTCTGGTTGACACAGGTAACACAAATGGGTCTGCCCATGGTCATTCTCTGTTCATGGAAAAGATGAGCAAATGCTGACCAAACTGGTGGTCATTCACTAAAGATTGTTCATGTGTCTGAGAGGTGCACATGGTACACAGGGTCCACATGGGTCCTCTGGTCAATACTCTTCCTCCTTAGCCTCAAGCATGTGATCACTTCTCCTGGAAAGATTTAATGTTGCTATGAAACAGATTTTCCACAAATACAGATTTTCCCTTTGAAATTCCCTTTGCAAATTCACCATAGCAAAGAAAAATAATGCTTGCTTTGCTCTGCTCATAACCATTCGGTGACCTCCCTGGATGCATTTCTTGGCAGGCA
>JAWLRI010000995.1:5407288-5482927 GCA_034781795.1 Crypturellus tataupa
ATTCCAAACAACGGGTAGGTTGCAACTTTACTTTTTACCTTCTTTTTAAAAAGGATTTGAGGATTTTTGGGCAGGAGGGTTATTTAGCTTGCAGGAAGACAAGGGACTGGAACAGAGAACAGGCTCCTGCTCCACCTTATCGTTACACATTGCTTGTATCAGAGCAGCATCCAGAGGGTCCTTGAAATTCATGACCCAGATACTAAGAAGAGAATTTTAAATTTTTTTATAACAATTTTTAAAATTTGCAGGCACTTTTGTAAGGGAGTTTCCCAAGGCTGAATACTGACTGACAAAGACCAAGGTCCAAAGCAGATGCACGGATAAGATCGCATCTTGTTCAACTCTTAATCTACCTACTGGGTCCTGATGCCTCCTCAAAGTGTCTTTTTTCCTTTAAATGATTTCCAAACTAATTTTGCAGTCATTACATAAATATCCAGCCATTGCAAGCAAGTTTCCAAGCAGGGATTCATGACACCTCCTAAATACCTGGCGCTATAATTAACAATCTCCAAACTTGCATCTGCCTAATGCCAAGCGTGACCACCACCGCACAGGTCCTACCACAGCCACCACCTGCTTGGTCTTTTGGGATGTGCTTGGGGACCTGGAGCATCTGCTGCCTGCACAGCAGGACACCCTGCACAGCATGAGACACACACAGGAGCACGCTTGAAACTCAGACACTTTCCAGCAGAATTAGCTTGTTCCCCTCTAAAGAAATACCAAAGAAATGCAGAGAAGGGTGTTGCCAAAGGAAATTATCTGTAATAATGTGCAGGTCACTGGGACCAAAGCGTTCTTAAAAGGTAAACTTACAATGTGCATAAACACACTTGCAGATTTACATTAATGAAGGAATAGCCCAAATTGTTCACGTTAACTCAGATAATTCAGCTGCAGCTGCTTGGCTGCAGTCGCCTAATTCAATGTATTAAAAGGCAGGGGGGGAATATCTTTGCATAAAGGAGGCCTGGCCTTAAATTTTCCCATCTCAGGCTGGGCTTGGAACAAGAAAATCTCACTGGGAACCAATTCCCAAAATCCAGCAGGGGAGATAGGCTGACGTGCCTGTCCTTTAACTATCATAAATAATAATTTTAAAAGATAATATTTTTCATAATATATTTGAATCAAGCCACACAAAGCTCATTTGGTTTGGAATTTATTTTTTGCTTCAAAGCATACACCAAAGTATGAAAGTCTTCATTACGCCATCGGAGTGAAGCTGTCTGCTCTGCCTCTTTTTCGCTAAACACGTGCCAAATTCATAGTTTCCATGGCTTTGACTTAAGCAATGAAGAAACTCAGTCATTTCTTGCTTATCTCTTGATTTTGTTCGCTAACCATGTTCAAATCAGTCTCTGCTACACCACGGCATGCCTGATGAGTGACAAAAGAAAAGAAAATAAGTAGTTGCTTCTTGCTATTTGTCCAATCATTATTACGACCTTGATGCAACAAATTTCACCTATTTCTTGGGTTCCCTAATCCTGTTGGGAAAGAAAAACCCTTAATGAAGACCTAATGAAACCCTGTACCTATACTTTCATACAGGTGTAGGGGGCTATGATACGACTTAACATTTCTTAATGAGTGATTTTACTTTTCTTTGACATTTGAACCGAAAAGTTCATAGATGAATAACCAAGTCAAAGAAATCGCTTACAAACACTAGCTGTACTTATTCTGAAGACTTCTTGGGAGCTTCCAGAGTACAAAATGAGTCATGTATGATGCCATAAAAGATACTGCCCTAGCCTTAAAAAATGCATATTTTTGTTGCAAAAAAATAAAATAATTTCTGGTTAGTAAGAGCTGCTGAGGAAAAATTCTCTTTCACAATTTGTTTTTGTAGCCCATTGATAAGTGCTCTTTAAACCCGAGCATTATTTTTCTTTCTTTTCTTTTAATGCTATATTAATGCTATATTCAACCTTAAATCTCTTGTCATAATCACCAGTCAAAATTAACATCTTTTGTTCCTCTTAGTACCTTCTTAACTAAATTTTCAATGAGGTTACCATTTTTGGCTATATAATACAGAATCCTTTTCCTTTCAGTAATTTGTGCCTTTTCGACCCTCGGCCAGCTTCATTCTACCCATACATTGAACAATTTCCTGCTGCTTTTATAAGAGTCTTGGGGCTGGCTGGGTGTGAGACGCTATCGCTGATTTAATATTTCCTGATGTTTTATAATTTCAGAAAGTTCGTTTTCAGTCTAGCACTCGAAATGCAGAAAATTTTTCTGGGAAGAACGCTTATAACAAGCCCACAAGATATCAGGTAATAACAGCATGAAAGCAGGAGCAAGGAGGAGATTTGCAGGGATCGTATTTGCTCTCTTGACAGCGGGTGCCACCCTGTGCTGTGTTGAGCTGTGTCCTAGCACTGGGTGCTATACAATATAAATGCAGCACACCTATGGAAACACACGGTGTTAACGCTTGTGCTAATTAATTTCGGTCAAATTTATTTAATTTGATACAAGAAATATCATTCAAGCTGTAATTCCCCAGTCTTGCATTGACAGCATTTCACTTTATCATGCCATGTCATAATCTCTATAGCTTTTACATTAACATTTGCATGTGCTTTACCGAACTAAACCTGCAATGTGGTATGGTTCAAAAATACCTGTGATGGCAGCGGTGACAGGGGCTACCTTAGCCACCCCATGAACTAACACTATCTGTCTCAGCTTGAGTGTTTGTGCTGCAGAAGGGTTATTTCTTGGGCAAATGGTGGATTCTGTGTGTGAAAGCTCAAAACAATAAGCAGAATGTCCCCTGCTGGACTTTTTATATATATATATATAAATTGAAAAAGAATGAGGATAAGTGAAATGTCTGAAGATATCAACATTAGAGTTGAGGAAAATAATAGTTCAGTGGGACGTAATGTGCAGTGGCAATTGTAGGACTGATTCATCTTCCCTGTTGGTACATCATCCAGCTCAGTGGGCTCCTGGGCTGTACAGCAACATCTGCAATAAATCGACATCACTTTTAAAAGGTGTCCAGGCTCTTGTGCCAGGGTTAAAGGTGCATCTGAAAAACCTCAGTTTGAAAAGACACTCATTCACTTAGTGTTAGCTGATTTGGCATCCTCAAGGCAAAGCGGAGAAAGATAATTCTGTCTCACTTAGAAAGGCATTTAAGCTTTTTTGTCATTTTTCCTGTAAATTCAAACCCACAGGTAACAGAAAGATGTGTCAGCCTCTGCTGGACTCATTCCCTTCTTGTGGCTATTATTCCTAAATGAGAGTGCCTAATGTTTGTGGTAAATTAGTCCTTTATCGCCAAGGGAAGTAGGTAAAAAAAAGGAAAGGCAGCTGTGAAAAATAGCTGTATTTTCAAAGAAAGTGATAACTACATATTCTTTTGCTTTAATAATGTTCCTACTAGACTTGTCCTCAGATGATGTAAGAAAGTTTTGGTTGCTGCAGAAAGAAATTGTCAAAATAATATGAGAAAAGTGTAATGGTCTTGATTATCTAAATGTAAGGAACAGCTTGATAACCTGGCTAGTCTGCAACCCAAAAACCTTTGAAGTGGTTTTCTCTGAACTGTCCTTTTTAGCGAGATTTATAAAATGTTGCATCGTCTGTCCGTGTATCTCCAGTGTTTGTACATAAGTACAGTCCTCTAGAGTGATTAAAAAAAATACACAGAATTTACATGTGCAGTAATTTAAAAAGTAGTAAGAACAGGTCAACATGCAGCTATCATGATCTGAGACTAAACTAGACTAAGAAAAAACCATGAAACCTTCACCAAACAGTTGAGTTGGCACTTTAAGATGGAGCATTGTGCTGGGCTCACATTTTTTCTTGTTTTCCGAGCTGGCAGTGTGTCCTCCTAACAACATCTTGATCTACAAAACTCAGAAAAGGATTGTCAGGGAAAACAAATAGAAATAATAGTCCGTACTTTCAAAGGCTCAGAAGTATTTTTCTATGTTTTTTGGAGAAAATGACAGAGAGAGAGAAAAATGAGCAAATTCCTTTTGTTCACTTCATTCATGAGCTCTTTTACCACCCAATTTATAGGGTGAATCTGAGATCACCAGGTGACCTCTGATCTCGCGGATAGCACGCGGACAGTTAATTATATATCAGTATTAAGGTCTGTAACAATGAAGGCGGGTGTAAATGAAGGCATGCTAAGATATCATAAAGACCAAAGTGGAAAGGCACCATGACTCCCAAATTAAAGAAAAGGAACTGAAGTCCAGAAGGACTAACGAGACCCAAAAAGCCAGAGGTGAATCAGAAACTGCCCTTAGATCACCTGGTCCCAGTGACCTCATTTTCCACTCTGCTACAGTCTATAAAAGGTATTCAAGGGTGTTCAGACAGCTGGCAAATGGCAAATACAGAGCTTTCTGCATCTGAAAAATCTCAGTTAGAAATTACTTATTTTATTTTTGATTCAGGATTTCCCTACCTTCCTGCAAACATTACTTCATTTATGTTTTCTCAGGTGGCAACCCTACCTGCCTCTGGATTCTACTACCTTGGTCATCTTCAACACACCGTACGTGCGCTGTATCTGCTCTCTATTTTGTTTACCTGATGCACTCAGTTAGCCAGATAACTCTTTGATTCAAAACATCCCATATACCATGTCTGACCTATATGAAAATCTCCTTTTTTTTTTCATTCACATGCCTTTTACACTGCTATAGTTTATGCCTAGACACTAAGAAAAGAAAAAGAAGAGGGAGTATTAATTCTTAATTCATGTTTCAAACTCTTTGCAGTATTTTTCAGTGATGTTCAAAGCAGGGATGTGATTGCTCAGTGAATAGGTAAGCTTACCAAGAGGCTTTTCCTTTACCAATGGCCTCTTGGCCAAGGGCAGGATATGTGTGCATCTGGTCTTATCTGTGCACTTAGCTTTCTTCTGCTTGCAGAAGATGTGCAAAGCCTTGAGGCACAGAGACATTGGTCAAACTTATCACTCTTTCAAAGAGAAGAGGAGGGAAGGTGTTATTTAATACTGCCTCTTTCTGGAAGTGCTAGAGTCAAACAGGGCAAAAGACTCTCTTAATTTGCTCTGTTTCAAGAAACTGCCCCCAAGCAAGACAACATGTCCTTCTGTGTCAGCCTCAAGCCTTCCAAGACAGATGTGCAGTGATCAAGCACTTGGGTGACCAAAGAAGTTATGTCTGAAAAATAGATATAGGTATATTTGTTCAGAAACATGTATTGTCTCTGAGAGCATAATTACTTTTTCCCTTTATCACAGTCAAGATTTCTTTCCTTATTTATGATATTCATTTTGATAGCAAAGAACTGGAAATGTCACAGGCCTTCAGCTATAACCCCGTATTGTAGCCCAAGACTAAGTTATTTTTCTCTTTTCTCTAGATAAATGTAGCTTACTCATTTTTGAAACGATATCACATTGCAAGCCCACATCAATAATTGTCTCCTCCATATGTGCTGCTCTTTACTAAAGATCACGTCCCAGTTTGTAATAGCACGTGGTACCATTTTTCCCTGCTCATGTCTCAAGCTCTTCAATTCTCTAAATCCCTTCTCACTCACTTAAGCCAAGTTCTTCACTTGTGTATAAATGTTCTCATTTCTCTTCATTGCATTTCATTGCATAAAATATCAATTCCCAAGCAAAGAATCCTTTTGCTATCTTGTATCAATCAGATGTTCAGTTCATCATTTTGAGCGAGTTTGCTAATATGATTAAGGAATTTCTTATTTCTTCCAGTAGACTCTGTTATTGATACATTAAAGAGCAACATGCTAGATGAAGACTCTGGATCCTATTTCTTGGTTTGCTGTTGGACAGTTGTGTTTTTGCCCCAGAATTTGTGGGGCAAACTCCACATTCACATTCATCTCTCAGAATACCTCAACAAAGTTCCCCATATGCGGGATCATTATGAAATGGCTGTCAATCCAGATACATAATTCATGGTGATATAAAGTGCATTCTTTAACGTATAAAATCAAAGGGAAGTCAATAATACAATTCCATTCCCTTCTCTGAAGCCAGATTTCACCCAGAGGGATATCGGTTACTTGAATTATTCATAGTAGGTCTAGAATTAAGACAATGTGGATGAGCTCATGTTTAGATGATGGTTTCTGTTCACTTTTCAGAAAATAATGAAACGCCTGATTAAGCGGTATGTACTAAAGGCTCAGGTGGACCGAGAAAATGATGAAGTCAATGAAGGCAAGTGGAGTTTTACAGTTGTCACAATTAGAACATGTAATGTTATTGGGTAGTTCCAAAATTACACATGCAGTAAGAGTTTGGTTGAGGATCATCAAGAGTTTTGGTTTGGATCATCCTCTGGAAAGAGAATGTACAGGGTCACATGAAAGCAAACAGGGGTGACTCCAAGCCATCTTTAAGCTGTTGAAATTCTGTCACCATCACCTCCTTTTGTACATGTACTTGACACAGTACCGTAGGATCTGTCTTTATGAAGCCCTTTTCTGCCCCATAGCTCTATCTATCCTTTACAACACTTAAACTATTGCCAATATCTAGCCTTGTATTGGTGTAAAACAATTTCTAACTTATCTCCCTGGCTTTCTTGCGGACTTCTTTTGAACTGAAAGAATATGCATGGCCCTGCTGCTACATAGGGACTGTAAAAACACCTTCTTCTGCTTCTAACACCTCCTGTTTCTGCCCTCCTGGAAATGCCTTTTTTATGTTGAAATCTATGTGTGGAGAGGGAAGAGACTTGAGAATAAGATCTTTCCATACATCATTAATATTGGTACCATTATCATACAGGATTATTTTCCAATAAGCTGAATATTAACTCCATAAATGCTCTGCTACTATATGCAACTTTACACACGTCATGATCAAGCACACCTAAAGGGATGACTTGTTTGATTCAGCATTACTAACATGAACATTTTCTTCTTTCTAGGAGAACTTAAAGAGATTAAGCAAGATATTTCTAGCCTCCGCTATGAACTTCTAGAGGAAAAGTCACAAGCTACTGGCGAACTGGCAAAACTAATCCAGCAGCTGAGCGACAAATTTGGGAAGAACCTAAATAAGGACATTTGAATTGAACAAAGAGAAAGACAACCGGTTTTATAAACGTTATTCAGTCTCAACCAGCATCTTAAGAGGGCAAAAGAGTGCGAAAGATGAGTACTGCACACTCCACTTTTGCTAGCTAGCAAGTATTGGTAGGAGCACTTTGCATTACTCTTGCGTTTGGTGAATTACCAGTTCAATCCTTTATGACATGGAAGGAACTTACTGGTAAAAATATATGTCTTTTGACATCAGAAATAGATGCACCACTTCCAAAAGATACTCACACCTACCCTAGATAGGGAAGGCACCTTGAATCAAAGGCAAAAAAGTCAAATCTTTGCCAATCTAGCTGCGCTGAAGGCAACACAACTGTGCGGATTTATAGCAACTCAGACTGAACTGATTGCAATTGGATGAAGTCTGAAGAAATGTGCCATGCATATTCCTTGAAAAAAATCTGAATTCCTGTTCTTAGGTGTGTGCTCCCTTTTTTATGTTTACCTGGGCATCTGCGAAGCCAACTTCAAACAGCGCTGTGGTTAATGGGAAGCAAATGAGAAGTCAGCTGCCGAGATGAGCAAGACGGTGTGTTGGGTAGAGGTCATATATTCAATTAGACAATGATACAGCTGGAAAAAATGAGCCACACTTGCTGGGTAAAGAATCCTTTCATGCTTCTGCTTGGATTTTCTAAAGGGATTCCCAGCCAAAACATCCCATCTGTCTTTTCTAGCTGTATTTGCTACTAATGGATATGATCTCTTCATACAGACTTTGCCTCTCTTTATTCCTTAGATGATCCCAGCTTCAACAGCAGTATATTGAGATACTCCCAGTGATACAAAATTCCCTTCCCAAGAGTATGCCCAGCAGAAACATTGCACATTGCACTAACTTGGTTAGTTCAAGGAAGAAGAGGAATCCAGCAGCAGACGAGCAACCAAGCTCATCTTTCAGATTCCAGCAATCCAACAGCAAACCAGAGGATGAGACACATCCCAAAGAACAGAATCCAAGGGTTTCAAACCTTTAAATCAACAAGGAAAGTCTGATATTGACAAAAAAATAAAATGGAAAAATCATTGAAGAAATTGTCTTCTGTGTTCAGCTCTTACAGAGGAACAGAAAGGAATTAAAACTGTTTTAAAGGCTGCAGTGGTGCAAACACTCCGATTCAGTCTGCGCAAAACCGCAAACACGGATTGCTTTTTTTTTTAATTTAAGCTTCATGATTTTTACTATTTAAAGCACACCTTAATACTTGGGAACCACTAAACTGTAGTGTTTGTTTACAAGATACACCTATAAAATGACCATTGCATTTAGATATCAGCTAAGAAAAAGCAGAACCAGAACGTGACCTGTGATCAGTTCTTAAGTGCCAGATGAGAACACAGATAGCCTAATAGAATAATAGTTATATTTGTAAAAAAAACCCCAGAAAACTAAATAAAAAAAGTGTACTGTAAGTAGATATGTTTAGAGACAAAGCAAAATACTGTGTTTTTACCTTTAATAAGATTATCTTGTATACTGTAATATTTTTACCTAAAAATGGGAAAAAATAAAATTACCTCATAATATTTTGTGGTACACTATGTGAAATATTTGCCTGATCTTTTGCATATTCAGTACATGGATATTTTGCCAGTTTTCTGTGATGTACAAACAATGAAACCATTGTATGAAGTGATTTTCCTATAGGGATTCTAAAGCCCAAAAGAGACATAGAGCAAAAATTAAAGTAAAATAAATTTAAAGGCACTACAACTTGAAAATTACAGGTTATATGGCCAACCATAGTCAGCAAGAATTACTTATTTCCAGTTTTTAATTTGAAATTATTGTGTCCTTATTAGCACTTTTGTACAATTATCTTCTACCTAACTGAGACTAGAAATTCAGCTACCTTGGCTTTGTACATACCTCTGGCACTGAGTTTGCAGCCAAAAGTTAAATGAGTAACATTCTGCAGTAAATTTAGAGGTTTTAGCTTAGGACAAAGGTGAAACTGCTCCTCTGTCTGCATTATCCTGTCCAGAGAAGTGCTGCTTTACAGTGCTCCAGCGGAGGAGCCTTTCCAAGAGTGGGAAATCTGCTGCCTTTGCATTATAGTGCTCACAATGTAAAATAATGCAAAGGCACTCAGGTGTCAATGTCCATTGACACTGAAGTGAAGAAATGCCTGCAAATAACTGCATGCTTTAGTTAAAAATTAATAGTTTGCAAGAATGATAACTAGCTGGTCATCATTTTAGGTAATCTTCCTCTACTTAAATTAGAAAACCTTGCTAATTGATAGTGAATATTGACTTTCACCATGAAAAGAGTATAGGAAAAATGTCAAGTTTGTTCCTGACAAGGAATAACAATACCCATCATTTCCACTTCTGATGATTTGGTGCACCAAATTTCATGTGAAAGGTAAGAACTGCTACAATGCTCTTACATTTCATATATTTACATGCAACTCAACACATGGCCTGCTCTAAAGTCCATCAAGGTTCTCCTAATGCTGAATATTGGAGTCAATACCTGCACAAGTAGCACTTACATGAACAGCTTTGCTGAATGCCCTATACAGTCAGACCTGTGTCCAGCCAGCTGCCACCCACGCATTAAGTATATAAATGCAGCAATGCAGTTGTTCCCAGGAAGGGAGCTAGAATGCTAATCTGCTTAGAGTAATTTTCTCTGAATGACCACAATATTTTGGTACGAGTTCAGAAGACTAAAAGAAACACAGGAAAAATATTAAAATACTGTTAAATATATATATATATTTCGCACACTCTTTTGCATTTGCAGTCCATGAACTATCAAGGCATTGAAGCGCCTTGTATGAATATTCATGACAAGCAAAACCCCAGTTCATCAGAGGTTTTTTTGTTCATCTGGTCCCAGGAACACACACACACACACAGCAGCCGTACAGAACTTATTAATATTCCTTCCGCAGAAATGATGGTAAATTTCTTGCATGGTTTATTCTCCAAGCTCTGTTTAGAAGAAATTAAAATTAAAAAGCCCTGCTGAAAGATCCCTGGGAGAACTGGGAGAGCTTGAACAAACAGAGCAGATGGGTCCCAGACACGGAGCGTGCAGGTAACCCAGACACTGTCACCCCAGGGAGACACCACAGCAGGTCAATGTCACATTGACACACCGTCAGTTTAGCTTTAATCCAGTCTAAATAATGCTTAGCTTTGACCTTAAAGTGGTAGAATTAATATATTTCAACAATTTCATATGACTAAAGAAGGCTTTCTGCATATTAACTGCAGATACAGAGCTATGATGTTATGTGGGAGATGTACTTGGAAGGGTCAGAGAAAGATTAAACTAACTTAAATTAGCCACACAAGGGTTAATGTTCTTCCAAGAATTCTTCCTAACTCTGCTGGCCGAATTTTGGGCCAGCAAACTAACAAGCAAACTGTAAAAGCTTTAAGGTTTTAACTAGCCCAATATTGGTTCACTGCCCCTCCATACGATCGGTCATTTGTCCAAGCCCTGCAAAGACCAAACCAGTTGGCTGCCACTAACAGAAATGGGGCTAATAGCCCAAAGTATTAACATGCCCTTTTAAATAGCTACTCTGCAAAGTTTTAAATCATAAACACCTGCTGAGCAAAGGTGCAAATCCCAAAGGAAAGGGGCATTGAGTCATCATGATGTTGCTTTCAGTCACACCAGAGGGGCCGTTCAGCCCACACGATAGCGGTGACGTTTTAGACAAAGCTCTGACCTCATGTCTGGACTGATTTTGCCCATTATTTTACCGAGAAGTGCTGCTGTCCCCAGTTGCCCACAAGATACCATTTTAAAGTAAATAAAAAGCAAGAATGGTGTCATGAATAACTGCTTAGAGGATTGCTTGCATCCCGATTAGACCTAACAGCACATTAAATTGTCACTGAGGCTCTATTTCCAATTAATCTACTAGAGAAATGCACCTCCAGTGAACCAAAAGCAACTGACCTAATTTAAAGATACTCAAGATTCAGGAAGAAGCACAAGGACAACATGAAGGTAGTCTATCACCACAAACACCAGGAGACCTGCAGAATAGACAGGGCTTCAAACTCATCCATCAGCTGGTGGCAAGTCCTTCCCTTCCTTGACCTGTAGGCTGGACCAAGGCTGACCTAGAGACACAGTTCTCAGGTGCAGTGGCTGGGGGAACATCAGCATCATCGCAGGATGGATTATGCCCACAGACCCCTCCGCTCATTTGCACACTGTGAGGAGGAACCTGGAGCATCTTTATCAAGGAAGACACGGGTCGATCTATAGCCTGGGATTAAGAGGTTGTAAAATCAGATAAAGAGCAAGCAGAAGAAACACCCATATCTTACAGCGAGGGAACGGAGGCACAGGGAAATTCATGGACTCGCTCTTAGGGAGCTGCAAGCCAAGGACTGAAAACAGATGCTGGGCTCTAAATCCTACTGTCTTTTGTCCTGTTCTTTGTCCTTGTGGGTCACTTTCTCTGATGAGAGGGATAAGATCTTACAACACCCAGTGCAAATAGCACAAGAGTGACAGCAGGAAAGAGGATTCATTGCCGCAGTTATCATATATCATTTTGGGAAGCGATTTCCTAAATTGCTGGGAGGTTTTAACGGGCCCATATCAATAGTGAGATAAATCTTGACTATAGTTTAATTAAAATAAAGCCAAATGGTAAGGGAGATAATACCCAAAGGGACAAAACAACTAAATTGATTGTGGAATTTCTAATGCCTGTAATAGAAAGCAAAAGTGCACTCCCATAAGGTCATTTGCGGGCGATATTCAACACAAACCTGCAATGCGATAAAGAGGATTAGGAAAGGCTTAAAAGGTTAATGAATAGCTAACAATCCTGTTAATATTTAACTAATATTTACTGACTAATATTTGATTCTCTTACTAATTATTAATTATTCTGCTGCAAAGGGCTTAATTAGGGCTCACACTGCCGGTTGGGTGGGTGTTTCTGGCCCTGAATTTCCTGCTGGTGCAGCTGGCCTTGGTTTTGGGCTCTCCTCTGGCACTGGGAGCAGCTTTAGGTCTGTGCACGATAACAGAGCAGTGTGAGCACATAACGAAGAAGAAGAGAGCTCCATTTCAGACCTTTACTCCTTACATAAGGAACTTGAAGGGCCCTGGGATAGGTGAGGAGCAGCAGGATTATCTTGCACAGCAAAGAGGGTGGTATAAAGGCTTCGGAGCAAATTGCACCAAAGAGCAAACCAACAACAGAAACTTCACTCATCCCCTGAAGAACCATGGTGTGCACTTGCACGTAGACACAACACGGCTTGTTTTTGTCACTCCTACCTGAACCAGCTGACAAAAGACTTTCAAAATCTGCTCACAAAACCAAGCTCTTCTTCCCTAGCAGGCACCACCCTGCAATCCTCAGTTCTGAATTTTCTGCCAGTCACATCTGAGTGACTTTCATTCTGCTCTTCTCCTTCTTCCCCTGAAGCCCAAGGGTGGCACCATGTCCATGTGACAGCTCTGGTGCTGCTCTCGGTCTCTTGGGTACAGACACTTGGACATATTTGTCACCCCAGAGAGGCCACCAGCCCTGTTTCAAGGGCCAGCACCGAGTAATCCTAAGAGCAGCTCTTCAGCAACCGCCTTCCTGGCAGCTTTTGCTTTCCAAAAAGTAGCATTACTGAGATTAAAGGGTGATGGTGAGCAGATAGTAGATACCTTGTTAGAGGCAATAATTGCAGCAAAGATACAATATGAGAGTGCTTATTAAATCCTTTCAACCCTTTTTACTTAATAGGAGTGACTTTGTGAAGCAGAGCAGGTCTACATGTTAAACTAATGGTAAAGTTTCAACGGAAATAAAAGGAAAGAGCAAACTAGAAACTAGATTTTTTTTTCTTACAGGAAAAAAAGTGCTTCTTTTTCACGCTTTGTGGCATCACAGAGACCTAAGAGAAGGTGCTAAAGAAGCCCATTAAATAAATAGGGTTCACTGAACATAACTGGCTACCAGGACCTCACTGCTCCTATCCAGGGGATGGGGTACCTTTAAAGCATTCCCAAAGGCAGAGTACAATTTAATGTGGCAAAGAGGAGCCGTGGCTGTGCATTTCCTAGCGCGTTTCTGTCCTTCGCGGGCAGAGCCAGCAGGCTGTGCTCGAGAACCAGCAATCCCGCTCTGCCTCTGCCTGCAGCGCTCAGCTAAAACCCAAGCTGCAGGGAGGGAGGCAACAAAACTCCTTATAGGAACCTTCCTACATAAGCCCAAGCCAAATTGTTTCCAACTTACGAACAAAATCACATTTGTGGCTATTATTATCACACAAAATAAGCAGAGTTTTCTTGATCCATCCTTTAGTACTGCTACCAAAATATATCTAGATGTAAATGTATAACATATCTAGACGTGAGGTATATTCTGAACATGTATTATACAAATAATATGTAGTTGGTAGCACAGGAAGCATTTTAAAATACCTGATGGTAGGTGACCAGGTTCCCATATAATCATCCAGCTGGGAAACGCAGTCCCATGCAGCCCATGGAGCTGAAATTCAGCCTTCATAGCTGAAAATGCAGAGTCCATAGGCACTAAATCTTCCTGTTTCATTAATAACCCAGATTTCCAAAAGTACAACAGTTTGTTTCTTACTATCTTTCTTACACAGATGAGTCAGAAATATTAGCATTATAACACCTTAAACCAGTGAACTTCATGCTACCAGATGCAATTTAAGATTTGGGCTATAGCTAGAGCCAAGCGCAGCTCCCCTGTGCGGATCCAGCACAACCTCCTTAATGACATTTAGATCCTCGGTGATACAGAAACACATTGTCGGTAACGAGAGAATCCTCTGAGAGTAGGATGAAAAACAGTAGCGATGCAGATTTAATGGAATGACAAATCCACCCCACTTCCTTCAATTTTAATTGGGGTTTCACCATAGAAAAGTTGGAATTGCCAGGACACGGAGCCACCCCTGCACCACGGGTGACACACACGGAATAAACCACAGCCTGCATCTCATTTGGGCGCAGGACTGCGGTTTAGAAACATATTGTTAAAATCTAAGTCAACCCTTTAAACCAACCAATTCTAACAAGGCGCTTTTAGAAATACCACCCACGTTCTATAAAAATTCACTTATGACATGCAGCCTACGGGGATTAATGAGGGTTTGAATTTATTCCTCAAGGGATTCTAAGAGTTTTATTTTTCCACTATGCCACTATAATTTTCCTATACATGAGGCAGACTCAGATAATTCCGGCCAAGGAAAATGCTTGATTTCACAGCTAAAAAAAATTACATCCATGAAAGGAAAAATAATATAAAGTAACTGTCATCACTCAGGCTGTGTTTTAGCACAGATATTATTTATGTAAATCAACACGTAGTGGACAAACCAGATTTCAGATAATTTTCTTGGTTGAAAATATTGCAATTTCCAAGTGGGGCACTATGGGATATTCCACAGCCACGCTAATAGAAAGCCTTACCTCTGTAATAGTACTGGGATGAGATAGATTTCAGGAATGTTATGGAATGTGGAGGTGATCCCAGCTGTATGGACCTTGCAGGTCTTTCCTCTCCGTTCACGTAGCAAATGCAGTTGAAAACCACCAAACCACCCAAGTGCACCGCTCCGTGCTCGTCAGGGCCTTCAGGATGGGCACTAAGCAAGCGTGTCAGTCTCTAAATTCACATTATGTAGCCCTGGTAGAGTGCTTGGATTTGATCTTCATCTACTATTATCTCTTCTGCAGAGTTCTTTTGGTTTGCAAATTGGAACTGGACATCTTGGGGCTTGGATGGGGATACTGGTACTAGCGGAAAAGCAAGAAAATCTTGTTCTCACCAACTCTAATAAAATCTGCCCTTTCTGCCTCCTCTCAAACAAAAGGAAAATAGAATGAGCAGGAGAGAGAACATTTATCTTTACTTAGCCAGTTAGCAACACTAAACACAAGCTACATTTTTATGCTTTACATAAGTCTCGGAGTGACCCAAAGACTGACAGTAAGAGGTGTCTAACACTTGTGATATTCCTGCCTCTGGGTGTGTATCATTCTGAGTTGCATTATGCATAATTTAGCACATTTATGTGTGTTTCCTAGTTAATGCACTTAAAATAAGCTTTTCACAGCCTAATGACTAGGTCTTCACTTACAGCCATCTGGAGGATTTGTTTTATAAAGTGATTTGGAAGAATGTTATTGTGTGTTCCACTGCTCAGCTTGGCTTGGCTGTTGCCTGGTCCTCCCTCCCATTCCCAGGATGAAATTTCCCAGCAAAGGGGCCCGGATTTCTCCTGCTGGTAACAGATCCATGATGCTGGGGAAAAGTAGCTCAAAGCCTGGAGGGAAGAGAGTTGCAGGGATTTATATTTTTATTAATACTCCTTAGTATTTTGTGTTGCCTCACTCCCAGCCCTATACTAAGCTTTTTGTGAGCAGTTCCCATATCCTTTGAATGAGGAACATAAAAATTATCATTAACCACAAGGCACCCTTATCATCAAACTTTGACCTGGAAGCACCATAAAGGCCGTCTGGATCCAGGGTTCAGCTTGGCTTAGTCTGCAGATCAGGATGCCCTGGCTTAAACAGAGCAGGAAAGTGCCAGCCTGCACTGGCCTTCAGCTGAGCAGCACAATTATATTTACCAGTAATTTATCTGGGTGAGGAGATGGACACGGGTATGGGATAAGCTCAGGATGCCACCAACATAGGTCTGAGAGTATTAGCTACAAAGGTGTCCTTTGCTTTCCTCCAAAGGAGAGAGCGCCAGGCTATATTCAAGGTAAATGTGTTCCCCATTGGGCAAAGAGACCAAAATTGCTCTTTGGCGAGGCAAAAGCCATGCCCAGCAGCCACCTTGTCTTCTTGGAAGAGGCTGTCGTGACTATCAAGCATTTCCCGTCTCCAGACGGCTCCAGGGAAGGGCTTTGCCGTCCCCAGGCTGCTCCTGCCATGCGGAGAAAGCCTCCGCGCTGCTCATTTCCCCTCGGCGTCAGCGCCAAGGCTTCCTGTTTAGAAAACATTTCGGCCTATAATTTACAGCACAATGGGACGAACGGAGGGTGCTTTGATCGAGCGTTCATTAAATCTCCCCCCGCTTTGAGGATAACTTCGCAGAGGGGCAGCATCTGTTTTAATCTAATCCCCAGGTGGTGCCAATAAATACAGGAACTGGCAGTTTAACACAAAGCGTTCTGCAGCCTAATGCTCCTTTAATAGTTAATAATAGAACAAAACTACAAAATACAGCCGTGATCCCACTGCTGCAAACCAGCCTTTAAAGCAACACAGGACATGAGGAAAGGACGGCCGCTCGCACCCTCAAAGCCGGTGAATCATCCAGCGCCCTCCCATCAGCACAGAAGATTTCAAATTTCATTTATTTCGCCCATACCTGTCAGAGCAAAAACAGAATTGCGTTTTAACAGGGCATCAAAAATCATCGCTGCCCAGGCCAGGATGGAAGCTCTTAAATTGACAGATTTCACAGCAGAGACTGCAAAACACTTTTACAGGTCCTATATCAGATTGCCATGGCAGAAAGATGCTTTTTTTCCTGCAGTTTGGTCTGTAAAGGAATGGCTAGTTGAGAAAAATAAGCAAAGATCATTATATTTCATGAGAAACAACTGAAAACACATAGCGAGAGAGATAATAGATTTGTCTTGCTGACATAGATGGGTCCTTCTTTCAACATAGACTACAGGTGTCCGGAAAACACACCAGTTTCTTTCCCATTTTAATGCAAGAAACAGAAGCAAATGAATAGGGCTGCTACTGCAAGTCTGCAAACACGGCTGTGGTATCAAGCTAGGAGGTTTTGGCTCTAGTGCTCGCTGTGTGGTCCCCACACAGTGCTCGATTGCTTCTCGGGATGATACGTGCTAATTCCACAGTCCCTCCAGTAAACATTTTTCTTTAATCCCTTCTAGCACAGAGGCTCACGGAGGCAGTTGTGATTCCTGGATCTCTGCCTTTGGCTGCATGCTCCTGGGTCTTCGGACTTGGGATTTGAAGAATGTGGTGGAGGAAAACTTGAATTTGTCAGGCCTCAGAGGTCTTTAAAGTCTTTTTCGAGTGTCACATAGGTTTATTCTGTGATATTAGACTATCCCAATTGCTACAGTATTATTTTATTCAGAATTTCAGTTTCAAATAGCAATCCTGCATGTGTCTTTTGTAGCCATTTTTTTGCTGTCCATCTCTTTTAAGCTGAGACTTCCTGCTAATCTTCTTACTTAAACCTGAGCGATTTACACTTCTTTCCATTTCTACTCAGTCTTTAACTTGGGAAAGACAAGGAGGATAACTTCCAAAACCCTGTCCCTTGTAGGACATTCAGGGCAGGTGCTGAGGAAGTCTCTTAGAAGACCCTTTACACAGATCCCAACAAATTTGCATCAAAAATCAGAATTACGACAATCCCATAAAAGGCTAAACTGAAGATAAGCAGAGACCTGTATTCCCTTCTCATTGGCTTCCTCACTAACCCAACATTAGAGGGGTTTGCTTGCTAGTAGCTGAAGCAGATAAGAGCCTGCAGGTCAGATAAATACTACAAAGAGGGAGACAATTAAATAATTATGTGGATTACACTTGCATGGGAATGAAACCAGTAATGGTGGTGTAGCTGGAATATCATAATACTGTAAGCAGGAGTTTGTAAACGACCTGAGGAATGGACATTATACCCCAAAGTTTGTCTTTTCCTAGACTCATCATTCATCCTAAAAATAAATAAATAAATAAATAAAAGGCACTGCCTTTCCCTGAAGATTTGGGGTCAGCTGCAGATTACACTCTCCTAGTGCAATCAGAATGTGTAAAGAAAATTACAAAATTAATTAATTGCTTTCTCAGCACCACTTCTTTCCATACAACAGACTTGGGCTTGTGTTAGTGTCTCTCATAGCCCTGCAAAACATAACGGTTGGATTTATGGATCCCAGAGGCTCATCTGGCCATAGGAGCAGGTTGGCCTGGAAGATCATTTGCCTTTGGTAAGGCAAGATGAATGGAAATGATCTCGATCCTGTTGAAGGTAGGAGTTTGAATACTCCTTTAGCTGGAGATTATTGTCTATATCTCTGGATGCCAGGGGTGTTGAACCTGAATTCCTGCTGTGTGAAGAGCTGTCCCTCTTGGATGCTGCCATAGCCCTGGTATTCAGTGAGAAGAAGGATGCACCCAGCCTTGGCTCTGCAATACTGTGAAACAAAGGAAACAAAAGAGAAAATGAACTTAAGTGATGTTATCAAAAAAAAGAACTCGCATCACTGAAGATCTAGATTATTCTCTTATATAGATTGCTTCTGTTGGGAACTGTTGGCATGGAGACTGAGGCAAAATGAAATACTACATAAATAAAAATATTAATAATATAGGGGAAGCTGCCAGTGTTTCAAAGAGATGCTGAGCTGCCAACCAAGATACAATTTGGAGATTATGGTACAAACAACAGGGAAAAGCAGCCAGATTAAAGCTATAGCTTTAATGGCAATTAATTTAATTTAATGGTAATTTAATTTAAGGGCAATGGGTAACTCTCCCACTCTGCCAGCATTTTCTGGCCTTCAAACAGATTCTGAGAAGTCTGATTTGGCAGAGGGATGAAGTCAAGAACTTTCTAAAAATGTTTTTCCCTTTTTTTCTCCCCAGCACAGAAATGAAAGGAAGCCTCCTGCACAGCAAACAGCAGAGACAAGCCAGCAGGCTGCAGGATATTACTTAGAAGTGCACAAGATAGATCACAGAACTTGCCGGAGATCAGAAAAATGCAGTCCCAGCTCCCACTCACAGTCCTGGGTTGCCTTTGCAAGAAAATCAATATACAGGAGGAGGAGGAGACAGGACATTGCTGGGGCATGGAGCCCAGACCCAGGTACTGGGAGTATTTCTGATTTTAATATTTAGTATTTCTCGGTTGTAGACCGAGAGATACACGTTCAAGTCCCTCTTCCAATAACGATGGTTACAGTAGGTTCGTCTGAGTCAAAAAACAAGCCCAGAGTGGGAAAAAAAGTCGCATTAAGGCATTCCCCAGCGACGGGAGGAAAAATGACCATTCCCACACTCCAAGCAATCTGCTTTTAATGATCCTTCAACTTTTCCAGTAAAAATATTGCATATATTGGTGCATTTCCCATTTCAGAAGTCTTCTGTAAAGCTGTTAGAATAGCCTCAATGGATCTGCCTTATTGACCATGGAGGGAGAACTTCATCCCAAAACCGCACATTCTCTATTTACTAATGCTTAAAAGAATGGGACTTAAATCTTCTTACTCCCATGTCTTTGTTCTTTGTGAGGCTTTGGGATCCACATCCCTTGTTCCTCATCCTGTTACAGGTTCCCCAATGTGTATAAACAACATTAAAAAATAAATAAAATTTCTGAAACCGGATAACTTACCATTTACATATATCATAAATATTATTTCTAAGGAGAGTGGCCTAGGAGAGAAGGCTAGGTGGTCTGGGAATAACATAAATTCTATCAGAACTAAATATTTGAAAGAAAGCTGGACATGAAAGATACGATTCATAATATCAGTTCTAATTCCAAAGCCCTGTTGTCTCCAGCGAGCAAGATTGTTCCAAGCAACTGTTATTTCTGATGCAGAACTTGCACCATTTCTCACCAAATGCTCTGTGCATCCCAGAACGGCAAGACAAAGGACAAGGAGATTATGACGGAGGACAATGAAAACCCAAACGTAATCACCGGAGGTTTGTGTGCTCTCATTATCTCGCTATTCAGAACCAACTGGAGACAACTGAGATGCGCATCCTCAAGAGCCACGGGGCAACTCAAAGGCCTTTCTCTATGTGCAGGTGCAGATAAATGGGGTGAGCGTTTGCAGATGTGCCCACAGACACACACTTGTGCAAAATGCTCTCTTTTTTGCATAAACTTGCATAACTATCTAAAATACTTTAAGCACATATAGATGGACATGGTAGGAAGCTTGCACAGGAAGAGGCAGTACCAGTAAAAATATAGAGAGAATACAACGGAACCAGCTAAGCTCATGTGTCTATTAGGTATTCAGTAACCGAAGGTTAATGTTTGGGCTGGTCCTTAGCTGTATCAGTTTAAGATACACTATCTAGAAAGCTGCATGAGGTGCTTATTGACTCATGGGGATGTGGGGAAATAGTGGAGAATGGTGTGGAAGTGCTCATTAAAGTGTTTAGCACATGCACCTATTGTGCGTGTTTTCCTTCTATTGTCCGGCGCCGAAGCGCAGAGGCTGGGGTGTTCTCAGAAAGAGGATGTCGTAAGTCAACATCAAAAACACGTTCCTGGGAAGTGGATGCTGAGTTTATAAACAGAAGCACTCCCAGGCAGGGGCCAAATGTCCCCTTGGCCCAGTTAACGTCACTGCTGCGCCTTCCCCCCTTCCAACCTTTGGATTTGGGAATGATATTTGGATTTACTGCACCAGTAATTCAGTATTCAGTAAGACTAAATAACTCTTGCTACATAGGTGCTCATTACAGCCCCCTTCTAAGGACACTATGTTTTAGATGGAAATTCTTTATTCAGAAATAAGTACTCTGCTTGAATGGAGACCAAGTCTACCACCCACTTCCATGATTTCTCAGTATAACTGAGCCCTCAAGGTCCTTTGAACAACACTCAGCCAACTTAGGGTTTCCTCACCTTCCTGGTTCTTGCTCTAGCTCTTTCGTGCTCTCAGACTACTTTCACAGCAATTAATGCTGGAGTTGTGTCTCCCCATTAATACCAATTTGAGGCAGAGCAGGGGGAAGCACATAATTGCATTTCTGTCATATTATCCACTGTTTACACTGCCTTGATAGCAGCTGGAGGAGGATAGATGGTACCTCATGAGAAAAAGCTATTCAACCCCAAATTTCTCAAGCAGCAGAGTGAGTTTCTATTAGATCAACACTTCACATCCAGCAGAGCCCTAAACCGAGATTTATTGTCCCATCAAAGCATGAGCTCAGGCTGGTTCCCCCCAAGCTGCCTTTTTAAAATGGTTTAGGCTTCTCCAGGTAAGTGAGCTGGAGCCAGGGAGGTGACTTGCCCTCTTGTTGTCTTTTAATGAATCTTAAATGAGAGCTATTAGCAAGGGCCTCATTCCTCAGTTTTACTATCAAGACAGAAATGTTACTTGTTATTATCCCATATCATTCTTACTAAAACTGAAGTAACTTAGCTTGCCAATTGATACAGCCCAGACTTCTCTAAAATAGACAAGTCACAAAGATTTTCTTTACATTTTTTGTTCCAAATATCAAACAATGCATACGTCGCTTGCAATGGCCACAACAATTTTAAGGATTAAAATATTTTTCAAGAGGATAAATTAAAAGCCTAGTTTCTATTTATCCTACAAAAGAACTCGTTTAGGTAAAATGGTGTGTATATTTGTGGGCAATTCTGCATGTCATGCAGATGGCAGCACTCAGGAAACCAAGCAGCCAAGGAATAACTGTTCTGCAGCCCAGAAGCAGTGACCCATCAATCAGCAGTGAACACTGCTTATTGCTGTATATAAAGAAGGAATAACACTACAATCAAGTGAAAACAAACATCATCTTGCAGGATCCATCTGACTGTGCCCACTCACATTTTCTAGCTTGATAATGCCTCTAAAAAAGGGTCCTCAGTATTTACTGCCCTTTTACTACTTGCTCTTTTATACAATGGCCCCATGATCTGTCCTTTGGCCTGAGCTCTCTGCCTGTTCACACCGAACACTGTTCAGAGCAGTTCCCTGCTCTGTAAGCTCCTGCCTTTGCCTGCAGTTGGGCTCTTGAAACACTAATCCCACTCAGATCAGTCTTGCTGCTATTATTTTTAACATGCATTCTATTTCCACTGCTATAACTTCAGATGTTATTTTATTCCCATTAAGTTCCCGGGAAATCAGTTGTGGGGGCACTGTGATTAGGCAAATAGCTATAAACACATTTGTAATAGTTACTTTAGGATGAGGAATATTGGGTTGTGCAGGGAAAAGCTCATTTCCACACTGGTGAGTCTTAACAGCGCTAGTGGGTTCTCACTGCAGGTAATAAAGGGGATTATAGATGTTATCATGTTATCATGACAGTGAAAGCTGGGCACAAGGATATCACTCGTGCTGATGCCGAGTTGCTGAGTATTGTCCATTCCCACCAGGTTCAGTGAAAACTAAAGACAGAAGCACTGATGGAAGGTAGTAGAGGACTCATACACAACATATTTTTCTATGGAAGGATCCACAGGAGTGTATTTTCCTAGTTTTCTAGCTGCTGCACTGGGCAGAGCATGAATAGCATCCATTGGAGAAGTTATTTATAAACTTTATCTACATGGCAGTATTAAGAAATAATATTAACACTGGAAAAGAAAACCAGAAAATACCCTGTTTGGAAAGCTACCAAAGCAAACCAAGAATGTAGGAGACGTAAAATGAGAGGTCTTAGCAGCATTTCCTATTTTTCTCAGCTGTCTTGGTACAACATATACATATACAAATGCAATCTTTCAGAAGCTACATCAAATATTGCTCCTTATTTTTCTCCCAAGCAAAACGGAGAGACTCCCTGGCATCAGGAAAGCAGGAAGACTGCAGGGGTTCATTGCTCCCTATTTCTCCAACTGCACTGAGACCTGCTCACACCGAGCATCACAGCTGTGTGCCCTTCAGCGATGGCTAAAACACCTTAAAATATCCACGTACTTTGTCAC
Source organism: Crypturellus tataupa (assembly GCA_034781795.1). Lineage (NCBI taxonomy): Eukaryota > Metazoa > Chordata > Aves > Tinamiformes > Tinamidae > Crypturellus > Crypturellus tataupa. The sequence goes on from JAWLRI010000995.1 coordinate 5,430,046, forward strand.
ACTTCTTCCCAGGAGACTTGCCTGGAGGAATTTAGGAAGTTATTTAAAGAAATTATGCCTAAAAAAGGGGAAAAGAAAGAAAAGAAATTAAAAAGTACACAAACAAAAGAAAAGCTTTCATGCTTAGTGACTCTTGTAGTAAGGAAGAAACATCAGCCAGATGCATCCAAAACTGCCTAGGATAAATTCTCCACAAGGAATTGACAGCTTCGAAGATTCAAAAATACTAATCTACTTAGCTGAGCTCCTATAAGCCTTTAAGACTAGCTACAAGCTACCAAACACCCTTACCTGATAAGTTTTAGTCATTTCAGTGCAAAAGGTTTGAGTCAGAAAAAAACACTTTTCATTATTGCAGAAACGATAGTTCCGCTTTGTAGGAGTAACACTTACACATCCTGAAAAGTCAGAACTTGAAATAAACCTCAAGGTATTTTTGTCTCATGTATCCTCTGACTTACATGTGTTTGTTTTCTTTAACAAAAATACACCGATATTTTATAGATACAAACAAATTTTTCCAGCAGAACAAAACGTTCACTTCTTTAATTGTGTTCATATAGTTTAGGCCTCACTTTAATGCTCATCGCACCAGTCTGCACACACCGCTCTCCCGAGTGACCGCAACCCATTTTCTCAAGGCAATTCTAAAGTTTCCTTGAAATGTGCAACCAAATTCCTCCTGGCAAACCAGGGTAACATTTCCAAAACTGCGCTGTGATTACTCTCCAGGGTTTTGCCTTTCACCTCGAACGGGCTGTCTGCACTGTGGACAAGGGGATATATCAGTGATTTTCTCTCCATCCGCAAGTCCTTTCCCACCCCATGTGGCACAGGCACGTCGGGTCACCAAAGCCACCGATTACAGACCCAATCCCCTACTGAGGAGCTGGCATGCACACACGCTCGCCCTTGCGTGCCGGCTGCTGTTGCTAATAGAAACAGATGCTCCATTGCTATGGAAGAGGCTGGTTTCCTTGGTAACTTATGTTAACGCGGGGCCTCATCCTGCTGCCCTTTCTAATGAGAGCCCAGAACCACGTGGGAGGTGCTGAGCGCCTTTCCCTACCTGCCTCCTTTAGAAACAGGCACCGTCTGCAGTTCCAAAAGAGGATTTTTGATTTCTCTGTTGTGAACTTCTTAAAGGAGGGAGGAAACCATGATCAGCGCATTCAATCAAAAGCTCTAATGGAAGAATAGTCACTAGTCCACACAAGTCATGTCATGAAAAATGGAGCAAATTTGACTTAAAAAGGGAGGAGAAAAAAAAGAAAAAAAGATTGCGCTCAAAGTTGCAAACAAGCAGATAAACATTGGAAGGTGTGAAATATCCTGCGAGTTTAGCTGGCAGCTGCTAGCTGCTCCCAGGGAGTCACACAAAGCGATTGGCAATGGCTGGACAGTATCATATTGAAGCACCTACCTCAGCACCTCATCTGTGGGAGCCCCTGGTAGATTTTCCTTTGACTCCTATAGGTGTAGCCTGAAGCAGTATCAAGCACCATCCTCAAATCTGCCTGGCACCTCTTATGAAAGAGAAGGTCGTTTTTTCTGCTGGGAACTAAACTTAAATCAAAAACTATGGCTAAAGGTGAGCTTGCATCTCCTGCAGTGACAGGAAAATCATGAGGTCCCCTGAGAGCAAACGTATCCCACAGAATTATCTCAGCCTTGTCCAGCTTGGAGATGCTCATGTATCAGAGGGTGTTGAACCTGTGGTTTGGAGATGGTGATGAAAACAGGTAGAGCGGTGGCTTGCTGGAGTAACACTGGAACCACCAAGGACAACCTCAGATCAGTCGCTGTCACTGCCAGCACCCAACACCCTCTGCTTCTTTCTCTCCTCACTGACAAAGGAAAAGGAAAAGGAAAAAGGAGGAAAGAGAGAAGCTGAAACACAATAAAAGAAACCTTCTGAAAGCATCACCCTGTGCAGGAGCAGCCTAGGGACTTGCAGACACACTGCTTGGCTGAGGAATGTAAATGTTGGGACCTCCTCTCTCCCCCTTCACACCTCAACAGCAGTTCAGATGGCTGGAAAAATACTCACGTGGCTTTGCAATAACCCATTGCTTAGTAGAGAAGAAACTGCTAGAGGAGGAATTGCTCCCGCAGGAAAGACATGTTTATCAGATCTCTGTGCATTGAGCAAACACAGCCGAGCTGCAGCAGCACTGGCTGCAGCCGGGCCCGAGCTCTGCGTGCGCCGCCCAGCGCGTACGTGACATTGGCCAAGCACAACAGGTCTCTCATCCCACCATCTCCCCCCCGAAATAGGACCCAGTCCACCAGTGCCACCCCTGACAAACCTTCTCCAGTGACGGTATCTCCAGCTGCTCATCCTGCTTTGTCTCTACTTCTTTATCCACCAATAACTCACTGATAGCCTCCCTCCCAACCCATCAGGTTTTGTCTCTTTCAGGTTACTTCTGCTCCTTTTTGTTTTCTCTCCTTGTCATTTCTTTCTCTAATTCCTGACGTTGATTTATTTCTCTTCTAGTGTTGAGATTAATTGGAGGTTTTTGATACTTTTCTTTCCTCCTCATCCTTTTCTTCCTCTCCCCTCCTCATTCTTTCTTTCACTGGCCTAATTGGCTCCAAAAACCGCTGAAGGCAATTGGCTCCCAAAACCTTTTGGAACTGCATTCTTCTTCTTGGAAAGAATCCCAAAAAACAAATAATAAATGTGTTTTTTAATTAGTGAGAGACCACTGGCCTAGCATTAAAATTACCTTCTGCCAACAGGATGCACTTAACCGACTGCTGATTCGCTCAGTCAACAAGGCTGCAGGGTTCTTTCATTAATTCAAGCAGAGCAAAAAAGTCACCAGCCTTGGCTCTGCAAATAAACAACAGCCGTAATTATGGCAACACATCTGTAGTTAAGGTTAAGCCACTGTTCTTCGGCAACCCAATGCTTTCTAGGCTAACTTGGTAATGAGGGGACCTGCTGAACCAAAACTCCTTCACTTTGCTCTCCCGCAGACCTGCGTCCAGCAAAGATCCAGAAAGGAATATATTTCCTTTACATACACACAGCTCAGCAATTAGGATAATCACCCACAGCCCAAACTATGGCCTTTTAATGTTCATCTTTGCAGTAGTTAATTGTTGGGAACACATCACAAACTCATGAATGTTCTTCTCTGGTAATTGGGCATGGTGGCTATGGCATGACCTCAGATTTTCTTTATGGATAAAAACTAAATATGGCCCAAACTATAGCTTTTTGGATTCTCTGGGATAGGATAAATCCTTTTTTTTTTCATCTTTGCAAGCATTTTGGTTCATTTCTTTTAGTACCAGTAACTTCTCAGTTCCCTTGTGAAGATTTTTTGTTCATCTGAAAATCATCTGACTTCTTGAAAGCGGACTTTAATAAACAGATGTTTAAGAAAGCTTATTTTAAATATCTCCTGGACTCAAGGTTAATATTTTTGCTTGTTAAGAGATCAAGCCTGAATTCGAGACATCAATCAGCCCTTCGCTGGCTGACATATCCCTACAGGCTAAGACTGACTTGCTTGTTAAATTTCTGCAACACCAGACACTGTCTGTTCATCGTTCAGAAGTTGCACTGACTATCATAGTTATAAGTATAGGAAGGTCCTTTGGTTGAATAATTATTATAAAATTCATGCAGGCTTGTCACAATGTATTATTCTGGAAATTAATATGGTGACATCAAATGCCAAATTCCCATTAAAAATTAATCTGCTAAAACAAATCCCAAGATCATCCTTTGCTGGGGAAACCTAAGAGCCAGCCGGTGTATTAATAGTTGTGCATTCAACAGAACCAGCCGCTCCACATCATTCTCAAGCATCAAGAGAGGAGAGTTTGCAAACACCCTGGAATAAGAAGTCGGATTTCCAAGGGGTGCGTTTGCAGCTTGCAAACTCAGGAACGCAGCAAGTCTCTCCGGAGCCTTTCCGGAGCCAGGAATCGTCAAGCTGAAACCTTTTGCTTCTGACAATCTGCTCGGGAAAGGTCAGTCACTTAGTAATGAAGCCATATACATTAGCGGCGCGGAGGGAATACAAATGACAGCTCGTTCTGGGAAATCGCACGCACGGCGCTGCACATGCCACGGTATCTGTCAGCAAAAGTCCCTATTTTTAATTTGTCCCCATGCCCTCTGTTAAGAGATGTAGAACAGATGACGGAGTCAGAAACAAGAAGTCATCTGTTTGCTGACTTGTTCTGATTAATCTCTGACTAAATATATATTTGAGGGTTTTTAGGTAAAGGTTTAGATATGCATGTGCAATGCCAAATCCCCTGCACATCCACTCGTGTGCTGGAATCTCACACTAACTCTTCGGAGAGCTGCTGGGAAACAAGGGCTTTCCCCTCTCTTTCTCTATATGAGCATTTTTGGAGCAAGATTTCAATCACTTTTTGTCTGAAAAGAGCATTTCTTTCCTTCTTCTGAGCTGGAGGAGGTGCTCCTAGAAGGAAATACCTTGAGGACACGTTCTCTAAAATGCTCTAAGCTGTCCCACAGCAGGGTGCTTCATGTCACCTTGCAGACACAAGGGCTCTCCTTGGCTCTGACAGGCCATTGAAGATGTTAGTCATTCCAGGACCAGGAATTAAGCAGTAAATTATCTTTCTCCTGATAAAATTATACAGAGAAATACAGATATACTACATAAAATAAGTAATACCCTTAGACTTCAAGATGTGTTTCTGATTCCCTGGCATAATGAAAGAAGAAAGAAATTAGTTTTTTGCCTACAGAATAATGGTATTTAATGAAATTACAATTTAATTATTTATAGGGTAAACAGGACTCCAAAACCTTTTGCAGTGGAAATAAATTAGGGCTCATCTGTCTTGAGCAAATGCTGCTATTCCAGTCTCCTCTGGCAAAGTTTCATCTGACTGTGCAATTTCCCAGGATTTCACTGAGCACCTGGAGCTGATCCGATCTGTTCCCTAAGGCCGTATCCTGCTGCTTGCTTAATGCTCCTCACCTGCAGGAGCAGTTCGGATAAAGGCAGCAGAAATATTAGTGTAGTCTGGAGCTGCCTGGTTCAGATAACCAAGGTCTGATCCTTAGGGCTTGTCTACGCCGAGATAATAGTGCAAATCTCCTAGGATGTGAAGTCTAAGTGCCACAGGCAATGACACTAAACCCTGTTCTCCACTGAAATTAATTTTTCCCAGTTCACCCTAACCTTATTCCCACAACTGGATTGATCCCAGCAACACAAAGGTGCTTAAAGAAAAGGTTGCTGTGGAAAGCAAAAAGCTGCAACTCAGCAACATCTACTCTGCTTGCTGTTTCAGATATTTCAGATTGGTCTTTAGACATATTTGAACGTAGGAGAGTCATCTTCCCTCATCTCCTACCCATGCCTTTATTTTTAGTAACAAAATTACATGTGTTACTTTTTCTCCTTGTTGCCTTCTAATGTTCACATTGTAGAAAGAGCTTTTCAAGTCCTTTTAATTTCCAAACTTCTGCAATACCAGCAGCCAGCAATGTTCTTCCTGTCATCAAATGTCTTACACTGTTGTTAAATGTCATTTGTCATAGAAGAATGACCATTTTTTTATCTCAAATTTCCCCAAAGTGATAGAGCTTTATTTTTTTCTTAACCAGCAAACTCATTTCTGATATTCAGAATTAAGAGTCAAAATTTAGGATCAAGTGGAATATGCATCCAAGTTATGTCTTCTAAGCAATGACTAAGCTGAGAATTCCATTAGCAGTGTGTTGTGGATTTTGGAGGGTTTTTTGTTTGTTTTTTTTCACAGAAAGGTGATTTTGCAAACTGAATAGAACAGAAGACCTTGAAAATTATCCCTGTGTGAAAAAATAATAGGAAAAAGCAAAGCAGTAAACAGAAGTGCCCAGAGCTGACTGCATGTCACCAGTGCAGCATGCAAGATGTCCTTTAGCTGACAAGCGCTTCATTAACAACAGAGCACAGCACATTTGCTCCCAGGTGCTTGAAATATTCCAGACCAACAGTTCTTCAGTTGCTTCCTTTATTAAGTCCATTAAAGAAGGTAGCTAGGAAGCAATTAGAAGTCAGGATATTTACATGTTACCTTGCAACGCTCAGGGCACTGCAATGGCTCAGCCAGCGTTGCTTCACCGAGGGGCTTCCAGCATTATAAGGAGTAGTCAGGGACAGTGATACCAATTATTAATCTAAGATATTAATCTAAGAAGCACCATTAAAAAGAAAAAAAAAAAAAAAAAAAAAAAAAAAAAAAAAAAAAAAAAAAAGCTCTTCCCTGCAGTGAAAAGCTATGAGGGAATTGAGGGGATCCTGAGTCAATCCCGTCAGTCAAGTGTCTTTCTCAAGCAGCAAATTAACTTCAAATATAAAACCCCCCAAAATTGAAGACTCACGAAAAAAAAGCAAGTAGGAAGATAATTGCCTGGCTGGTCAGAATGAAAGCAACAAATTGCTTTGTAAGATTATTCAGAATGCATGCGACCATCCGAGGGACTTTTCCTCTTGAAAATGGTTGAAGAATCAATATCTACCTGCTATCGAAATTTAGAGAAAATAATGAACTGATGAGTATTTATAGCAAAAGCCATGGTGCATTAGGTATTCCAAAGGACTTATGTAAGCACCACTTTCTTTAATACAGTTTAGAGGAAATGCTTTAAGAAACTTTATCAGCATAAAACACATTTTGAAATTCATGAAAATTAATAATTGGCAAAGCAAAGTTAATTCCATCTAAGTGGAATAAATTAACCCTGCTGGACAATATTTTCCATAAACTAAAATGGTTAATCTGCCAGTTGAGAGAAGAGACTTCACTTCTGATGTTAAACTTAATGGAACAAAGAAGAAAAACTCTGCAGTTGAGGAGGACTTTATGGAAACCCAATAAAGGGGCATGTTCTGTAGAATAAGACCCATTCTCTAAAATATCTAAAATAAACCAATTAACCCAGACAAAGTTGAGGGAACTCAGTGCAATTGTCCTGTGACTGAGCTAAGCAGTGGGTTTCAGCCTGGCCTGAGCTTGCACCTCCCAAGTAGTTTCCTTGGACTATATGCAGCTAGTATGAATTTCTCATCATAGTCCTTCATAGATCTGATCAAATTTGCACCATACCACTCAGAGTTTGACTATAACATGTATTTTATTATATAAATGGTGAATTCCAAGGCTTGAATTTCCAAAGAGTCAACATTTGCGAGAGGAAACCATGAGCAGGGACACTTGTGGCACTGGAGCAATTGCAGAGCTTGGAAGACAACAGTGGTTCAGGTTCCTACCCTGAAATATGCTGAGCTTTGTACCTTATACTTTCTTCCTTACAAAGAGTGGTCAAAACTTATTTACTGCAGCAGTCAAATTTAGCAGAAATTTCTTGATCAGGGTACTTTGTACTTTACAGAGTAATTTTGGGTAGTTAAGGGCATCTCAGATGTGCAATGCATCCTTTTGTAGCTGCCAGCCAGCTTCTGATAGCAATTGCCCCTTCATGTCAAGAGAAAGATGTGAATTCAATTTTTTGGCACCAAAGGTGTCAGTATTAACATTTAGCAGGAGATGCTCCCTGCCAGCTAAATCAAATGATTTTTCTTAACACTGACTACATGTCTTCAAGCTGTCTCCCAACAAGGGCTGAAAACAAACCTCTCTCATTTATCCTCAATTTAGTTTATCCTCTCTCTGGCTGGTTTCCTTCACGTTCTCTTTGCTGAAATACAACACCAGGAGCATTGGCTACATCACCTGTAATGGAATCCCTCAAATAGGCTTTTGCTCTCCAATTTAGGGGAATCTCCAAGTGCCACCTGCTGGTAAATCTAAAATATCACCACAGCTTCCTCCTTCTCAGGCTTGTTTAAAAGAGATCATTTTGGATCAGAAGGCTTTTCCAGAATCCATCTCTTTCCTGGGGTTATTCACCTGATTTGATTTCTGCATCTGAACATCATCATCTCAAAGCAAAAGCGGTTGTCACATTTGTCGGGGTTCAAATGAAAGCCACACACACCACCAAGCCTCATAGTATCTGGCTAGTTAGGTTAGAAGAGTCTAAGATTTGTAGTCTACTAAAATCTAAATGAAATCTCCTCCAAGCTTTCTAGACCACTAAAAAGTTTGTCCTCCCCAACGAATCGAAACCACTCCATCTCTCAAGGTTCTCGCTGTAATTTAGTCAACTGATGGTCATTTCTATTCATATATATAGGTTTTTCATGCTACCAAACTCTGAGCTCGCAGGAACACACTGTCCAGCTGTCACACACTTCCACAGCCACAAATACAGAACTGACAGTGCCATTTCTCATAGTAACATGCCTTCCCTTCCAGCAGAAATTCCTTGGGGCAAGGGATGACTTCTTTTTCTTTCCTTCTTTCTTTTTCTGTACTCTGCCTAACACAGCGGGGTGCAGATTTGCAGTTAAGAAGCATGTAATAGGATCTACAGGATAATACGTGATAACAAGCGGGGTGGTAATTGATGTAATTTGGTGTGTGCTGTCACTGGAGTTCCCTCTCCTAAGCTCTTTATTGAATAGACCTGTCCTTGTGATTCCTTGCTGGTCGAAAAGGTCGTTATTATTATGCCCATTTGGCATAATGATGCCTATTTTTCTATAGCTCCTCTTGCTTCTGATGGTTCAGGGGTGCATGTGAGGTGGTCCTCAGGGGACTGCCCCCTTCCTTGGGACCTATGAGGGGTCTATATTTCTGCTGTTCACTCCTTTCCTTTGCTGCTCCACTTTGCAGCTAGCTGGATGGTGCAGATTTCTGAAGTCCAGCGTTTGATATGGAAACAGAGGGATGGATTGGAGCGGAGTTATGATCCTCACAACACCCACTCTGTCACCGCTGCTGTTTATGCACTTCAAAGCGAACGCTTTCCAGTCTAGCACATCACTGCCAGCTCCTCCTTGCTTCTCATTAGCATCCATTCAGGCTCCCTTTGAAATTCTCCTTCCAGACCAAAACACATGAGAAGAGAAGCCAGCTTCACTCTAATCTGCATCTTCCAACTAATTCCTCTCCCAGGAAACTGGCTCCACCCAGACCATGCTGGAAAAGAGCTGAGGAGTTTGGAAACCCTTTTGGTTTTAGGTCTTAGCTCGCATTGCTAGTAGACCCCTTTCCATCTGCACCACCTCCCGCTAGTCCCATTTTCAGTCCACACATTTCAAAACAAACAGCAGGAGCTAATACAAGGCTGCTTGCTTAGATTTCTACTAATCATCTTCCCCTCGTTCCATCTGCTGCATTTCTTTTTTGGTCTGTCCCACCCTGCACTCAATTTTATAGTGTCTACAATGCAAAAGAATTAATCAAATACCATCTCACACCAAAGTCCCTAGCATCTGCTGTTCCATATTTGGTCTCCAGCAAGAGCTGCTCAGACCCAGCCTTATCTCCATTGTTTGCACCTCAGTTTGCACTAGATAAAATGAACAGTACAATTAATTAACTAGTAATTGAATCAGAGAGGTCCATATACGCTATTAAAAATAATCAAAATTGCTCTGCTTTTCATGAAAACATCATTTTGTAACTTCTTTTCATTGTATTAATTATTTACCATGCGTTTATGATAACAGTAGCTAGAATTGTAGCTAACCTTGGGATCTCCCCACTGCAGAACCAAGCAAGGGCTGCAGGCCACACTGGACGAGCAAGCAGAAGACAACAGGAGCAAGGGAAGCAAAGACAGGCAAAGCTTCTCAATGATCCAGACCGTATGTCCAATCTCAGATTAATAAGGCTTTCATGAGTGTATTTTTCTAACAGAACCTATAAATATAATTTCTCAAAAAAAAAAAAAAAAAAAAACAGAAACAGTACATACACCTCTATTGGGCTGACATGGTACCCATTCTTGCCTTTAACTACCCGCACAAGATCCTCAGACTCTCCAACTCTGTTTTATGCATTGATTTGTGGCACTGCTCATCCCAAACACCTACCTTTTCAACACTGTCCTTCAGTCCTCAACAAGGCCTTGCGCCCTGTCGCTGCGTCACCTCGATGTGATCATCTTCACACTCAGACAGGAGGACTCTCCAGGAACACGTTTAGGAGACTCCATCCATCACAGTCCTTCACACTCCTTTCTATCATTCTCTTCAAGACAACTATGGTCTCAACTGCAACACAAGGAAAGACATTTCTTACTATAATAGACCCAATTACACCAACTTTTTCCATGAAGAACACCTTGTCTGGCATGGCATCTGTTTATATTTGCCAGTCCTGGATTTCAGCAGCACATCTCTCAGATTGGATGTGTTGTCTCTTTTAGTATTAACGTCATTACTTCACTAACATCAACCTAATGAAACAGCGGGCCTGAGGACATTAATAGAAAACCTATTATCCACCAGTTCCATCCCACTTCTACTCTCTTTTGAGGAATGGTACCTCAGGAATTCATTTGTTTGCTGCTCATTAGTTTTTCTGGACCCAACAAAAGAGCCATTTATTCTTGCACAACTAAGCCTGGTGTGTTCTCCTGAAGATAATTAATGAGCCTACCACTCAGCAGCAGGAAAGTAAAAGGAGTTGGGATATGTTTAATAAAAATATATCTCATAATGTTTACTGACCAAAGAGATGTTCGACAGATGCTCCATCTTTAGCTATGTTTGAATTATTCCCTGAGCAAACAATACAAACTGCACACTTAATCTTACTGGATATAAAAACAAACACGGTGCTGGTATAAGGTGGCATACAAAGCATGCTGATTTGTTCTTTGCTTGAATATTTTCTGCACAACGCTTTCTTGGCAATTTATTTTTTTCCATTGGCTACAACAAATTAAACATCAAAACCTGTTTATCATCTCATGAACTTTCAAGGCTAATAGAGAGGCTCCAATTTCAGCTGGTAAGGTGCCTCTTGATGGATTGCGTAAATAAAGCTTCAAAGATAACAGAAAACCAAAGGCTGTTCTTTTTCTTCTTAATTTATCAAAGAGACAAGTGAATAGAATGATAAGCACTATATTCCTTAAAACTTCTGAGGTGGTTGAGTCCTCTGTAGAGGAAAAATCACTGCAATGGATTAATGAGGAGCTGCTTTGCTGCTTTCAGATCCTTCCCTTGAAAGTCTTCCAGGCATCTTGCCTGTGGAGAGGAAGATGGGGAAGTAATGAGCAAAATAGAGGGACGGTCCAAGAAACTGTTGCTCACAGCTTCACGGGACAGGCAAAGGGGACCTCAGTGCACCCAACACCCCCTTGGGGAGCAGCAGCCAGGGCCACTCCACGACCAACCTCCCAAGCACTTGTGCAAGCCCAAATGTGCAACTTGGCCTTCAACGTAGGCATTTCTTGCACATCAGCGCAAACATTGCCTTAAAAAATGACAAAATCGCTTGTCACCTTGACCATTGAAACCTGGAGTTATGTCAGGCATACCAGACACCAAACGGTGAGCGCAAGCCAGGGTATCTAAGGAGCAATTTGACCCACGAGCCATTAGTCAACGTCAGCTGGAGCTGGATCCCTCCATGGTGGCTGCAGAGTGGAGTAAGACTCTGGGCAGTATAGACTTTGCATGCACTTAATACATTAATACTTCCCTATAATTAACTTATTTGCTCATAAATCATAAATGGACTGAGCCTAGTAAAGGTCTTTTATATCTTCATAGCTGCCATATGGTAATTCACAATAAATTATAACAACTTATTCAGGAGCCTTAAAAGGAAAGGGGAGGAAGACTCAACTTGGAAATAGTCTGGCACCTTCTCCACCAGGAGCTTCCTATTATTTGCCTTGCAGAAGGACAAATTTGGTTCTTTTCTTGATTTCTCAAAGCTGAAAAACAAAACAAGATTTTAAGTAGCTCTCAGATGTAGCTGGGGAGTCACCGTACAACTGCTGCCAACAGTTCCAGCTGACTATGTTGTGCTTGGAGTCTATTAGAATCACGTAGAAACGTGAATTTTTTTATGGAAACATTTGTAACAAGGCCAAGGACAAGCTCCTGCACCTCCTTCATCCTTGGCAGGCTTAAAATTGTCAGCAACAAGACAGGAGAGGAGCTTCTTTCCTATTGTGTATATATATAAATTCATGTGCAGTCAAGGCTGCAGTGAGGCAAGTTCAGATATTTGCCCTTTGGTTCTGTCTCACCGTGTCGGTTGTCACTGTACACTTTTAAACAGAAATCGAACAAAGCAATAAAACATCAAGGAGCTAACACGTCTGATTCATGCTGGTGTTTGTCCAGATTTAGGTAATTCCTTTCTCAGCTCCACTTCAGAAATGAAGGAAAACTGAACACTGCTGCAGGAACACACAAGCCAGAGTGCAGCGGTCTCTGTGATGCCCTGGTACAGAGTGATGTGGCCTTTGAGGAAAAGGAAAGATGTAGATGGAAAGGGAAGAATAAAGAGATGTCCTTAGTTTAACACTCACTACTGCAATGAAAGGATTAGCAAAATGACAGGGGACTTGTGGGGCAGCCACTGCTGTGGTGGAGCTGGAGATTGGAAGCATTAGAGATTTCACGAGTCAAGAAAGGTTTGGTGGCCTGGAGATGGAAAACCTACAATTCCCTCAGCCCTCTTCAGGGTACATGATCTAAGGGCAAGCTGGTTGCTGTGGCACGTTGCACTCAGAGCTCTTCAACTCAAACCAGCCCTTTAAGAAGAATGAAAATATATAGACTCTTGTCTCCAAGTTCAATAAAAGCAAACTACCCCCGGGCAAACTGAACAAGATCTGATTTATATTTGCACATTAGAAGAGTCATCTGTGCTGCAGCATTTCTTGAGCAACACCGTCCCACAGAGAGACTTTTCTCTTACCGGGCTCCCCTGGCAGGTTCTGTAGTTCTCGGTGTAGGTCCCTGTGCTCGCAGGGCGGCAGAGCCGCTGCCACCTCCGCTCTCTTGTGGAGCATCCAATTACACCCATGGCAGGTGACAAAACTCCACGGACAGGTATTTTGCTCGCGGTGGGTTGTAGATCACATGTGCACGATAAGAAACGCTCTGCTTGGAAAAGGGAGGCAGCAAGACTGATCGGAGTGACCTGGATGGGCACAGAGACACCAGGGATGTTCTGCACTGGCTGTTGGAGGGACACAAATGCTCAGGGAAGAGCAGGACCGTGCACAGGCAGGAACATAAATCATCTGCAGGTCTTCAGTGCCACTGGGTAAATAAATCAGGTTTTTCTACTTCCAGCAATCTCATTTATCCTGCGACAGCCAAGTGCAGGCACTGGTGGTCGCTCAGATCTGCTGAGGTTCCATCATCGGGCACCACAGGAGAGCAGAGGGCAGAAGAAATGAAGATGCCCTTGAGGATATCAGGAGGGATAGAAGGACAGCTGCTCAGAAAACTGGGATGTCTCGTTGGCTCTGTGTGAATAACTGCTTGCACATCCTCCTCGATGGGGTGGATGGGGCCTGCAAAATATAGACCTTTCCATATAACAAGCAATCTGGCTTGAGAATAAAAACGCATCTTTGATAAGTAGAGAGGCAGGAGGGACACCTCAGCACATATTCTGGGAAGGGAAAAGTACAAAATCACTGGTAGCTGATACCACAAGGAGAGAGAAAAGCGGAGAACTCTCAACCTCCTAGACCCCGACTGCACCTCCAGGCATTCCTGAAGCTGCAAGGCCCAATTTCCCTCCACAGCCATGGGACCAGGCTGACTTCAGTGGGGACACCCACAGCTGTGCACACAAGTATTTTCATTGCACTTCTCCAAGTCTCCTTGATAAATCATATCGCTTATAACACCAAGAGGGCTGCGACACTGAAACCTCTGTGTAAATCCCTGCCCAAGCGGCCATACATGAGCTGCAGGTCGGGAAGGATTTGGAGAGGGCAACGAGACGGGCAGGGTAGAGCCTGGAGTCTTGTAGCCACATGATCAATGTTGCTAATAACAGCTTGGAGAGAGGCTCAGCTCAGCACTGCGGCTCTGAGCTGGATCAGGAGGGGACGTGAGTGATGGGAGATACCTCAGATAACACTGCGGTTCCTCCCCTCGAGGAGTCTGAGCTTTAAGTGGCTCGGGGAGAGCTATTGGACACCTGCACTAACCAAAACACATGAGAAATTGCTGCCAGCAGGGTTACTCTAATATTTGCAGGGGAAAAAAACATTTTCAATGGGCAAGATTGTTACATGAATGTGAGGAACCTGATGGCTGACCTGAACTGACTCCTCAGAAGCACCCTTGATAGGGACGTTTCATGAAGAAAGCCCTCAATATCTCAAAAAAAATTGAACTGAAGGAACCAAAAATATATGGCAAATAGAAAACAGTAACCTGCTCTGAGCACATTAACCACAACCCAAATAACACTGAAATGAAGGTAAGTAGAACACAATAGTTCCCATATGGTCTCTAGCAGGTGTATGCATAAAACAGTTCATTCTTTTAAACAGCTTTGCAAAGTTTAGATGCTACCCAGTAGTAGCACAAAGAGGGAGGGAAGGTTTCTCAGAGCTTCTTCTAAGGAAATCCCAAACTCCAGACAAAATAGCTATAACAGAATCTACCCCAGTTTGCTCTGCATCCATGTACATTTCTGAGTTTGACGCGCGTTATTACATTTATCTCAATCTAGGATCTCATTACAGCTATCTGGAATTAGCTCCCTTAACGAGAGAGGGAAATATTCCATTCAGGCTAAGGATTAGGAAGAGATACAAACACCTGAAGTGAAAATTGGCCGTACCTCCAAAAGGATCGATGAGCTCTGTTTCATCCCAAGGAGCTTCCAGTTCTGCAGCCAGGGAGGGTCTAGTTTTTGGATGTAAAAGGTTTTGTGACCAAGAGAAGAGCAGGGGTCCCTCATCTGCAGGGACCCAGCCAGCGACTGCCCAGAGGACACCCAAGCAAGACCGTGGCCTGGGCCACCACCAGTGAAGACCCTGAGACCTGATGGGGTGGCTTGGACAGACCCAAGGTTCGAAATCATCCGTCCCGGCAGCTGGTTGTGCTGCAGGCCACCTCCACTCTAAGGCCAAGCACGGTCAATGGACTAGGAAAACAGAGTGCTCGTGCCAGGAACAGGTCTGGTACGTGTCAGCTGCTGCCAGGGGGAAGTCAAATACAAACACCAGCTGCCCAGCACACTTTCCTGTTCCTGTAAATCACTGGAATTGCTGTGAACTCTGCCTTCCCCAACCTGCAGCAACGGGGCCGTCCAAGCTGGTGCTGCTTGGGAGCTCAGAGACTCCCTCGTTGAAGAAACACAAGGGCTGATTCATTAAGACTCACAATCTGCAAAATGCTTTAGAAATGCCCTAAATAGAACATTATTGTCATTGAAACCGGTAGACAAACAGTTTTATGATACGTTTGCTTGTGAAAGAGACTGTGAAAGTCTTTATTTCGGGAAATATCAGTGTAATTTCTTCTGCAAGATAATATCCCATAGAGGAATGAGCACCAGTGCCGAAGTAGGAACAACCCAGCTTATCTTGAATATCAAAATGTACAATTGTGCAGTGCCTGCAAAGGAAATAACGGATAACTTGCTATTGCATAAGTATATTCTCATTATCATCATGAGTCACTTATTATCTTTACAGCATAGCTTCTTCCAGTGTCAGACCCACAGTTATCTCTAAATAAGAGCCTTATATATCTAAGTTCTTGTTAACCAATCTCGTAACAGTTTTGCAAAATATATTTTGCTGACCTTTAGCTGTTGCCTTCTTGTTGGTCCATCCCAGCCAGATCCCTGTGTCTCCTCTTGGACAAACAGTCAAGCTCCTTGTGATGAAATTACACACTGATTCTATATCCTCCTTATTTTTAACTATTCCATGAGAGAGTAGAAACAACAGCATGAGCCTTATCTGACCAGTGACCCCAAAACATGAGAAACTTGCAACCTTTGCACAGATATATAATGAACCAAGAAAGGGTTCAGTTACTTGGCTAACAGAAATATTTACCCAGCTTTAGGGAAAATAAGTCAGCTGAGGATCTGCAGATTTTTATCCAAGAACTTCTTTGATGACAACTTAATATGGAATTTGGACTCCAAAGGGTAGCTGAACTTCAACAAGCTCTGAACTTCAAATTCTCTGCAAAGAACATTGAAAATTACACTTCCTTCTGGCCTACAAATATGATTTATTTGTTATTTATGGTGGAACATTCTCTCATCATTTAGGAGACTGATTATGCAATTTATGCATTTATAGACATAGATCCTACCATGAACACAGGCACTGCATAAACACCTGAGATGGTGTAGGGAAAAAACTGAGGTTTTTGGTATCTTGGGAGAGGTTTTAACCTGCTCCCAACTGTCACATGGCAGTTAAAGTGGAACTGTACTCATGCTTTTATTCAAATAGCTACTCTAAAGTTACAAAAGATAAGTACCACCTTTCAGCATGAACAAACCTGAATACATACTAAAAATAATTCTGCATTAACTCCTGAAGTTACAGTCTCCTGGAAGACTGTAAATGGGTATGGTGTGTGATTACACGCTTTGCATAACCATATGTCAAAAATTCAATAGAATGAAAATTGCATATCCAGAAAGTGAATTTGCAGCATTCTGAGAGGTATTTATATGAAAGCATTTTTTGAACTCTCAGGTCTTTCAGCTAAGCCCAAGCTCTCGATATGAATCCTTTTTTACCACACTGGTTAGATCACTACATTATTATAGGGGACGGACAAACAAATCCAAAACACAATTTAGGGATTAGGGTATGATTCCCCCAGCCTTAGTTATAACATTTGGTGCCAGTCACAATGAGTAGCCCTGCTGAAATCAATGAAACCAACTGCAGAACAAGAAAATATTTGACATAAGGAAGGCAAACAGAAGCAGAGCCAGTACCCTATCGTAGTGCCAAGACCCTTTTTAAACCTTCCTACTGTCCCCTGGTTTTTCATATCTCACCTGCATTTTTACCCCAGCTGATTCCATGTCAAATTAATTATTTCCTCGAGCATCTCTTTTGGACCAAGTTGGCCCTGGCTCAGGCTAGGAAGAAATTAGCAATCTATCCCACACCCTCTTGGAAACCATGGAAAAGTGGGAGCAAAAGGTTATCATCCTCTAGTTATCATCCTTCTACTGTAATATCTCAGTGTTACCTCATCACCAACAGAGCAATAGGAAGGCAAAGTTTTCAAGAAAGAAAGAAAAAGAAAATCCATCTTGCACTTTTGTTTGAGGAAAAGAACCACGGGGTTGCATTTCTTTCTCATAAGTTGGAGGCAAATCTTCATTCTTGAATCTTGAATTTTCAAAAGGTGCTGTTGCTGAGATTCTCTACAATATCGGAATACACAGAGAGTAAAATATTTGTTAAATTCAGTATAGCAAATTAGAGCCTTTTATTCTTAAATGTTATGGTGAAAACAACTTCATTTTATATATGCAAGAATGAGTTCTATAAATCCAAATAAAGCAGCACTGTAAGCCAGCAAAACATAATATAAAATGAAATCATAATTAGCAAGTTAAAAAGTTGAGATTACTGCAAATGGTGACTTCAGATCATTTGAAATACTGAAAGTTAGACCTTACTGCTAACAGGATACTATAACCTTGATCTGTAGAATTTTTTAAATAATAGTATATTTTATTTTTACTCTCTATAAATATAGATAATAGTATCCAAACTCAGAGCAGATAAATGTGCGATAAGAATAGCTAAAGTAACTGTAAGTTCTTGGGAGGATATTAAATACTGGAACAGCTCCCAGAGGGAGTTTGTAAATTAATTTGAAGTTCTTAAATCCCTATGGATGTAAGCTAGTTTTCCAACAAATTATTATGTTCAACAGTATCACGTATTATTTGGAGAGGAATAATTCCCTGCAGAAATCAGTGGGGTGGGTTGTCATTTCACCTGACTACAGGCTCCTCAGCTAGATATGTAGGATAAGAGCTGAAAACTCCCCACAGACACAAGGAAAGCGGATCCTAAAAGCTCTTCTGAGCTGTCTCCTCGAGGAGCTCCCTTTCCTCGCAGGTAATAGGGAAAGCATCAATAACTAATTCAGTTAGACCTTTAAAGCGAATAGAGCAAATGTCTCATTACATGAAGTTCAAAAATATCAAGTGTGAGATGAGACTGGATGGTTCACGGCTTTTTCTGGATGGAAGGAAACTAGTTTTGATGCAACCTCCTATGTCACAGGTGACTATACCCAGCCTTTGGTACAACTCAAAAAGTTGTGTTTCATACAAATATATTGTCCTGAAAGGCCCACAGCTGCAATTAAAATAAAACAGGGCATAAGACATCAACCATTTTCTTAGTATTTGCCCATTGGCTAATTCACCCGCTCTTAAAAGCTTCCATCTACTTGAACAGTCATCGGTTCTTGCTGTCTTTTATTTTTTTTATTTTATATTTTTTCCTGCTAGATGAAGAAGCCCTTTGGGGCACATGATGCATCCCATGTCCCATTGACCAGTTTAGTAGAGTCACCTCTCAAAACTTCTTTTGGATAAAATAACCAGTCAAACTCTTAGACATTTTTCCAGCTTGCAGAACTATTCTATGGCTTTTGATTGTAATGGTTCTTGTAGCATTAAAAGTTAATCATCTGCACCAAGTAATGAGCCTGACCCTTCTCTCGCTGGGTGTCTACATGCCATAACCAGGACCTAGAGTTGCGAGTCACACTTGCAATGAGTGTTTTATATGTGAGTGCTGGGTGGCAAACAAACTGGGACAAAAGTTTGAATATGATCTTAGGGGGTTCGGAACAGATTTTTAAAACAATTGAGCAACTGACAATTAAAAAAACAAAATCTGACCATAATTTTGCCTCCGAAAACTGTTAGGTGTTGGGGACTTCTGCAAATTAATTCCTTTCAATTTACTGCATTGCAGCCCAGCAACTTTATATGCAACTTCCACACAAAGAAGAACCTTTATTTTTGGGAAAAGAGTCACTTGCCATCAGTTTATATCTCTCCACTGACATGTTTTAGCAGAGCAGCATAATTTTGTGTCTTATATAAGACAGCCTAGATAATTACCAAATGTCCCATATGTTGTAGGTCATTCCCACAGCTGTTGATGTTTAATCTCGTCTGCTGCTTCTCCAAGAGCAAGAATCCTACAAAGATTTGATGCACATAATATATTAAGTGGAGGAAAAGGATTCCTTTCTTTAATAATAAAGAAAAAGAAGAATACAAAAAAAAGAAGGAAATGTTTTGAACTAGCAGAGCAAAACATTTTAATTGAGCCAAGTCAAAAATCAATCTAAACAAAAATAATATTAAAATCTCTCACAAGAGGGAAAAAATTCATCCAGACCTGAATTGAAGGGGGAATATTAAAAGACATGCAAAAAGCAGCCCAATGCCCAGCAGAATGACTTATCCTCTTTGGTAGTTTCCACCTGGCAATTGCAGATCCCAAGGTGAAGGATTCTTGTGACACCATCGGCCTTGTGTATAGGGGAAGCAAGGAGAGAATTTTGTGAGCAAAATAGGTCATGGATCAGCAGGAGAAGCACGTTGTCAAATTAAACCATGAGGATGCGTATCTTCCAAGAAGGTGCCTTTTTTTCCCTGCAGATATCAATTAGCGCAGTAGAATCTGTATTCTAAATCAAACAAGATAATTGTGATTTATGGGTCAGCCCATTGCTCTGGCAGCAGCTTCACAAAGGAGGAGAGCGGCTACGCTCACTCCTTACAAAAAGAGGGTGATTTGGGTAAGGAAGCTCAATCGGTTGAACAATGCCCTGCAAATGAGCATAAAGATGATATTGCAGAGCAAAGCGTGAGTCATGGAGAATTACTTAATAAGAAACAGCAAGTCAAGTGCAATAGAATTTGGGTAATGTGGATATCTCCTGGAGCTCTGCCTAGCTGTAGCAACAGGCAATGGAAACAAGAGAGGGAACACAGCAAAAATACCCAGCAATGAACTTCAAAAGCAGTGAAGATGACAACAGGTGACAAAAACCAAAGACTCAGGCACATCTTGTTTCTTATAGCGTGAATAAGCTCTGAAAAGCGAGCACAGAAATTACCAAGAGGTCTGTTCTTATGATATTTTGCCCACTGTTCTGTCAGGAAAGAGAAACTAATGACAGCAGTGATTGAGGGTAGATTTTGACACTTTCAAGTACATAGAGTAGGTGTAGAGAAGATTACAGTTATGCATACAGATGGAAAAAGTAGATCACTGGAGAACTCGTGTGTGACAGTATTAAGACAGATAAAGTAATTTATCTTAGAGGAAACGATTATACATTTGAGATTTTTTTCCCCTCCGCCTGGAGTCAAAAAGAGAGAATATCTGATTTTCTTGCATATGATCTACAAGATGTGTCATGTGCTTCTGGTAGTGTCAGAGAGGAAAAAATAGTTTAGGGAGTGGGCGAACATTTGGATTTCTACCTGACTGACAATGTGCAAACCAGGGAATTAGCCCAGCATCAATGAGTAGCTAATTAATTTCCACAGTAAATACCACCAACACAGTAGAAAAATGGGAAGATTCAGAAGGAATTTATTGTCTTGGGTTTTAAAATGTATTCAAATGAAAAATAATGTTCCTAATTCCCTACCCAAGACTTCCTTTTAGAGGATCTTGGGCTTCTGATTTTAGGAATGTTTTGGAAACAGTGTTTCTTGGGAATTGATCTAGTCTAGTTACTAAGATTAGAAAAGGATGGAAACAATGTGTTTGGAAAGCAGCCTTCAAGTAGCTTAAAATTATTTAAGATATCGACTTTGAAACAATTGCAATGCTATTTAGGCAGTGGGCAAGCAATTATCTATCCTGTAAGGCAAAAACAGCTCAAAAGCATTTCAGAAGTGGAAGGCAGAATACTTGTACGAAATATATATTTTGTTCTTACTGTTAATCTTTCATAATTTTATCTGTCAGAAACATGCAGTCATTACAGGAATTTTAGAGAACTTCACATTCTTCTATATCGTCTTCCTCGCCCTATCTTTGTGAGCTCGAGAAATTAAGAGTTTACAAAAGCATCAAAACAGGTGTATGTACCTAACATCCTATTCATAGCAGTAATGTATGTATTTTCTAAGAATCTGGACAAGAGACACCAGATGGCTGGGCTTTTACAGATATTTAGGCATCTATACATAAAATAGGTATCCAGTTGTATTTGCAACACTTTGCAAACCCTTAGGATCTCTAAATAACTATTAAGAATCCGGATGCAACGTTTTCATCCTACTAAAACATACTCCAGATCACAAAAGCATCCTTCTAAAACCCTCCAGGACCCCAGGGCTGGGTGTAGACCCCAAAATGAGGAAAAGTGGCTTTGAAAACCGTTAGGAAATATGAAGGACTCAGCTGAAAAGGACACCATAAACTTCCAGTGAAGAGCCACAAAAAACGGGAAAAAATAAAGCAGAAATAAATGCTAACAAAAGCAAACACATTCCTTAGATTCATTTAGCCCTTTCTGTGAGCTTGGATTTCATATCCTCGTAACGTCAGTAAAACTCCCTAT
This sequence comes from Crypturellus tataupa, assembly GCA_034781795.1. Classification (NCBI taxonomy): domain Eukaryota; kingdom Metazoa; phylum Chordata; class Aves; order Tinamiformes; family Tinamidae; genus Crypturellus; species Crypturellus tataupa. The sequence continues at coordinate 5,451,486 of JAWLRI010000995.1, forward strand.
TAAACTAAAGTGGCATCAGGGCTTTTTTAAGCTGTATTTGCATTTCCTGACTCGGAAGCTGCCCCAGAGCACTGCAGGAAGGAACATCTTCACCTTCGAGCTACTATAAATGGGTCGATCCTGCATTTCTTGGCACGGAGCTGGCACAACTGCTCCCAGCCAGGGCCTGGGGCAGCGGCCAGCCCGGCACAGCCCCAAACATCTCCTGAGCAATCGCAGGATGCACTAAAATAAACCCGACTTTGGCCTTTGGGAAGACCGGTGTGAAAAGCAGCTCCACATTCTTGAGCACTCACATAAATACTGAATATCTCAGCTGAAGGCAGCCCTCGAGCCCTCGTAACAGCTCTAGGAAAGATAGGAGAAAGCAAGAACTTTGCTTCTTACACAGAATATGTGTTTTTAAAGCTGCTCTTGCAGGATTATAGGTTTCTACTTAGTGATTTTTTTTTCTTTAGGTTTCTGGAAGTGCGGTGAATTAATTTACATCAAAATACAAATGGAAATAATTGGGTGGAACAATCGGAGGGTTTTAAAATTAAACAAAAAAGTCACAGGGGAAAATATATTAGCTCTAATTCCTATTTTTGTCTCAAAGGCAATCAACAAAATTTTATAACTTGAATCATCTGAAAAATGAGTTCCAAAACTTCATTAGTCATTTTTGTTCAGTTTTAGATATGCATTCCAGGAAAGATTAAAAAGCAAAACAAAACCCACATGTTTTAAAGGGACAGTTCCTCCTACACTTGTCAAAATTGCCTTACTGTAAAAAAGTTCAATTAAAGTGATTATATGGTAGATATAATCAGATAAAATTGATGAGGATTCATAATTAATGATCGGCTTGCTGTAGCCTGAGGAAAAACTAATTTGAGAATTAGTTCCTCACACAATCTTCCTCTTTACGTAACCTATTTAAAAATTTAGCAATAGGTTAACTGATAGCAAGGATTGATAATTCCTGAAGTTAATAGTCTGCAGGTTGCAGTTCACTGTTCTCTACCTGTGCTAATTATTATACAGCATGAATATTATTCAAATTATTTTACAGTACTGTACTGCTTTTTCACAGGCATGAGTTCAAAACTAATTAAAACACAATTGAAATGGATTTCCCTATGCTCCCTATACATAGGAAAATGTTTCTTATTCGTAAGGAACGTTATATACTGAATAATAATAGCTTATTGCATAGTCTCAAACAGCAATGACAACTCTGCTTTCATCTTCAAGTTAAAATGTCAAGGGAAGTTTTATCCTACTAAGTGGCAAGTACTTATTTATTATTCTATATTAGTGGCAAATATTTCAAAGAGCTGAGAGTTGACATATTTCTCCTGGCTTTATATTTCATGCAGCTTTCCTTTTTTTGACCACTATTATAGATATGAATAAGCTAATATTATTATCCTAACTCATATTAGCCATTGAGCTTTTGAAAACCATTTCCATGAAGTTACAGCGCTGAAATTGAACCCAATTTAATTTGCTCCGTGAAAGAGCAATTGTTCCAGATGCAATAAGGCTTCAGGACGATTACGGTAATCCCTGTCACATGCCCATGGATTTTCTCTCTGCCCAAGCGCATTCGGTAAGAAACACTTCTGCATCATCTTCACCGAGGGCATCTTGCACCTTCTTCTAGGCCATGGTGAGAAAACACCAACATGTTGCAAAATCAGGAGGGCTTCACCCACGAGTCACCATCCTGCCCTGCACCATCCTGCACCATCTCTCATAGAGCTCTGCACTGACACAGTGCGTGCGATGGGGACACACCAAGAGAGCCCATTTGCCATCTGCAGGCATCTCCCCTGCCTCATCACAGTAATATTTGGTTGTAGGAGCTGGAGAAGCAAAGACAGAGAGACACCAAAGCTAGTGAAGACAGTGAAGCATCAGGTCTTGCAGTGGTTCCGTTGTGCTAATGGGAAATTGGAAAGGCAAGAGGTGTTTCCTTTGCTTTTCCTTTCCCTTTTCCCAACTCTGCTTGGTCTCTAGGCTTTCCTCTCTCTTCCAGCTTATAAATAATAATAACAGAAAGAATCTAAACCAAAGCTTGCTTTGAAAGGGAGTAAACATAGGAACAAGGGGGTTGTTCTGCTTGTTTTAATGAGGAACCTTACACATTTGGAACAATATAAAAATTCTGATTCAAACCTTGACCTCCTCCAACCAGGGGTATTGCCTGAATGTGGAGCAGTGATAACAGGTATCAAGTCCTTGTCCAGAACTGAGAATCTACCACAGGACGCCAGAGTCCAACCCAACACAGGGATGAGGAGACAGCCCTTTCCCAAACCAGAGATCAAAGCATTCCCATCACTCTTGCATCCCCGATCCCATTTAATCTGTGTTATAAGAGATTATAGCAGTGTTAATAGTGGCACACACAAGGCTATAATTCTGCAATTTCCTTGCAAGACTCAGACCATGTAGCCATTCAGCTGCCTAAGGAAAAAGGAAGTGTCTTGTATTTCAGATCAGCTTCACTGTAGTAATTGAAACTATAACTTTTTCTCTAAGCTTTCATCGGTCTTTTTCTTATATTTCTGCAGGTCTTTCTGAAGAGGGAAAAAGGAAAGGGTTGTTTTTCTTCATGAAGAATTTTCCTTAAAAAATACTGAAACAAATCGATTTGTTCTGTCATCCTACGGGTGACTGACTTCAGCTTGGGAACTCAAGAGACCAGCTCAGCTGACCGAAGCCTCCTTAGAGGGGCCACATCCTCTGTCTTGAGCTGCTTCCCTCTTTTACAGCTGCTCTTTGGGTTTTACACAAGGCTCCCATCCTGAACACTGACAAGAGTTAAGAAATAATCAGCAAATTTGATTACTTGAGTCAGACTGTTATGAATGATAAATCAGATATTACAAAAAGGAAGTTTTATGCAGCAGGAGCAGCACACAAACAACTAAGCACCAGAGCTCCTTCCAGGCCTGCTGAGAAACTGGGTGTTCCGTTTTCTTACATTTTTTTTCAGTCATAGAGGCAAATATGCCTTAAAGTGGCAGCTATCCACAGAGAGCACATGCATCCTCCTGAAATAATGTTTATCTAAAACGCTAACATTTATGCCCACCCTGGAAAAGGCTGCGTGCTGCTCTCTTTGCTCAGATCCTGCTGGATACACAAACGTCTCCAAACTCGCACTGTTTATGTGAACGCTCTCGCTCCGAGCTGGCTCTGCGAGCAGACTCAGCTCGCACCGAGGCTGCTAATAAATAACTGCCTGGGGCAATAGATCTGCTCTATTAGCGTGAGCAAGCAGGGAGGCACGCGGGCAGAACGCCTTCGTGCTGCCCGCTGGAAAGAATTCCCTACTTGGATTGCGTTAGGGTAACGGTGACGTGGCGGAAGGCACAAAGGCTTAGCTGTCTAAAAAGGGCTGCAATATATTAAGAATTTAGATTCATTATTCAGTACAGAGCTGCATCTCTTTCACGCTGTTCTAGATCCTTTTTCACTCCTTTTTTAAGCTAACATCAGGTCACCTTCTATCCTTCAGGTTTTGATTCTCCTGACACTACCCCTGCAGAGCGAGGAAGATTCAACCCATGCTGCAGATAGATTTGGTTGCAAAATGGACAACTTGCCACACCATATTATCCAAAACCTGTCCAAAACCTGTCCAAACCCATCTATGTCCATCACATCATCTAGGTGCAGTTATTCATCTTCCTCAGTTGGTACAAACTCTCCTCAAAATGCACATCCAAAACAGGCGTTAAAACACAAAGCAAGAAGCAATAATTAAAGGAGTTAGAGGAGCACGAACCAACTGCAGGGAAGAAAATGAGCATCACACTGGAGCAACAGGACCACTGCTGCCCCATGCTCACACATCCAAGCAGCTCCAAGGCCAGGAGCAGTGTGTGTGCATCCAAGGACCGAGTTGATAGATCCTGTGAGGTTGGAGGGCAATGAAGGCTGCGATGCAGCAGGAAAACTCTTTGGCCTTTTCCCCACATGAGCCTGAGCCGGGGGCAGCCAAGAAAGACAACCTTGACCACACGATGTTTATCAGAGGACCTTTTTCCCAAAGGAGCTTAAAGCAAGATTGTCTTGCTGCATCTTCTCGCTCCTCACAACCCGGAGGAAGGAGAAAGATCTGGATGGAGCAAGAACCCCCTGCTCAGGAGGAATTTCTAACCCAGCAGCAAGCACAGAAGCTCCCTCATGCAGGAGATGCCCAGATCGCTTGGACGCTTCGGAGCGCCTCTCCTTAGCTGCTCAGCCCTCCAGAAACCTAATGTTAGAACCTATTTCAAATATCACACACAAGCCTTCATAAAACAAAAGATTTTCACGCTTCTCTGCTCTCTTCAGGCATCCAGATACCCCATCGAAACCCCAAAACACATGAGACTCTGCTTAGGGATCCAGCACTTAGGTTTAAAGCTAGATTAAGGCTGATTTAAGCCTAGATTCAAAAACATGAACCTCAATATTTGTTTCTCAGGCACTTGGCAAAGAGTGTTTTCCTTTCCAAAGGAACCACTCTAAAAAGTGATTAAAAGAGAAATAATTTCTGCATTTTAATTTTTTTCCTGTATAAAGTTTTCATCTGGCACTGGAAAAATAGGAGAACCTGCCTCTTACTCCTGAGAGCAGAAGGCTCGTAACAGAGATTGCAAATAGTTACATTACTGGGAGCGATAATGTTTCTTTCTGCTTTCATTTCCCTCGGGTGATATTTATCGTGGTAGGGTTTATGTAAGCACATAAAAGATAGATCATGTATTATTTACCAGCTTGGAGATGGGAAAAGACCCCAGCCTTCCACAGGAGGACCAAATCCAAAGCAATTTTTATCTGCTAAAAATCTCATCCTTTTTATTTGGGGCTTGGTGGAAAGATTGTGGAAGCAAATGAAAAGCAGCAGCAGCAGCAAAGCAGGGGCCAAGAATTTCCCTTCCAACCCAGCACACCCTGGAGGGGACAGTGCTGATCCGGCTTCCATGTGCACCCCAAAACTTGAAAAAAAAAGGAAAAAAATTACTCTTACTAACCCCAACAGTATTAGAGGCTCCACGATTGTCCTTGCAGCATCATTTCCAGGACGTATAGGAAAACTTAGTAAAATAAGTCATTAAGGGCTAGAAATCTTCCAAAAACAAGCATGTGAAAGTATGAAGTATGTGAAAGTTTGATGTGAAAAACAAATTGTAGCCACACTATTTACACAGCCCTGGCCCTGCTACCAGTCTGCTTTTCCTTACAAGATAATAACTTCCCATAAAACAAGCAAAGGAACAAACAATAACAACAAAAAAGGATGCAAAAATTGTTTGCACTCAAAAGGAAAGTCCAAGGAGAAGAAAGCTGAAGACGGGACAGTCCTGGGAAGACACCAGGGACTTACAGCTACTCACAAATCTCTCCCCCTGATTTCACCAAGGCGTTTGATAAAACATCTGCAGATCTCAGCAGTTTCCAGGTACCTCCAATATTCACCAGCCTCCTCGCTGGCTCCTCATCCTGCTGGTAGCCCATCCCAAGCAACAAGAGCAGGTCAGGGAGGAAACCCAGTCTCCAAGAGCAGTGCAGGTGAGAGAGGTATTGGAAAAGAGAGGAGGAAAATAATGAAATTAATATAATAATAACAATAATAACAACAGCAAAAGCCACAGCACCTTCCTGCGAAAGGGAAAGGCTCATTTCAGGCTCGGAGGTAACACACAGGTGATGGTTCTGCCGAGGACCCTCTGCTCCCAAAGCCACAGACTGGAGAGGTTTTAGGCACATAATAACTTTATGCACCTTAATAAACTTACTGAAGGCAAAAGGGGTTTAATTCAGACACTTAAAGTTTCACAGAAGATTAAGAACATGCTTAAGGGCCTCAGAGAAGCATTGAGATTTTACATTTTATTTACAACTGATTTGACCGTATGTTTTTTTTTTTTTTTTTCTCCTCTTTTTCTCTCGGGGCTGAGACATTTATTATGTTAATTGAAATGTTTAACCATCCGGGACTGCTGGCTGCACCGTCTCGTCATAAGCAGCTTTGCTGCGCGCTCGGATCGCTATGCTGGGAATGCAGACAGCGCTCGCGCTTCCTCCTGTCAAGTTACCCCGTGACCGGCGCTTTCTCCCTCCTCCCCAGCCCTGTCCCTGCCCCTTCCCCTTTCCAAGTTGTTAAAATGTGTTAAAATAAAGAATATCCCGCGCTTATCTGCTGCACGGGAGCTGGGGAAGGGAGCTGGCGAGCCGCCAGCAGCTAATAGCAGCGTAACAGCAATTTGACGAACAGGAATTAACATGCTAATTATCAGCCTGGAGAGGGTTCTGGGGACCGGATAGAAGATAAAAAGAAGACATTTTCTGTTTGCGCTGGAGCGACCTATTTCAGTAATACAGATTTAAGGAGCAAAGTGAGTTTTTGATGCGATATTCGTCCGTTCTGTCCCGTTTTCCACGTCCTCCCCCTCTGCAAACCTCTCGGCACAGCCCGGAGCACCCGTGGGGTTTGGAGGAGGATCGGGTCCTTTTTAGCATCACGGAGCTGCCAGAGATCCGGGGCTTCGGAACCAGCGCACAGCTCGGAGGAGGGAAACGTCCCATGGACACAACGGCACGAGTCCTGCGGGCAGGGGAGGCTCCAGAGGAGTAACCCCCCTCCAACCAAAATTGCTTTTTCTCCTTTGATTTGCACAAAGGGACGTCGGGCAGATTTTTTTTTTCTTTTTAGCTTTTTTTTGCCCTTAAACAACCCCAAGGAGCATCTGAAAAGCCAGAGCAGAAGCTGAGCGCACCGTGTCCTGCAAACCGGGAGGCAGCTCCGCTCCGCACGGCGCCAGGATGACACCGGGAAGCGGGGCGACCGGACGGGAATTCAGCGGGATGCCAAAGCGGCAGCTGCTTCTCTCAGCGGATCTCCTGTAACCCGGGGTTTGGGTGCATCCCACTTTGGAAAAACCCCCTCCGAGGAGCGGCCGTGCCTTCCCCGCACAGCGAGGGATTTACAGCCCGGAGCGGCGCAGGGAGGAAGGCACCGGAGGGCACCTCATCCTCCCCCTCGGCGACCAGCCCAGCAGAACCAGTGCCAGAGCAGCAGGTACCGCTTCCCTTTCGGTTACTGTTTGCGGATGAGTGCTGTAAACATGAGCGCAGAAGACGCAAAAGGAACTCGCTGAGGCGGGCGAGGGGATTGATTGCCTTTCCCTCCTATGCAAAATGTGGCCGGGCTGCAGCCCGTCGCGAGCGGGAACGTTCCCTGCCTGTACCGAAGGCTGACGGTGTTCGCCCTCCTCCTGTACGCGTGCGGCGGAGGGGATCCGAGCGGGAACATGTACAGCGGGCTGCTCAACTCCACCGGCGCCACCGAGGCGCATCTGCTCGTGCAGACCGAGAGCCCCTGCCTGGGCAGCACGCAGAGAGCCGTGAGCTCCTCCGCGCTCTACGCGTCCACGGCCAGGGCGCTCAAGGAGGGCGAGATCAATAAGCCCGACCTGGTGACTTACGTGGTGCTGTTCTTCTTCCTGCTCTTGACTGTGACGCTCATCGTGCTCTTCATAAACTGCCAGCTGAAGAATTCTTTTTTTGCCACTCTTCCTTACGACAGATCCCTCCGAGAGGCCAGGAGCCCCTGGAAGACACAAACTGTGTGACACTGGGGACAGAGAGGGCTGCCCTGGTACACAACGTGGCATGAACCAGAACCCCGTGCAATAAGATGTTACTTCCATGTGTCAGCGAGCGGATTCGATCCTTTTTAAAAATCCTAGGCTATACCACTGAAAATAATACATATATATAATTAAAATAAAATGCTGTATGCCAATCCAAATAGCTGTAAATAAAGAGCTCTGTTACGAACCGAAGAGATAATGAAATTATGGAATTTCTACGTAGTTTCATGCAAAAAAAGCACCCCTGGTTCGAGCTGGAAGCAGGCTCCGTTACCTCTATATGTATGCAAATGTCATCACGAACCATTCAGTGCCCGCGCGAGCATATTTGCATTAGCAACAGCCTTTGATTTGTGCATCTGGTGGAACTTGTGCCCATGCTTATGAAACCATAACATCAAACCTAAAAAAAAACCCAGTCTATTTACCCAATGGCTCCACACTGAGAATATTAGTTTACTTTCCAGGCCCATTTCTCTCAGTTGCGGCTGAAAACGTGTGGTAATGTAACGGGAGCCGTGCCTGGTAGAAAGAGAGAAATAAAAATGTTTATTTAGACTCTTGACTGTTATTCTGTTAAGGGCATTTGTCATGTTTTATTGCATCTTCAATCAGGTTTTAAGTTACCAGTTATGTGAATCATTAAATACTCAAGGAACTTGTTTTCTCCTTTCTGAAGCTACAAAGGAAATTATTCACCAAGGCAACAAATCAAAATAAGCAGGATGGGGAGAAGGAAGGAGAGAAAATAAACATCATTAAAAGTATGTAAACTAATGGAAGGGGAGCACAGAGTGCCCTGAGTTTAATGCAAAACTAAGTAACCTGTGGGCAGCACAAATCAGTCCGTGAGAGGAGCTGCTTTAATGAACAGTATTTCCATTCCTTGCTCTTCCTACAAATTTAGACCATGTAGGAGCAACCTGAGCGGGTTGGACAGTGCTTTGATTTTGCAGCTTTGATCGTTGCTGACAAAACAGAGTTTTAGATGAGTTAGCACTAAGGTTTTGTTCCAAAATCTGTACTGAAAGGTCCTGCTTAGCCTTCATAGCCGACTTGCTTCCTTATAGCCAGCAGGTTTTGGAAATCCTGAGGCTCCTGGGCCATAATTCCACACCAAACGGCACAGATACCTGCAGCGCATCCGTGTTTCCCACCACCGATGGGCAAGGGGCACTTCTTCCACAGTAACCCTCATACAGCTGAACTCTAGATATTCACTCACGTATATTGGCATCCAGTCCCAAAACCAATTTTTGCTCCAATGTATAAAGTTATAAATTTATATGAAATTTGTGCTCGTGATGCATCCAAAGAATGGTGTTCAATCCGCAACAGACGCCGTGCCCCTTAATTCAGTCTTAATACGCAAAATACAGCAGAAATGGTGTGCATATACATTCATATATTTCCTAGTTTTATGAATCTAAATAAAAGGTATTTACAATGGGACCCTATATGGGATTGCATCCAAAAACACAGTCAAAACTTGTATATGTGGAATCCTCTTTGCAAGCTCTTTTACTTGAAAAAAACTTGAATAATTGATACACTTTCGTGTCATTGTCTTGGTTACCATTATTTGCTATGCTCAAATATATTAAGATATGAATTTTTCTTATTCCTCAATAGATAGCCAATTTTTTAAAAAATCTCATCCAAACCAAACTTAATTTGGTGCAATTCCAAGGAATTACTGAAATGTAAAAACAGAAAATATTAAAACTATGTTTAGCTCAGTGTATTTTGAATAAATCAAGCTTTATCAAGTCAGGCAGTTTTTATTTACTTTTAAGCAATGACAGCTTGTTTTCAGCTGTCAAACCTAATGAGTTTGGTCTAAGAATTTCAATTGGCAAAAGCAGAACCTTATAAAACACAAACTGCATCGTGTTGTACTTTTACTAAAATGTTCCTTTAAGCAAGATTAAATATGGAATAATAGTATTTTTCCCAGGGTCTGTTAACAAACTGCAGGTCCTGTCATGCTTGCTGTGCTACCCAGTTTATTGGGAAAGCTTTTAAGCAAGTCCCCTGTTGCTCTCCTAAATGAAAACACACAAACAAAAACCATGAACTAACTTATTTCAGAAGAGAACCCTGCTAATGATGTTTCAACCAATCTGTGAAAGGTGTGGATGGAAAACGGGAGTTATATTCTCTTATCAGGCTCAAAATGCAGGCCGGGTGCTCCCACTGGGCAAAACAGTGACTGCAAAAATAATCCTGATCATAAACATTGATTCGTGTAGGGTCTGTTAGTGCATGATGCCACATGGGGGGATCCCAATGTGAATGTTCCCCCTTTCCCTCACATTCTGCAAGGGGGAAATTTGCTCCATCCAAAGCACCAAGAGCAAATCCCGCTTTCCGTAGCCTTTCCCAGACACTTGGGAGTCTTGCGGGAGCCCCCGGCATGACGGCTTCTCCTCAACGCAGACCTGGGCTTGGTGCGGTGAGATGCGGAGGACGGGTTAAACACCAGAAATCTAGACCTGGTGCTGGGAGCATCAACACGGCTGGGCTCAGGCTGTTTAGAAGGACAAGTGGGCTCCAAAAAGAGCCTTTTTGCTCCAAAAACTATAAATAAATGAATAAATAAACAGAAGAAAAAGTTGGATGTTTCCTACCGCTAGGGACAAGGACTCCATGGTCATCACAATGAAAACCTGCAAGGAGAGAAAGAGGCAGCCAGGGGATCATCAAGTCTGCCACAAACCACACAGCAAGGAAACTGGCAAATAATAATAAGAAAATAATAATAAGAAAAAGTTAACAGTTTCACTCCTCTTTGGGATGCCTGCGGCTGGCAAGGGCCCTGGTTCCGTACGGAAGGGAGAAGGACCAAGCCGAGCTCCCCGGATTGCGCTGTCCGCGTGGGCACCAAGCCAAAGGGATCTGCCACTGCACTTGCCCTCACGAGCCCCCTGCTACCGGCATCTCCACAAGGAAGGAATCCTGGTGAATCCTGCACAAGGAATCTCCTGCCCAGGACAACCCTTCCGAGCAGGAGTTGGCCACGTGAAGGCTCCTCCGCAGCGCAGGTTTCCCTGGGAAGAGGAGGGCACAAACACTGCTGCTCTGCAAGTGTTTCCCCCCATCCTGATTTTTGCTTTTCCAACAATTCCACCAATTCCCAATTTGTACGGGAAGTAACTTTGTGCCCATGGAGATTATTCACAGGGGAAAATAGCCCATGCATTCTTCAAAGCGGCACTTTCGGGCTCATGGTAGTGCGTTCACCTCTACTCTTATGGGGAGACAAGTCTCCATTTGGCTCTTACAGAAACAGGCCTATTTTTATCTTGCATTTTCTCCACAATTTTTCCACTCCACATCTAAAAAGTTTAAATCATCTACCCACTTCTGTGCTTAAAAGCAAAAAACACAGAACTTTAAAATTGTATTTATTAAGAGTTTTGTTTTCCCCCATTCTCTGCACTTCTGAAAGCATTCGTTCCATTAAAGACACTGAGATTACCAACATTTTAGAGAGGCAATGATATTAAGGATATTTTGCACAGAAAATATGAAATATCTAAAATGCACAAGGGACAAAAAAAACCCTCTCTGTTCACACAAATGAGATACTGAATGGAAAATAACTATCTCTGTGTTTTTTTTCTTTAAAAATATAGACTTTGATGAAGAAAAAAGTACATTGCTAACCAGCGTAATCAAATCACTTTTGAAGGGCAGCAAAACTTTGTTTGCAAAAAGCAGGTGTTCTGTGATCACTACAGGCAAGACAACTTTGCGTAAGACAAGTGACTTCAGCACATTCTAAGTTATTCAAAAGGATCTCAATAAAAAATACTGAAAGTTTTTGCATCACAAATCATCTCGAGTGTTTATGAAACACCTTTAGAAGAGCAGATGGCCAATTCAAGGTGAATTAGAGTAGCACTATATAAAAAAAAATTATAGTTTATCCACTATATCCCATTCAGAACGTTTCTTTCCTCAAGTCTTGCTTCCTCTTTTAATGCAAGCGTGGCAGGAGAACTCAAACCAGCTAAAGTTTTATGGATAAGCAATACCTTGAGGGATAGTTCAACAGTGCTGGACATCAGGGTCTCCTCAGGGGGGTTTTAGAGTATTTCTGAATAGAAACACATGGGCGCTGACCTCCTTGGGACAAGAGGTACCCAAGCAGCAAAGGGAGCTTCAGAATAACGTTTCTCTCAAGCCTAAAGTGCCCTTTGCTTGGTTGTGCAGGACTTAGGTCTAGAAAAGGAGAAGTGACTTGAAGATGTGGATGAAGCAACAAGAGCTCTAAGAGAACTGGCCTTTCGGGGCATTTGGTGATGGTTTTACATAGTAAAAATCAATAATCCTCCAGAATTTAGCCTCTATTTTGACTACAGCTGTTCTCAGAAGTGCAATAGGAAGCCTGCAGATAAATGCAAGGCAGATCTTGCATTTCTGCAGCTCTCAATCGAGCAGGCACGGTTTTTGATTTAAGTGAGCCACTTGGCAGCACTTGGCAGCTTTCATCTGTTTCGCTAATAGATTCAGCACCGCTTGGAGTAGGAATTCATAATACGGAGCTGCACTGAACCACCTTGTCGCTCTGTTACGCTCGCATCAAAAATGCACAGCGTGACACTGCTGTACTCAGAAGTCTTTCCACGGATACCAAAACAAAAGGGAATGATTGTGCTGAACGTTACGCGCTCAAAAGCACTGCCGCTGGATGACCAAAAAATCTCCCATCGGAATAAATGACTTCCTCGGCAGTATTAATCAAGCAGTGGGATGGCAGGGCGGCTAAATACACGGAGTTGGAGCTGAAGGGATGATAAATTGCAGGTGCCTCAGGGCTCTTGCAGAAATGCCTTTTATCAGACAGGAAAAGACGACAGCTTATTCTGCATCTCAAGTGGGATGATTAACACTTCTCGAAGATTTGAAGTGAAATCAAAGCCTCCCCAGGGTGGGTTTGGGGTTGTTGTTTGTTAGTGAAGCTTTAAAATGTATATGTAAAAACTATTGAATTTGGCAGGTTAAATGGAAGCATTTCTGTGCCACAGAGCGCTCACCTGGGGAAAACCATCCAGAAATGTCCAATTTGCCCAATTCAGCCCATCGACTTGATATTCCAGACATCGCCAACATCCTGCTGAATTGATCCACAGAAGGGATCGGCTCAGTATTGATAACACAAGTATTTTTTCCAAGTTTTCCTCAGATTCTAGGAACAGTTTTCTAGCCAAGGAGGACTTCTAGGAATGGTGGCAGGGAAGGCAACGTCCTCAGCTGGGTCAATGCACCTTCCAGACAACCGATTTCTCCAACCACAGGGTATAGGACACTCCATGTTAATTATTTTTAAATGACAATTACTTTAAATGCTAGTTAGATATTTTTCTCTCCAAATAGTAAAAAAGTCTGGCTGAAAACTAGCAAGATTAACAAAACCTCTTTGATTCTATAAAAACATGTTGAAGTTTTAGCAACTATGATTTCTTTTTCAAAACGCTAGTAAAGGCTGCTAATTAACACAGGGTCACCTAAAACTTGTGGATCCAACCCCAAATACCCACCCCATCGGCTAAAATCCTGGTTAAACAACTGCAAAAGAAATTCAAAGCAAACTAAATAGTCCAATCGAAGGAAGATGGTTATTAGCATCTGAAAAAGAAGTTTTCACGGAGAACTTCTAATCTTCACTCCTCCAAAAATCTGCATGAAAGTTTCAAGCTCATTGGTATTTCCAGGAGAAAACAAGCCGGCAATTGTACACTTTTAAAATGAAATATTCAGCTTTGTTGTACTTTTAAGTGATGACAAACAGATGGGGAGTCAACAAGCTGCTGCAACGCCTAATTTGAGATGCTGCTCACTTGCAAAGACGTCTGCATGATCTGGGCACTATTGTTATAGTAAATGCCTACATACTGCTAAACATACACGAGCTGAAGGGAAAGAGTTTTGGAAAGGACAGCAAAATATTTCCTGGATCAAGATGGAAAGTAATTGCGATTTTTAATACGTGACAATGCCCTATGACAGTACTTAACAGTCTGGAGTAACTTATCACACTCCATGGAGCCTGATCTGCATCATCTCAAAAACTTAGTATAAAAGAACCATCATTTAGACAACTCTAAGGAATAAGGTTTTTAAATGCATCTGTTCTTAAAATACATTTGAATTGAAAACTGTTTGGAAATACATTAAGAGGACAGTAGGTGCTTGCTAATAGCAAGAAGCTTTTGCTGTAATATCCTGGAGCTACTCTTCAAAATAACACACTGAAAATGGCAAAAAACAGTTAAGCTGCTGGTACCCAAGGGATTAAACCCTCCTTAGTAAAATAGTGTGGTCACACACAACATCGATTACATTCACATGGAAAAAAAAATGACGAAGAATTTAATAAAAACCAAACCCTTATACACAGTAGTGCTATGAGGTCATCTACCAACCAAATTAAGTCGTAAAGCAGTAAACCCACACTGGATTAATCATTTTGTATTTTTTTTCCTGCTTCAGCTTTGCACTAATTAATCAAATAGTTTGACCTTCCTGGTACTCTGAAGCAGAAGGGCAAAGCCCTGTGGAAACACAACCCTGTGTCCCTTACACCAAAACAATTTATTATTTCTTGTACAGTATTGCGCATCACCAACATAAACAGAACTACAATAATAAAATTCACTAAAATATTTATTCTCAAAAAGAAGGAAATTTCTGTAAATTTGTGTGCTCCTCCCATTAAAATTTTTAAAAAGATATCTTCTTACTCCTAGATATCTTTAAAGTTATCTTCTACTTATTCTGTCCCCTCAGTCTTAAAACAAGAGGATAACACACAGTAAGAGAAGCTCACCAAGATGGCCCTAGATTTCCATTTTTAACAGTATTTTAACTTCAATATAGCCTTCATTTCAATAAAATGTCAATTTTAAGTTGTATTCGCAGTTGTTTTTAATTTAAAATATAGTAGAACAGCACCTAAAGTCCTATACACATTTTCGTACTACCAATTTAACCATTTTTGCCCAATTGATATTGTTAGTGGGAACCAATTTTCGCTTGGTTGTATTCTACAAAGACAACTTAACACATATCAATGAACCAAGTTAGTCCATGAGAGCTCTATGGCTTTTGTGTGGCCAAAAGGCTACTTAAATGTGACTCTGTCACCTGGATGCAGGGGAATATGTGCACAGCAAGACCTCAGCAGTGCCTTACAAGGAGGGTTCATGAGTCAGCCCTTGAACACAAGCCTGTTTGAGACACAAACCGAGTTGCAGATAAAGAAAATCAGGAAAAATCTGTGGGTTTTCTTTTTGTTTATTGAAATATGAGCAGCAGTATGCAAAAAATATCTTTAAAAACATAACATAGCAAAACCTAGTAATTTTAAAATTAACAAAATAAAAAGATGTTTAGAGTTAAATGAAAAAAATTCATTGCTAGAGCTGTGTTTCCTACAACGTAAACAAAAGCATAAAGGTTATGCTTGCAACAAACACAGAAGCAGGTTTATGGAGCAGCACAATAAAGCAAAAATTATGTTGTAATCTGATGGTTTGGTCTATTGATTTGAATTCAGAATGGGTTTCCTTCCTAAAGAAACTTCACTGCTATAAGAAAGTGTTAGTCACAACTGTCTCTTGAAGCAAAACATTAAATTTTTGTCTTTTAAAAGACTGTTACTAGCAACACTTTGGAGAGCTAAAACAATATCCTGAAAAAAAAAAAAAAAAGTCAAACTACAGAAAATCTTGACACATCTTTATGTTTCTCTAACCTTGCCCAAGAGTAGAAATCTTTTAGATGATAATACTTTGGGGGAAAAAATAGCAAAAAAATGTAACTTCAGGGGAAAAAAAATCCCAAAGAATTCCAATAATTAAAAAAATAATCCATACTGAATCATGGCCTCTAGGCTGTTTTACTGTTATTTTGATTAATGGGATGTTTTGTTAGACTTCTCTCATCTGCCTGTCATACCAGAAAGGTTTATTTTGGTCCTATAGATACTCTTACCCAATGTCATCCCTTCATGTACAACTACTTCATGCCTAATACATTTAAATGAATGTAATACGCAAGGTGCTGGTTGACTGCCAGCAAGAAGTCCTCTAAAGAGAACAAATTCAAGCTACTACCCTATCTTAGTGACTATAAAGCAAGCCCAGAGAGAACTTCCTTTAGGATATGCCTGTTCTAGGCACTTTACTGGTATGGCCAAAGCTGTTAAATTAGAGCTGTGGTTGGTGCAAAATAGAGAAATGCCCCAAAGGGGAGAATTTACCTACACTACAAAAGCCAAATAGTTTTCACTGAAGAGTAACACTCAGTCTGAGATGGGTTGTACTGGAAAGGCTCCATCGTCCACTAACAAACTCCTGGCTGACCCAGTTTCTCCATCCATGCAAGCAGCAACCTGAACACTAGTACACTTTAATAGAAGCAGCAATCTCTTATCACTAGATTTAGCACATAATTAGTGTCAAAGTCTCCTCCAACCCAGCTGTGCTCGGATATCAGAATTTCTTTTTTATCAGGAGCACTGATACACTAAGCACGATTAGGAACACATCGAACCAGCAGCGCACAAGTTGCTAACTAGAAAGCTCTCGCGTTCTACTTAAAAGGCACAGAAAAGCAGCACGTAGACAAATCTTACTGGGACTGCCCCTGCAAACCTGGCAAAATGAGCAGTCACAAGGATATCCCCAGCACTGCATATGTTACACTTCAAAAATATGTACACGAGCAGAGAAATGCCAGTCAGTGGAATTTAGTAGTTAATGACAGCATTGGAAGTGGGTTAACTGGATAGTGTTGCAGAAATTATGGTTCAGTGCATGGGTAGCCAATCTAACCACAAAACTAGCGCTAAGCACCAGCTCTGGCTCATGCGCACCCACTGCAGCACCCATTTTCCGATCAGTTGGCCACATCTAAACACGCAAGTGAGCAGAGATGAAGCCAGGTGAAATACAGTTTGGGTGAAGTTATTATGTACCTATGGCTGGGATCTCTCCTTAATTCAATGTGTCATGACATTTATACAAAAAGCTAATCAAGAAAAAAAAATCCTGTAGTGTCAAATATACATAATTCAGCAAGTTGACAAAAGCTGGGAGAGGAAGTAGATGTTGGATCCTGTGGCCAGCTGAGTTTGCACCTTATTCAACCAAGAGAACCATTTGTGGATTGCAGTTCTGAAGAATGAAAGACCCAAGAAGTGGGTGGCATGTAATATTATTCCCCTTTTCCTGAATATACACTTTTGTTTTTAAACACACTGAAGAAAACGCTTAAAAAAACATGATATAGTAATTCCTGTACAAGAGAGCATTAGGGTTCTGATAAAGCATTACAGGTTTTATTCCTTTAAGGCATTCCATAAGAAACATTTTAATGACACGTAAACAGTTTTATTCCTTTAAGATGACGTGGTATTTAGGTACCATATGATGCATGAATTCCACATTTGAGCAGAAGCTCTGTCATTCAAAAGAAGATACAAGAACTTGTGTAAGCAAACGATGTCTCAGGATTGCTGTAGTTAACTGCAACACACCTTTTAATGAGTGATTGCATTTTAGAGTTTTTGGCCTCTTTTCCCCAAACACTGACCCCTTTTCTGAAAAGATGTTTGGAAAAGAAATATGACAATAAGGAGTTAAAAAAAATATAACAGGCCATTTGCTGCATGCAAAGAAATTTTGTACATAATTCACTTTTAATGCTCTTAGAATATCTCTTTCAGCCTCCTAGTTTTTTTATTATTCAAAGGGGATTAATCGATTTCTTTTAGTGTTGAAATCCTCTACCGAGTAGCAGGCAGTAGGATTCCTTATAAGTGAGACAGTAATTTCATCATCATATTAACACAATCCTTCAATTCCCTAAAGCTGCCAATTATAGTTATGACTCTTCTGATTGAACCTCTGCCATTAAGGGCAGGTCAAGACCACTGTTTTATGTAGACTACAAAAAAAGTGATTACTTTTGGTCATTACCAACACCTCTGTATTAAATTACACAATCTAGCAGTAAAAGCTTCTGCATTCAGTTACTCATCTGTTAAGCCACTCGCAGTCTTCAAAGAGACTCAAACTCATACTGAAAGTGAATTAAATACAGCGTAATCACAAATACTGCATAATGTCTGCTGAGAGATCAAAAGGACTAACAGATTAGTTCCAGACAGGTAGAATAAACAGCCAAAACACCAAAAAGGAAAAAAAAAAAAAAAAAAAAAAAAATCCTTCCAAAAAGTAGCAAGAACTGTCATTTACAAATAGTAGTGTTTATGTTAAAATAGAGATGGGTACCTAAAAGAAACAGGCCTTGGCAACCACATCCAAATGGCATGAGTGTAAATTAAAGCAAGAGAGTTACTAGTCCAGAAACGTGCATGTTTACCTTGTATCGATGGCTATTTAAAATGGTGGTTAAAAGCAGTATTACAAAACTGAAGTGGGAGAAGGCTAAGATTTGCTATTCTGCATTAATACACAGTGTGTTTATGACAGCATCTTCCAATAGACAATACAAGTGTTTTTAAACCACTCCAATATTTGTAAAAAGTATATTTCATGTATACACTTAAAAAAAAAAATCACATTTTTCAATCTGAGGCAAATTAGCTGTAGTAAAGTCTAATTTTGCTTATGACAGATGTCAATCTTAAGATGTTAAGCAACTACCCTAAAAATACAGCTTGCTAGCTGGAGCTGCACATGTTCAGTTTTATAAACATTAAAAAAAACCCAAAACTATGATATGTATTTGTTTTCCGAAATCAGTCTTCATAATTCTTGTCCCTACAGTTCAAAAAGAAAAAAATTTCCAGTTAAGACATATGCTTCTAAGTTCTACATGAAAGAGGGGAAAAGTGTTCTGAATTTCTCAATAGACTTTTTTTCCCTTAGGGCTCCACTGTCACTTAAGCATCACAAGAACAAATTGAAATGTAAAATTGATCAGCTATACACAATGGAATTGGTCACAAAGGGATTAAAAAAAGGTTAAACTGTAAGATCCATTCTCCATATAGCTCACAGTATCCACACTGGAAGTTTCTCTAGAATTAGAATAAGTTCACTAAAAACAAGGTTGAAGATAGTATCTCAGCACTATGAAACAGATGAGATGGGGTTAAGAGGAGAACCCATTTGTGTAAGTACTTTATCCAGCCACTGCAGGGGCCCATGAAGATGAATTTCTATCCAGCATGGGGTGCTCGTGACATCTTGTCGGTGATACTCAGCTCCCCACCCCTATAAAGAAAAAAAAAAAAAGAAGAATAAAACGTTACCAATCAAGTGGATCATACTGCTTTTCAAAATAGCTGTACAAACGAGAACTCAAGTCATGTTCTAAGATATTCATTCAAAGATAAAAACTGTTGCTTGAGCATGAATTATGGGGGAAAAAATACAAAGTGTGGAAAGGAGGGAGTTTGAAGGCTGCACTCTCATCCTGTGTTAACAATGTCTGTCCCTGTGTTGGGATCGAATTTATCTAGACGAGGCTTGGCTGGATGTGCAGACACCACCACAGCACGTATAAAAAAGGGGAGGTCGAGGAGAACAGCAAACAATGTATATGTGTATAGCATAATCCAACCAACTTGAAGGAACAGGGCATCTACCACCTTTCTTAATGCAGGGCAAACAACAATTACAGCAATTTGTTCAGTACAGAAAGATCTGCACAAGTATTCATTGGACTACTTCAGTGGAGCAAAGTTTTCCTAACTTGTTTTATTTTAACCTTGAATATACTGTAATCAAGATTTCCTTCTGAACAAGGTGCAAAAAAACTACGTGACACAAGTCTATCCGCCAAGCCAAATCCAGAATTAAGAATTTTTTGATTAAATAATGATGTGGAAATATTACTGTGAGAATAACAGCACAGCAACTTCATAAATTTAAGCCACATGACCAAAAGAGCATAATAATTAAGTATAAAAAAAGAAAAAAAAAAAGAAAAAAACTACGGTAGCTACAATAAGTCTTGAATATTGAAAAGCAAAGCATGCAGACACCTTTCAACGCAGCACACCTGTGCTTCTCCCTCCTTCCATCAATTTTTTTCTCCTCTCCCCAAATTATTTTCAACATATTTAAAATTGAAAATTAAGATTCATACCACCTCAAAATAGCTTTGCTATAGTTACAGTTCTACTGTAATTACTGTTGAGCAGCTCAAAGTCCACAGTACATTTAAATAGCCCAAAACAATGTGTTTACCTTTACAAAACTCATTCGAATGGTGCACATTTTGGTGAGCTCGTACACGGCTTCAAATCCATGGTTGACAGACTGAGCTAAGAGCTGAGCAAACTCCTGGTTGTTAAAAATCTTTAGACTGCAGCCACTAGGAATCTTGCATACGGTTGTTGGGTGAAAGCCGTGGTGGTAGTTGCAGTTCCTGCTCTGTACAAATATGCTGCTGTCACTTAAACACTCAGCGTAGACTTCCCCACCAACGTAGTAGAGATGAACCCCTTAAAAACAAAGTAAAATAAAATGGTTTCAAGTTACTCTTTCAGAAAAATGTAACACTTAATGCAACCCCCTTTGAACTCAGGGGACGACCGAGCAGATTTGCCATTTGATGAACTTTTCAGAAAAAGGATTTTTTGTCTCTCTAAGCCCACAGAATGAAATACTTTCTCATTTGAAAAACTAGTAGGCCTCGTTATATATCAGCCACTAGATGTCCTTCTCTCATCAACTGCAGAAGAGAATGGGGAGAAAAAAAGGCTTTTTTTTTTTAATTTCCTTCACCATGTCAACAGGTATTTCAAGATACTTTCCTAGATAACTTCTGGGGATTTTAAAATTCCCAATTTTATAAAACCAGTGGCTTCTGCCTACAGAAATCTGGATGAATAATAATAAAAAAATTGGACTAGAGACATCTATAGATACAAATGAGAAAGTATACCTACTGTCTGCTCAGATTTTCATCATACCCTATCAAACAATCAAAGGGAGAAGAAAGTCTAATTATCTATAGAATGTGAACACCATCAGGCTTCACAAATCATAAAATCAAGAGATTCCTTAAGTTCATCAGATTCAAAGTAAACAAATCCCCTATATGATCTGAAATTTATAACACTGCCTTTCACACTCTACTACCTAAACAACTGACTGAAAAAAAAAAAAAAAAACAGAAAGTTATACAAGAGACACTGATTCCTGCCTGCCTTCTCCCCAGTCTTCCTTTCCCCCAACATCCATAGTTAAGTGGGATGTTATGTGCACACTTGGATCCACGTGGGAGTACGGAAGGATGAAGTTTACTCATAGGAATCATTGCCTGATCAACTATAATCAACTCAGATCTTGTGTGGGCAAGAATACTTCCACCACAAAAATCTTATTTATTTAAAAGGCTTGGGACTATCACTTACTGGTCTATTTTTCTTTTGGGTAAAGACCTAACGAGGGATCTTTAAAGATGATGATGAGAAGAACAATGTACTGCTCTGGGAAAATAACAAGATACTTAAAAAATAATCCAAAAACATTTATCAGAAATCACCTGCAGCTTAAAAGCTTCCACAGAAAAAGGAATTCTAGCAAATACAACTAGGTCGTTTTAAAGGAAGCAAAAAAAAAAAAAAAAAAAAAACCACGAACAGGTAAAAGCCATAAATGAATAATATTTTATCCTTAATTAACTTCCTGCCTTGTATGTTCTCAGATCTCTTGCCACAAAGCAGATTTTAATTGTAATGCCAAGTATTCGAGATGTAGACATTTTAAAGCTGAAGATTTAGTTGCAGTCGTTACCATCTACTCCACAACACAATCTTGGATCCTCGTTACATTTCTGATCTTGGATACATAAGATGCCTCTGCCTGGGCCACTGCAAGGGGCAGTCCAAAACACAAGACCCTTGTGATTCCTCTCTTCCCCCTGCCTCTCAAAATCTTTTTTTTCTTTTTTTTTTTTCCCTTAAATTAACTTTTCTCTGATGACAGAAATAGAGAGTCATGCTTCTAAGAGACAGGTAATAAATCTACTCTTTTGCCAATTCTATGCAAAATTGTTATGCTTATAGCAGCTTCTAATTAGTAATTAGAAGACTGATAAGGGACAGGAAGGATCTTGAGATGTACTAAAAGCTGATAGTGGCTTGCAGAAAAAAAAAATTGAAGACCAATTGCACTGTATTATCCCATGTGCTAAAAAGGCCTCAGGATAACACATATAACAAAGGGAATTCTCTTCTCAAGACTTGATTAAGCACATGAGAAGGGATAAAAAAAATCAGAAAAATAATCATACATTTCAAGCTAATCCAAGCACATTCCATCAGCAAAACTGAAAACTGTGCATCTGTACATGCTATCAGCCAAACAGTACGGGAAAACTCGTAGATCTTGCAAAACCTGCTGTCCTCAGGAATCCCTCCCACACACATACACACCCCATGGATTCACCCAGACAAATGAGCCCTCAGAGTTTTGTATTAGCACTTCAAAGTCCTGCTTCCAATCCATGCAAGACATTTGAACATGCTAGAGGAGCAGTGTAATATCCTGGGTGAAGCATAAAAAAAAAAAAAAAAGGTTATGAGGAATTTTCTTTCAGAAGTAGATCTAACATGAAACTTCAGAAGTCTTGTGATAACTTTCTTAGAGCTGAAGCAGAAAGCTCTATATACAGAGTATCATTACCCATAACAAACAAGCCCATATGATGGTATAACTCAGTAAGGAAAAGGCAATATTTAAACTTTTAAATTAGTGCCAAACAAAAACAAATGCAATTCTTAAACTAATTTGAGAGTCAAACCATGCTCATGTAAGTTCTCTTCAGATAGTAGTAGATAGGTGGCCACAGAACACAGATTACTTCAGTTTGTTTGGTGCAACAATAATCATCCTCAGAAAACAAATCCTTGTTTTTGCTCCTACTACTCTTAGCTTTCTGATGACATAAAACAATTAAGTTTTACCTTTTCCAATATGTCGTCTAGTGTTCTCAATTGTCGAGTTGCGATTCACGTTTGAAAGCAAACCTAAGCAGAACCTGTTTTTATTATTAGAGGGATCTGTAAACCCATCTACTAAGACACTTGTAGAAGATGCATGAAAAGCCTCCCCAACACGATTATTTAATTCGTAGTACACAATTGAACACCAGTGTTTGGGTTCTTCATAGGCAACAGGCTGAACATCTGAAAAGAAGCAAAATGGAAATTCCAGTTCACATAAACGCTCAAAAATCAAGTCTAGAATTGTAAAGAAAGTCCTACCTATTCATATCAATGAATATTTAGTAGTTTAGTCAACATATAATACGATGGGCAAGAAACTATTAAAATCTTGACAATTTAACTTTCATGCATTTCAGTTATTACATTTTTATACTCATCTTCCTATTTTAAACCTGATGTTAAAATTAAAAAATTACATAAACAGAAAAAAATAAACAGATGAAAAAATAAGAGACAGCTATAGATTTTTTTTTCTGTCCACTTATATAATAACATTTTTGGGACTCAATTTTCAGAACCTTCCAGTATATACAATTTCAAGAATATGCAAAAGTAGTGGTAACAGACTCAATAATTCAGAAAAGCAGAAAAAAAGTCAACTTTTCACAAGCAATACTATGCAATACTTTCAAAGCTGAGATAACCAAAAGCCAAATAAGCAAAGCAAGTTCTGTTTCTCAGTTGCTTTGATTTGCTTCCACAGTTCAGCACATATTGCACCACTTGAAGTTCAACTGATGCACCACTGAATTGATTTGGCCATTAGTATTAATAATTCAAAATTAATTCTACACGGTTCTCTCTAACTTACCTCTGGTAGATATGTTTGGCATGATTTGAGGGATCATGCTATTGCTTGTATCCATGGACTGAGAATTATCCTGCCCCATCTGATCATCAGGGGGCATATACGCAGGAGGTGGAGTATCAGCTACAAACGAGAAGAAAAAGTTGCCACGAGTTCATTAAGTCACAATAAACTTTACTATTACAGTAAAATCTTTCAATTCTTTTCAGAAAGTCCATGTTTAGGCTGTACTTACCTGGTAGCTGAAATGGACTAGATGGTCCAGAACTAGCTGGGGAACTTGGATAAGTGCTGCTGGCTGGAGAAGGTGGATAGGGACTATTTGGCGAAATGGAAAATGGAGTGTTGTTGGGCTGCTGGAAGGAATCTGGAAATGTCGCATTATGTGGCATGTGTGGTTCATTGTGGCTTAGGTTCCTGAACTGAACAAGTAGGCTGTGCTGTGGATTGAATTCACTATGTCTAGGCACTAACACTGGAGGTAGAACTAAAACAGAAGGAAAAAAAAAAAAAGGGAAATTTAGATTAAAAATAGAGATAGCAGAAACAGGATACAAATGTGTTACTTCCGCTCACCATAACAATTACAATATTAGTTGGAGGGCGAATAGGAGGAAAGAGGGTATGGGACCGACTGCCTTCCCTCTCTCCTGATTTATTTCTCCTTTAGTCTTTTAAATTATACTTCATAGAAACCTAGAACTGAACTCTTGCAAGAGCAGAAATGAACCCACATTTAACACAACTGGAAGGAAACTTTTGTTTAGCCTCTTTTTTTTTTTTAAGCATAGTGTACATGTTGAGTGCACACAAATACTGATTTAGAAACATAAAAACTGGTGTAAATTATCAAATCAATGCAAAAAGAAAGTCAGAGTCAATATTACTAAAACTAAGTCAAACTAGATCTTTACACAGTACTTTACAGTGGTGATATATGAGATTTATACCACCTACAGCTACTGCCAAGCTGAAGTTTTTATTTTTAAAAATAATCTGAAATATGGAATTCCAGGAGAGTACATGCTACAGTCATTTTGTGGAGCCACGGCAATAACTTTTCATTATACTTGCCTCCTCACCTCCATGGCAATCATGTCTGAGCAAAATACCTCGCTACCTGACATTTTGGTTAGGTGATTTGCTCCAGCTGATCACTCCTAGCTCTGCACAACTCTGCTGGCCTGATTATGAGAAGTCAGGCAGGGAACTTTCTTCCTTGATTCATATCCCTAATTAAGCAGTAAGTCCTCGAAGAACACTAGCAACCTTTTCAGAAGGACTGAGGTTGATGAACAAGTTTCTTAGAGAAACTGAAGTCTTCCAACTACGCTTTCCTGTTTTATTCTAAAGGATGATTTTGTCACTAACTTAAATGGGAAGCAGGCCTAAGAACTGGTGGAAAAATGAGATTTATCACCAAAATACAGAACGTATAACCTCTCCTGCTAAATCCACAAAAAAAAACGCACTTTGACATTACCCCTCCAAACACACTCATACTGAATTTAATTCCCTCTGTGGTACTGGGGGAGGAGGAGGAAGTGAAGACGCAGCTCCTGGAGAATTTGTTCAGCTTTTAGACAGTCATATGCAAACATACCTGGGCTTTCCACCCTCTTATAGTGGTATGGATTGATGCAGACTTCCTTCTGCTTAGATCCAAAAGGAAATTCACAAATATCCAATGGCTTCAGCTCGTGATGGCTTTGTAGATCAGGCCAACGCCAGACACGACAGTAAATTACATGGGGAAGGCCTTTGCGGTGAGAAACTTGAAGTCGCCCATCCAAAGAACGGGGGATAGTAACACACTTGCTGGGCTGTCCTGGGCTGCTCAAGGCTTTCTCCAATTCTTCCATAGCACCTTTTTTCTTTTTCAATTTTTTTACCAAAGCATCAACAGCTTTTTCTGCCCATTTTTCCTCTTCATCTCCTTGCTTCCAGCCCAACAGACGCTTTACAGCTGGGCTAGTAAAGGAGAACAAACTGGCCATTGACGTCATTTGACACAAGTCTTCAAAAGGTTTGTTGAGCTTTTTTCTTTTGTATACGTCAGCGTATACAAAAGCAGTTATTGCAACCGTATTACTTCTTGGAGGCTAATAACTGAACATACAGATGTCGCGATGAAGTCTTTCACATCAAAAAAGATGATTCTTCCAATTTAGTTCTATTAAAAAATAAAAAAAGATTTAGCATGTGATTAGCAAATAAGAACAAAAATGAAAAAAAAAAATAATTCTAAACTCTTCCTCCCAAGCTAAATGAAGGCAAAACAGAGCTCCCAGTTCTTTCATTATCAATTAGTTGGCAAAGGAGAATGAAGGACCAAACCAACAGCATCGTTCTGTTAAGAGCTGTCAAAAAAATTTGTAAAATCATAAATTATATAATAATACGATCAATGGGGAATGAAGCCAGGCTTTGGAAATACACTTGTATTTCATTTATTTAATAACACTTAAGTACTAGTAAACTATTGCTCATCAGAAGATTTAAACTTATCATTAAGAACTACAGAGAAGGCAAGGTGGAAACAACACTTTTACAGCCAGCAATCTAGAGAAATATTCAGCATCAAAAAGCACCTACACGTCCGAGGTCTAATCAAGCACCCTATATTTTTAAAGGGTATAAAAGAGATTGGAAGCAACTGTAGATGGCTAAAGAAAAAGTCCAAAAAACAGCAACCTCCCTCCAGCCATTCAGAAACGGGGTCAATCTTTTCAGCCACCACTATTTTTATGCTGAACTTCCTTGTATCTTCTAAGAGGAATATCTGAAGCACTGGATATTTTTAGCCTTTGGCAAAAAAAACCTTGTTTTCCTTTTCTCAGAAAAGAAGGGGGCGGGGGGGAAGGCATGGCAGAGTAAGTACTAAAAGTGAGACCTTTATTACAAATTGCCTTAGAAATGAGAGAATGAGCAAAACAATCCTGTGCAACTCATACCCTGCTCATGAATGGTGATTTTTTTAAACTACTCACCAGTTCTAATGCAACTGCTGTTTTTTTCCTCCCTCAAATTAAAAAGTAACGATGACAAGAGGAAATGATGTGCTGTGGCAACGAACTGATAAGAACTTATAAAATCCCTTGTGAATACTAAATAAGCAAGTATAGACAATGAGCAGCTGGCAAAATGCAAGAGCAGAGCTAAGAGAAAGGATGTCAACAACAAAAGATGCTTCCTTTCTTGCTACAGAGACTGCCAAATAACATTGTCTCTCAGCTTTTGATAAACGTGGTGAATTAGAACACCTAATGTACCTTAGGATGTCAACTCTGCACATAAGAGAAAAAGAATTGAAGATTTTAGTTCCCCTGGTTCTCTCACATCACCACCCTTCACCAAGTGGATCTTTTTTCCCCCCCCTCTCATCTCTGATTAACTAAGAAATATCGCCCAATAAAGCTTTTTTTAAGCCTTTAAACATGTTTGGAAAAACACATTTAGACCCATGGCTGGGTACTTTCCTATGACAACCAATGTAATAACCCCAAACTGGCTTTCAGGATGCAAAATGATTTCTTTCAGGGTTCTTTTCTTTCAAGAAAAGAAAAACGAACAAAAATTTTGGCTAAACATCTCCTACGTTTTCATAAAAACAAAACAAGAAAGGCATGGGCAGAGATCTCTCAGTGTCCCAGTAAGGGCTTATAAGATTATTGGGGCTAAAACAATAAAACCATCACCAGTTTGCTTCTGCAGCAGAACATGCCTGCACCTTACATGTAAATACAGTTTCCTAAAACAATTATAAATATGAAAACCTTTGCATCCTTCAAAATAACAGGAAATACATAAAGGGTTGGCAAAGAATAAGGGCTAATTTTATTCTTTTATTGAGGATAAAAGTTTAGTCTTCTGAAAAGTAAAAGCTGTTTATAGTCCCACTTTATAACCCACTTTCAGGTCCTGGGAACATTCAATTGCTACAGGATTTCAGTGGTTGCTCACTCCTAAGAAAGGAAATGAACCCACCTAGAATCTCAGCACAGGGAGAAGACAATTAAAATTTCTCAGATTTGCTTTCACAAAATATTGAGCAAGGGCAGAAACATTCTGTTAAATTAAAGAGAAAGCGTGTTTTTTTTTTAAACTAGCAAGAAAAGCAGAGAAGTGCACACGAAACATTTACAATGGGTAATTCTAGCACACACATAAACTAGATATTCCTATAGTTACCTAAAGCTCAAAAGAGCTGAAAACACTAATCATATATACTATAAAACCATTCTGGACACTGATGAGGCTTGCTCTTTCCAATGAAGTGTATTTTTAACTGTCAAAGAAGAGCAAGGGAAGGAAGACTTCCTACAACCTACCAAGAGGCTTTTAGCAGCACAAATGACACTGAACTTTTCATTATAGACCTTTGAGAAGGCAAAATACTGACACTTTACTGACAGCTTACTGCTTTCTCTTAGGAAAACAAAGTAAAATTTAAGAGGTTCATGTATTATTTGTAGACCAGAGGAGCTTTCTTTTGGAAACTGCAAATGGTCATTAAGCACTAAATTTAAGTATTTATAGAAATTAAGGATGTTCATAGAAAGTGCAACTTTTCCAAGGTTTTAAATTTTTTGAATGAATAGCACTGACCATATTTATATTTTACATAATTTCAGTACCTAAATATTGAAAGATTTGTATATATTGTATATATATTGAAAGATTTGTATATATGAACAGGTTCTATGGATAATCTAAATTTAGAGACAACATCTTCTGAAGCTTTAAGCGCACACCTAGCTGAGACTGAAGCATAAGAGCATGATTCAATAATGTACAAGCACAGAAACAAATGTTTAAGAGTTGAATTTCATTCATATCATTGCACCTCTCTGGAAGCGGAAGGCAAGAACTGTCATGGGGAAAAAGTTCACTTGAATTTTCTTGAGACACAGATGGTCTGATTGGCATTATAGTCTTTCATTCAATTACTTTTCATCAGAGCTACAAAAAACATGAGCCGAAAAACTTATTACACTTTTTAAAGAGATTAGTTACAAATGTTCTTTAGAAAATGAGCATAATGCATTGCATTAGATAGGTTAAGGGTATTTTAGAGGATGAACATAAGAGGAAATAATCTCTATATCAAAACAAGACTTTGGGGTTGACACCATTTAAACTTCTTGCTAATGATTACAGCAAGCAGAACAAGTGTGTGAACAAGTGTATGAACAAGTTCATTTTCGAACCCCTTCTTAATGGACCCAGCTATACATAACCAACTTTGTTTAACAGTAGAACTCATAAATTAAACTTAATTTACTGGGGGGGAGGGGGATAGAAATAGTTGTGCATTAAACATTGCAATTAATTTTTGATTCTTATGGTATTTTAACCTACTGTATGCAATTGGCAAATCCAGCAGATTTAACTTGGTTCCATATCTAAAGGGGCCCAAGAGGAACTCTGGTCAGAACAAATCAATATGAGATTACGCAAGGTAGATTTAGTTTGATAAGATACCCTTCTTATACAACACGTTCTGCCACCGGTTCCAAACTCTGAGTTTCCTATCAGCAAAAATACAAACCTAAAGCACAGTTACTTCATGTGGCATGATAATGAACATTTTTCAGAAGCATAAGAACAAAACTGGTAACAGCTACCTCATGCTCCCCATTTCCCACTGTCAACACTGAACTTGTATTTCAAATTAACATGTACTATTTTTTTCCTGCTTAATTTACTTGCTTGCAAATGAAGAGAGCTTCCGGTAGCATCGTACCCAATCTCAAACAAGGAACACCACTGCTCATGATTAGAAGCTGCTCTGAGACTCAGTTTCATAATATAAACAAACCACCCTTATAACTATCTACACAATTGGTAGTTCATTAGAATTGCTTCAGACTTGCCCGTTGAGAACTGTGTGTTGCTGTCAGCACTTGTGCATAGCTTTATTGCCCTTTAAAAGCTAAAAATGCTGAAGTATGTTCTATATGTATGTTAACAGGTTATATATTGAACAGAGAAAGCTTAGAAATGCAGCTAGAGTGTATTATAGTATATTATACAATATTTAATTATCAAAAGTTTTTTTTGAACTACAACTTCACTTTACCTGGCTTTATTAAATTCTTTATAAATCTCTTGACAGAAACCGTGCACATTTTTTTTGTAATTGTCTCAACTCTATTTAAAAAAAAAAAAAAAAAAAAAAAATCACTGAACACTACCTACATACACACTCTTCTCCATGTCACATTGTGGTCTAGCACATGCACCCGTCCACTGACATTTATTAGAGTCTTTTCTTCATGACAGACATAGAAGATGCATTAGCTCCATAGCTTTTCCATGCACAAATAAAATATCATCCTTCTCACACCAGGATCAACAAGCTTGAAGGATTAATAAAAGGAAACCTACACAAGCCTTAGTACTCCCAGAGTCTTCAAATCGTAAAGGTTTTCCTTCAAAATATGTCCCTCAATACCGTACTCATGAAGAAAACAATGAATGATTTGTTTCCTACCTCCTCTTATGGTAAGTAAAAAAAGAAGTGAGATTTTCTACTGGACACGAGTAGGAATTAAGAGCAATTCCATCAAAACAGGGCTTGGGTATCCAACTGGACACCCAGTTGAATGAAACCTGCGGTAACTGCTTTTATACTAGTACTGAATTTCTTTATATTGCCTTACAAACATGCTTGAAGCAAAGTATTCTGACTAATAATAAATGCAAATGTTAACCAAAAAGAAAGATAGTCTAACATCTTCAAAATTTTACCAACTGTGACTGCTCTTCAAACAACAAAAAACAGTAAAAACTTCAAACCCTGCTTGTTCTTTTTACTTCCACATCTGTACATCATCTAAAACAGTTAAAGAAAATTAAGTATATAACTCTGTCATCTGAGAAGTATTTAACTAGCACTCTCTTGAAAGAAACATAAGAAAAACTTTGAGGCCACACACAAAACGCAAGTAAGGCATGGAAGAACCGTTATCACAAAAGCTCTATAACTCAGCTAGCCACAGAAGTTTAATGATGCAAAAGCAAAGCTGCTGTTTTTTCTTAAAGAGTCTTTGCAAGAGTCAAAGAAAAACAAAACACCCACAAGTGGTAATTATTTCTGTCATGAAAGATGTCCCAGTCAGAAGTTCACTAATAGAGCTCCAGTGCATTGCATTGCATTTCCAAGGGCATCCTCACTTCCAACTTCTGCCAAGAGAAGCTGAGTAAAAAGTGGGGCCAAAGAACAAAAATAGGTTTGAACTAGTTTTGTATCATGACAAAACTTTTTCTCTGTGATATGGGAGAGGGGAAGAGAAGGAAGAAAAGAAAATACAAAAGCAACCTTCCCAAACCCTTAAAAAGCTCCCATCTATCTCTTACGGTACCCACTTAAAATACAGAAATCCCATGTTCCTAAGCCCCTGGTCTTTGCAGGCCTTAATTACTGAATAATTAGCTTTTTAAAAAGCTCTCAAACCCTACAAAAATCTATCCAAGAACTAAAATCTCCCCCATAAGTGTTTAGTTAGAACCATGTGTTTTCCTCACACTAACTTCCCACTTCAAACCAAACTGGCATTTCCCAACCAAAAGATTATACCAAAAAATGCCACTAATTCCACTTAGCACTTCTGAAAGTGAGTCCAGAAACTTCAGTACCTATTCTAACCACAGTAGATAAGTGCAAGTTAATATTCATTTCTTAATTAAAATTACACAGAGGAATATCAGTAAATTTCACTGAAGAAAAATGTTCTCAGTGGTGGTTTGGTGGACAGGGACAAGCAACTGGAG
Source organism: Crypturellus tataupa (assembly GCA_034781795.1). Lineage (NCBI taxonomy): Eukaryota > Metazoa > Chordata > Aves > Tinamiformes > Tinamidae > Crypturellus > Crypturellus tataupa. The sequence continues at coordinate 5,482,705 of JAWLRI010000995.1, forward strand.
GGTTAAGATGAAGAGCTGTCATTGACAACATCAGTCCATCAAATAAAGGCATAGTGTTGAGATAGCAAAGATTATGTTATTGTATTTTCTGTAGAACGAGGAGTATTGAGAATATCTTTTCTTATGCTTCTATTTTTCACAAGTCCTAAAATCATAGAATCATAGAATCATAGAATGCCTAAGGTTGGAAGGGACCTCTAGAGGTCATCTAGTCCAACCCCCC
>JAWLRI010000995.1:5487341-5506099 GCA_034781795.1 Crypturellus tataupa
TTTTATGAGGGAAAGAAACGTTCCCGCCTCAAGATGGAGGAGGTGGAAAGAGCCGCCCGCGCCGCGAGGGAGCGGCGGCCGCGCTGTAATGGCGCCGCGGCCATGAGGGGCTTTGCGCGGGTGTGCAGGGCCCGGGGACAGCCGGTGGCACTGGGGGTCGGTTTGGGTTACCCGACAAAACAAACAAAAAAGGCAAAAAAAGCAAAAAAAAAAAAAAAATCAGTGGGCCTTATGTATTAGGATTTTTATCCTAATATGAGGCAAACTTGCACTTTTCTCACAGCCATCCTTATTCCATGAGGTGGGAGACCTTGCAGGCTGCGCTGAGGTGCTGCTGAGAGGACACTCGTGCGCTGTGATAAAGTACAGGGACAAAGACACCTCCTGCGGGTCCCAGCGGTGTCCAAACCTGGTTAATTGTGATTGTGGCACTCAGAATGGCCCATTTCACATTTTTAACTATATAAATCAACTGCCGGCAAAGGTAAATTCAAGAAGAATTGGGTTTCAAGCCTTGAGTACTGTCCCATGACTTGGTATGAGAGTGGTCTCATTTTTTAGATTGACCTAAATAGACAACTGATATCGAAAAACCCCCGTACCATAAATTTCAACTAAACCTGAAGGATGTGTGTACTTCCCCTGAAACTAATAATTAGAATAACCCAACTATGCAAAAACTTACAAGGAAAAAATGGGGAAAAAAAAGGTCTTGTTTCCCTTAAAAAAAGAAAAATATAATTTAGAGTAATGATAGATCTAACTGGGGTCTGTTCTGTTTATTATCCATGAAGAAAGTGGTGATCCTGCAAAGAAACTGGATGGTGACAAACAAAACTCCACGGAACGGAGTGTCCCCTCGGTTCAGGAGCAGGTGGAATTCCTCACCGCAAAGTGCTGCTAAGGCTGGAGCTCTAAAAAAAGTTATTTTTACCCAAGTAACAAGAATATCCACAGGAAGAAGAAAGTATTTCACACCTCAGCCCACAAAATAAGATAAAAGTTGCTGTACAGACAGATCATTTCATAATCCGAAGGGTGTCTTCCTCCAAAGAGGCTGGCAGTGGCCTTTTCCGACACGCCACTGAACTAAACTGAACCCTGGTCTGATTGCACTATGGAAATATTTACACAAGAGTTTCTTCCTCTGGCAAAATTATCATGTAGGAACAGATAGACTGGGCTGAATCATCATTATATATAAGAATATATCTCTGTTGTCTATGCCAGCTTGCAGTAGTTACAAATCTGGCATACCAGTTGCACCTGGCACACCAATGGAAAGTTCCTATGAATTCCTATGAAAAATGAATTAAATTTCATTTTTGAAAAATAGGAACAAATCTAGTGGAAAGTGAATATATAGATATATGTACAAATATATATAATTAAGACAAAAGGTTGCCAAACAAAGCCACCTGCGTGTTTTATTTGTGTAAATTAAGATTGAAACAACTAGGAAAAGCAAAACAAGAAAAAGCGACATAAAACTTGTAGAAACGCAAAATACCCATCCTGCCAAAGTGAAGTTTCAATTTCAGATGCGTTTGAACTTTGGAGAAATTTGCTTCTGGCTCGTATCTTTGTGTCCCTTGATTATTTTTATTGCAAACGGAAGTTTTCAACACCAGTATACTGCGATCGTATCTATGCCGAGGTCAACTAATAGCCCAGCAATGAATCTCTGCTGCAGTTTATGACAGTTCTGAGGGAGCAAGACTTGAGTGTTGTTCGGTCAGAGAATGGAGCTAACACCCTTTGGGGATTCCTGCGTGTCTCCGCACCAGCAATTGTTTTATTTTGGCCAGGGAGACTGAAATATGGGACAAAAAAATAATAAAGACCTGTTGGTCCCTTTCCAAATCTTTTGTGTTGCTTAATTAATAAACCAAGTGACAAACAACAAATTGGCAGCAGGCATTTTAGGTGTTGTTCATGTGCCAGCCATCATGTCTCTTACAAAACAAAATGTTCCCTTATGGAGAAGTTACAAAACAGTTGAACGGTTGCGTGTGGTCAAACGCGGCGGCGGGAGCAGGGCGCTGCTGTGTGCTTCTTCCTACGGAGGTGCTGGGGGTCTCGTGAAGAAAACTAAAGGTCTCTATGCGAGTAACACAGCAAAAGTGTAAGTGGTACCAAATTCTTAATTTAGAACTATAGACGGGTTAGTTGTGTCTGTTTGTAACACCAATCCTCAAAGAGCAGCAATTCTTAACCACACTATACGGAGCATCTTGTGGCAGGGACATAATGAATTATTACCCACCAAATTAAAAGTAGCTTTCCTCATTCCGGCCGTTTTGCATACTAATTCTTTCTCTTACATTGAGCATGCAAAGACCGAATACACAAACCAAGTCATCTCCTCCTAGTCAGTGGGATTAAAGGACAGAGCAGATGACATGTGATACCTAATGATTCAGGGCTGAGCATCCCTAAGGTCACAGCCAAATTGACACCGCTTACACAACTGTGCATGGTAAACCAGAGCCGCTCTCATGCCTTGCTTCAGTAGGGGCACTGTAATAACAAGGTCAATAACAACCTTGCAGCCAGCAGGCTCAAGCCATCCTGGACCCAGTTAACAGAAAACAATCCTTGTTTACAACTCGTTTGCAGCAGGCCTAGATCTTTCAGACTGCAGGCATGCAACTATGGTGGTCTAAAGAAAAATAAATAGAAATGACATTCAAATTATTTGAATGTTTTAAGCACTGAGTGGTCAGGTTTTGGGAGGATAAATGCAGATGCATTTGGTCCTGTCTTCTGAAAAGTCGCCTAGAATACAACTATGTAGCTCAGGTTCCTCTACCTACCTAGGACAGTCAAGAAAGAAAACTGGTTTCTCCTAAACCTATGGCTGAAGTTTATGTTGGAGAGAGATGGAAAATTACAGACATGTCAAAGTACCCAGTAAAGATCAGAAAAATTACCACTGTTTTCACCCGGGCCTTATACGTGTGTCTCGACTTATACTATTTTGATTGTCTCTCCAGATTTCAAATATGATCCTTGCATTTCTTAATGAAAATTAAATAGATTGTTTGTATTATAAGAAAATAGTCTCGAAAAAAAAGTTGCTTTATGATGAAACTTTGGTGTTCCGGTAATGGCATTGTTCAACTGAATTCCCTACCAACTTTCTATATGGCTGGTAGGGCGAATTTAAAAAAATACAAAAATAAAAACAGCTCCCATGTTTGTACCCATGTTAAACATTTGCAAAGCCACTTTATGGCTATGTTGAGAAAATGCCTAGAGTGTGAAAGATGGCTTGCATATTTAAACCAAATGCAGCTTGAAAACAGAATTGGGGGAGATGGATAGGAGAGCTCATGAAAGTTAGCACAGCTGTCAGCTGAGAAGAAATGGGGGAAAGGGGAAATGCTGAGAAAGGAATTTTCCTTCTTTTTTTCTGACTGTGAGAAGAGGAACATGCCATCCCTATTTGAAAAGTTTCAGGGTGGGAAAGGCTAAGGAGGGGCTAACATACTATACATACCTTTATATGTATTTTTGAGGCAGAAAAACACTGTTACTTCGGAGTGGAGTTCAGCAAGTGGGAAAGGAGGCTGCATTAAGTCAGGCCATTTGGTCTGCTTAAATAACCCTGCAATTTACAGCACGATGAGAACGAGCACAATAGATGGCAAGTGGCCGCCGCACAACAAGAAAGCAATAGGAGCGCTACGTACATCACATCGCACGTGCAAGGAAGTTAAATCCAAATGAAAAAAATAATAATTGTTTAGTGTCTGGAGGAAATATATTCAAGTGTTTATCTACAAGGCTCCTGGTAATGTGGGCTGCTGTGATCATAAGCGCTCTGGCTCGCAGCCTTTGAGTTCTAGGAGAGTAAATAATGTACCCTATTATTTGGGTAGCCACTCTTCAGGGTATCTTACATTCTGGCAGCTCACACAGCAGTGTAGGAAAGGGGAGAGAAAGAATATTTGTGTCCTGAAGCTACAGATAGAAGACATGAAAATGAAATTGCAGATGAGAGGAGGGAAAGGCAAGCCAAAGGAATACTTCCAAATAAGCTTAAAGCTGCAGACTTTCCGTAATAGACTGGGGGAATAAGTGAGATCAAAGAGGTAACTGAATACTGATACATCTATGAAGATCTTGTAAATAAAGACATTATGTAAAGGTTTTGCCAGGTCAGCTCAACCCTATCTTTTCACACTCTACAGAAAAAAAATACATAGAGGTGCTATGTCCTGGCCTGAGAGCCAAACTGAGGTGCAAAACTCATCCTAAAAGAAGCAATGTCTAATGCACAGACAAAAAGAAGGAAAGGGATGCTGTTTGAAAACTAAGTTACATAAGGAAATAATAAATAAGGGAATTCTTTGCCTCAAAACTGTTTCAAAGTCCATATCAGAGTGTAAACGCTCTTCCATTATAATTGGTAGGAAGATTCAGTTCAAGAGCAGAGGAGGTATAGGGGGGATGGAAACCGTTCTGGAGAAATGGGAAGATTGTCCCAGTGGATTATTACAAAATAATACACAGAGGAAGCATTAAAAGAAAAAAAGCAAGATTGCTTTGAATATTCTGCCATATTCTGCTATTTTTTCCAGAACATCTCCTATCTTGCACTCACCTCTGCCTCAGTAATACAGAAACATGGACTACTCTCCCTTTCATTCCGTGATTTTCAACTATTTCCATATCATGACCTCATATCTACGAACACTTTCTGGAGGGAGCCACCAAGTGCTAAGTGCAGGAGGAAACAGGCCCTGCCTCCTCCGAGCTCTTGGTAAGAGTCAGATCAAAAACCTGCAGACAGCAGCTCAGATGCATCATAAAAGAGAGGAGATAGAAGAGGAAATACACTGAATAAGTCCATCATCACAGTTAACTCCCTTCCACTTATCATCCCCACGTGATCGTGAAGCGTTTTTTCCTTTATGTAAAGTCAAAATTAGCCTTGAACAAAACTAATTCTCTTGCTAAGGGTTTACTCTTTTCCCCACCACTTGTTTAACGCTGCTTTGTCAGGCTGGGACCCTCCTGGGCCTTCAAAGTCCTGCCTGCAAAATGCCCTTCAGGGCTCCGCAGCGCTTCCCTGCGAGCACTGCTCTGTCTGGAAAACCATTGGCATCCGGGTGGGACACATTCTGCACTTGGGACAGCAGGAAGATCTAACGTGCAGCCCCACACGCAACACAATCATCTGTTGACACGGCCATGGCTTGGAATTCCATTTCTTTTAGCCGTAGAGTTAGGACTTAACATCCACAATAACTGTGCCCTGGAAAACTTGTATTTGTGGCTCTGTGGCCAAAACCGCAGGGGAACTATTTTTAGCGGAGCGCAGCCCTAAATAGTGGAAGTGCTGAAAATTTAGCTCACATAATGGGCCAAATTCTTCTCCTAGTTACACCCACTCGATGGAGAAGCCAGAGAATGATAAACAGAGAGACTCTGAAGCAGAGATAAAGAAGGGAGGAAATCAGTATTTTAATCTGTAAATGAAATACACACATCCTACAGCATTTCCTTTGGAAAGAAATGAAAGACTACAAGAGCAGTATGAAATACTAGTGATTTGTTGCAATAATTATTACAGGAGAGATAATTCATCCCGTTAGATATCTCGGAACAATACTTGTAGCCAAAATCCCTCTCCTCTGATTATTCAGATACTTTTGACCTAGACCAAGGAAAACCACACTGAGTTTATCTGTTTCCTGAGTGAAGACACAGCAGACGGATGCAGTGCGCGAGGAGCAAATCCAGTTTCGGTAGAGAGCCTAATATTCCCAGTTTTTCACTCAACAACAGTCTAATAGCCTTTTAGCTCCTTAAAACTAGACAAATAAAACAGTTAGTGATGACAACACATGAAGCAGTAAAACTTTCTTGTATAAGAGCCAGCAGGACCTGATTTTCTCCCAAGTGTGTTTCTGCCAAAATCCCCAAGTTACACGACACGGCACTGCACAGACTGTGCATAAACTTCGTGTCATTCTAAAGGACCTAACTTTTTTTTTCCCACTCTAATGACAAAATAATTAAGTTAAATAATTTCCTCTACAGTATCAAGATCTGCACATACAAGCATAATAAGTTCTGTGATAAAATGAAAGTGCTTTTGGGCACAGTTTTTGCACATGTAGCTTTTGGACAGCATGTTGCAAGCTAATTGCTTCTATTAACTCTAAAAGATATTTTTCACAGAAGTCTCTTTTTCTTTCTCTTTTCTTTTTTTGGTTATGTCACCATGAAATTGAATCATCTGCTAAAACAGGATTTAAAACTTGTGGGAGAAGGCAATAGGATGATGAAAAATCATTAAATATTCTTTGAGTTCATATATAAAGATAATCAAAAATGCTATTTCTTTTCATTCACTACGATATTGTTAATAGGATTTGTTCTGCTGTTTAAGTACAGCTCTATTACATGGGGTCTGAAAAGAAATACAAGTGTGGAAATGAAAAGGGAGAGAAAACACTTTCCATTTTGGTTACATTTTTGCAAATCTGAAATGAATTGAGATTGCTGTTATCACCTAAACACTTTCCTATTTGAAACAGTGAAGGAAAATAAAAATCTCACAGACCTTTTGCTCTGACTGTTCAGATGGGCTCCATGTCGGGCACTGTCACTAAAATAGCTCACAACCCTAATTGCAATGCACCACATTTTAGGAATTCAGGAGTCTCAAGGCAATTCTGGATCCTTTTTAAAATGTGCATATTCCTTCATCTGTCATTAAGCGGGTATTAGTTTGCAACACATTTTATACTCCGGAATGTTATACTTGGATTGAGCTAAACATGTGGAATAAAAAATGCTCTGTAGTTTGCTTACCCAACTGAAATATAACTCTTAAAGCTAAAACGTTTTGTTCTTTAACCTTCATATTCTAGTCTGTACTTCAGCATAAAGTCCTTGCTTGTCTTTAGCTGTGTAGATGTGGAGGGGTTTGAGTGAAAAACTCCTCCTTACCTGCATTATTGCAACCCCGTTAGAGAAGTTGTACAAAATTCCTGGTTTCTCAACAGCTATTAAGAAAAACCTAACATTTCAGGACTTGATGGGAATCACAAAAGTTAACAATAGTATCTGCTCTCAAAGTCTCTATCCCAGAGATTCTGTTTTCACAGGCAAATATAGAGAGATCAGCCACATTTTCCAGTTATATTAAGAGCAGGACAGCCCCCCCCCGCCATAAACCAAAGAAAACAAACAAAAAGCTCCGTAAAATCCACAAACTTTTTGCAAAGTGACGCCATTTCAGCAAAGCCCTTCCCCTCTGCTCCCAAGCGTACGTCAAATCTTCGCGAATTAAGTGGCGGGCAAGTTATCATAGAAAAATAATAACAAACGAACATGGCTTTACCTTCCAGAACGTTACTGCAGCTCCATTTTCGGACCCTTTATTTTTTCTCTCGTTCCTCTCCGAGTGATTTCTATTTCTCTCTCTTTTTCTCTCATAGTGGCGACAGAGAGGCTAGGGGAGGAGCCCCGAGGAACCTATCCCCCTGCCTGTTGGGAGACCGGAGGGATCAGATAACAAATAGAGCAAAGAAGCCGGAGCAGGCGCGAGCTCTGCGTGCGTGCGCGCGGCGCAAGAATTCAAATTCCCCCTTTAGAAACTTTCTGGAATCCTTGTGTGTCAAGTCTATTTTTGTAGCCTTCCTTCATCCCGAAATAATGCTCTGAAATCCAGTGCGATGCAGCCATCTTTTACACTATGTCTTTCAGATAATCCGTAGCAAAAGCATTTTACCAGTATAAATGACCAGTATAAATTTACCAGTATAAATCACACCTTTAGCAGAACCAGCTGGTTCCTGCCCAGGGAATAGTTTACCTGGTGCATCTCTTTTTGTTTGCAAAATGGGAATGACAATAATCACAGTTTATTGACTCTATGTATTCTCTTTTCACAAAAAAAATATAAATATTTTCTCCATCTGAATGCATTAGGCAAATATATATGTATATGTAGGGGGGGTGCATATATGTATATTTAATGCGTTCGGATGGTTTATGTATGCACACAAACACCCCTCAGAATGGTGTAATTTAAATATGTTACTGGTACTTCTCATGGAGAAAATACAATTATTAAAAAGGATGAATGGCCTTTATACCAGGCTTTCTGCATTTGCATTTTACCACTCTGTGCATGTATGTAAAAGTGAAAAAAAAAAAAAAAAAAAAAAAAAAAAACATTTAGAAATCAGGTATCAATGGAAAACAGATCATTCTCTCTGTGAATACCCTGAGCTAAACACAACAAAAGCTGATTATTCCTGTTGACAACATTGCTCATGGAGGTTTCAAAGTCCAATTAATAGGAACAGTGACAGCTGCACATCTTAGAAGAAGCAGTTAGCCTGGAACACTCAGAAAATAAAAACTCTCATGATTAGGTGTTTGTAGAGGTGGCCTCATGAAGATGGCCTGCGCTAATTCTAGATTAGCCTAACTCTGTCAAACTCTTGCTCACAATTAAGCTTGTTTTTCCCTCATTTCAATGTAGATTTCCCTTCCCAGATCTACAACTCTCTCACTATAGTGGAGCCCGCAGTAAAAAAACAAGATTCTGGCATCCCCATCATGGATATGATGGAGAAGGATCCCCGTGGCTCAGAAAAGGGAAGTCAGACATCCCAGATCACTGCTGAGTTTCCTTGAATGCTTCAGCCTGCATGAAAGGGAGATGAATTCCCATCCAGGTACCCTGCTTGGCTTTCCAAAACCCTCTTGATGGTGTCTCCCACCTTTCTCAGGAAAGTTACTCTTTGGGAAAGGATGTGATGGTCTCCTGAGAATCTGTAACTAGTCCAAAGAAGGGAAGCACAGAGTACTTACAGGTTACTTTTCATAGCAGAGGGAAGTGGGATTTCACAGGCAGGCCTGCCTAGGTCGATGCTGCTCAACATATTCCCAAGCGCTTTGGAGAAGGGAGCAAATGCCCAGCTCAAAAAATCTATATATTCCTGAGCCCTCTACTATAGTAGAGATGATGACTTAATGTAAAGAACATAATGAGTTGTTCACCGTACCGAGTGGGATACGAAATGGCAGGTGAAATTCAGGGTAAATATGATGGTAAAGTTACTCACATTGGTCTGAAGTCGCATGCAAGATAGTAGATTCCAGTCTTTTATTACTCAGAAACCAGATTCTATAATAGTCCCGCACAAAGAAAAATGAGCTAAAGTATTAATGGATCCCATACAAGGAATGACTAAATAGTCTTTTCAGGCTGAAAAAGAAATGAGAAAGAAGAGATAGTATAGAAATACTTATAAAGCACAAGTGGTACAGAGAAAGTAAGAAGATACTTGAGGTTCTTCACAGAAAGGGTAATATGGGGTGCGGATCTCTGCGACAAAATATTGCGAACACTAAAAGTTTATATAAGTCCATTACCTAGAAGGGGTGACAGGGTGAATTCATGCAAGAAAAACCCACTAAAAGTCACTAAGACGCCAACCTCTGGTTCCAGAACCCCCTAAGCTGCAAAGTGCCGTGGGAGTATTCTGTAAAATTATTGTTTGCTGGCAGGATACTGAGCTAGAGACCTTTGATGTGGCCCAGTAGGGCCACATTTGTGCTCCTCACATGCTCTTCAAATCACATCTCATTCTCTCGCTAATATCTTACTGCAGTCACGTAGTATTGCCAAAAATATCAACATATCTGGCCTATATTTTATACAATACTCTATGATAGTCCAGTTCTGCTTCTCCGCTATTCTACAAATATTGGTACATGTTTATAAATTACACATGCAAACCCCGATGCTAGTAAGAATAAAACCATTCATGGTCACAGCATCAGTGAAATCCTTTCTGTTTACTCGCAAGAGCTCTTGCTTTCTCAGTACATTTCAGGAGCAAAGCTTCCAAAAAGTCAATAATGAGTTTACACAGCGTAACCCCAAAATGTACTAATTACTCTAATCTACATTAAGAAACCATTATTAAGATCTCCACATTAAAGGTAGTTTAAATAGAAGCTTCATCTTAGTGAAGCTTCAGTGCGTTGGCTCTCAGCTAGGCAACGCTTATATCCCAATGCAGATATTAATAGAACTAACCATAAAACATCTTTTCCTCCACAAGTTTGTATCATTATGTACAACGAAGAACATTATACTTTGAAACGTGCGTCTGGTCTTTCCCTCTTCCAGTGATGGCAAAGCCACACCATAAAGGGAAAGTTCATTTACAATTGGGAAATCCACCTTTACTCCAAACAGGAGGAAAACGTGCCTTTTTGTCCCATTTTCTGTGAAAGGAAATTTGTAGCAGGGATGACATTCACGTGACAAATATATGTGTGTGTGTATATATATATATATGTATATATATATATATTACTGTTAAAGCTGTAACATATAAAGAACATCTAATTGAAAAATCATTTCCAAAACTTTTGTTTTGATAGTGGCAAAGCGGAACATCATGCCTGGATTTTTCTATTTCCCCATTTTCCTCCTTCCCTAAACTTCTAGTAAAACCAACAGTATTTCACAAGTTGCTTTAACAAATGTATGTATTCCAAAAGGACAGAATTATGTTGGAGCTTCTTTGGTCCTGCTCAAAGGGCAGCAAAATTCTGCATAAATACTTAATTATTACATATTCAAAGAGAAAAGCATTTTTAAGCACAAAAAAAGTTAAGTTCAGCTAGAAAAGTCATGTGTCCAAAATCAGTCCAATATATCAGTGGCAATTTTGGAATCTGAAATTGCTTATTTGACCCCAAATTTTGAATTCCAAACACTAGCCTGACGGTACACACAGAGGCTGTCAAGTATAAAAGCAGAGCAGCTGTAGTTACATTGAAGTACATTGATTTTTGTTAGAAAAAGTAGGTGTTTTCATTCTAGATTACCGAGGATGTGTTTCTGAGAAAGCCACACAATCCAACTCGAAATAAGCTCTTTCCTGCCTTTCTTTTACATAACTCATCACACCCACATTTTAATATGCGTGTTCATGCCTCAAATCTGCACTGCCAATTTATTGTATAAGCAGCACCTTGATCTTCGTTCTGTGCAACAAAATTCCGAGAAAAGCCGAGTTTGGTGCTCGTTTTTATTAGCAGGATAGTAGGAACTGTTGATAGGAGGCTAAGGCCCCAGTTTTAGCAAAACACTGAAGCATGTGCTTAGATTTAAGCGTGAGAATAATCTCCTTTTGGTTCAGCAGAGCTTTATGGCTATGCTTTACTTTAAGCACACGCTTAAATTCAATTAACTTCATTTTAATCATGGGCTTAAGTGCTTTGCTCTCTCGGGATAATAAGGCCATTGGCATTTCATTTAGCTTGCCGGGCTTGTTTTAAGTAAATCTCCTGCTCTCAAGCACAAACTGAGGAACATGCAAATAGCAGGTACCTTTTTTGCCTAAAGACAGTAAATGATAAACCAAGTAGTTTTATAGTCCATGAGGGGAAACACCTAGGCAGAGAACAGATTTTCATTTCCCTGATACTATCATATTAATTATCTGCCAGTGAAATACAGCCTTGCAAGCAGAGATTGTACCATCTTTGATCTGCATGCTGTACCTTAGCAAAGGCAGGCACGGTCATTATTTCTCATTAAAATGAGGAGCGTTTGGTTGCTTGTTTGCTAGACAAAAGCAAAGGTCTTTGAGACGTTGTGGCCATAGCTTCACTTGCTATAAATTGGCACATCTCTCTCATTCCGCTGGAATTTGACTAATTTTACACATTGGAGTAAATCTCAGTCTTTCCACATCATGTATAAACTTGACTAGGGAGATGGTATATCACGAGGAGAGATCATCATATGCAAGTGTTTCACAGACATAAAACTTGAGGGCCTGGGAATGCTGGATTGTAGCTAGTGTTGTGAATACCCCATGTTCGGGTAATTTGGAGAACTGATGGTTTATAAGAACAAACCAGGCTGTAAGTAGAGCCAAAAAGCCGTTTTCGTTATCATGGCACTTTTAATTATCACCTTTTCCCCAATGAGTTAGTAAAACATAAATTAAGTCTTAGATTGGTCAGAAAAAAATACCTTTAAACTTCATGAACATTCCCTAGAGAAGAGATCATTTTAAAAAGAAGTTAAAGCATAACTGACAATTTAGCATAAACTAATTTATACCACTGCTTAGAATATTTTTGATAGGAATTGAGATCTGACATAAAATAATGCCAATTTCACCCAAATCCAATTTTAAAGGAAATAAGAGTTGTGTTGTAATAGTCAGTTCCCTTTGCCTGACATAGATTTTTCTACCACATTCAGAGTTTTTGAAGTCAGACCAAAAGCAAACCCAGCAAAATTAGCATTTCTGTCTCCTATACAATTACATCTAGAAATAACGATATTAATGAAGGCTTAGCATTAAAAGAAAAAAAAAGAAAGAGGCATCCAATGCATACTTCCGTTTTTATCTTGTGAACACCACTTCAATTATTTTCAAATACAGGAAAAAATATTCTTAGCGGAAGAAGAACAATGCCGAACGGATATTAGGAGAACTTTAGACAGGAAACCTGATACCTTCAGAACCAGGGGTGGAGAAAAGGTTTTGAAAGCTTCACGGCCAGCCTGGGGAGCCGGGAAGCTGCCAACAGCTGCTCATCCATGGAAAAGCTGGAAGGCACCTGGGGATGTGATGAGGGCACCAGGGGCACCTGGGCTGCCACGTGTGGCCACCACGTAGAAAACAGCTGGTTCGAGGAAACGAGGACATCTGTGAGAAATCCGTGAGAATATTCCCATTGGGATGGCCTGAGCGGGCTTCTTGGCATCGCACGTTCCCAGGTTCCAGCCTGGGAGAGGTGGGAACAGACTGGGCTTTTTCCATTGCAGGGCAATGTTGCTCCAGGAAGCCAGCATCAACAGTAATGAAGAGAGATTGTTAGAAGCTTGCAGTGGTTGTGTGGTCCTCTCCAAATGCAAAATGTTCCTACTGCTGTTAGTAACCTCAATTTATAGGCAACAAAAGTGCTGAATAGAATGGCTTTCCCCAGGGCTACCCATCACCTGGCTGGCAAATACCTTCCTCTGAAAAGGTCTTTGGTCCTCCTTTTAAGCGGTCCTCCTCTTGCCTGCTTTCCTTTCCTCTTCCCAAGGTCCAAGTGAAAAATAAAATAAAAGCGCTAAGCATATTTCTTAGTCCCTTTTCTGGAAAATATCCAGGGGCAGAATCATTTCGGAAAACCCTGTGATGAGCCAAAAGATAACGCAGTTGTTCCCACCGGTTTTACAGCGCTCCGGCCATCCCTTGCTGGTGGAGATCTGCATTGGTGTTAAGTGAGAACTAAGCGAAACCAGCCCAGCTCCTGGGCGCAGAAGGGCTTTGGGACCTCTATAAAAAGTCACTTCCTTGTTGCGAATGGCAATAATTCAGGAGGATCCTTCCTGGCTCCCTTGCATTGGAACATCAAACGCCACATCAGGCTTCTGAAATGTTTTCTATGTCCACTGCAAATCAGAGAAAAAAAAAAAGCAGAAAGAGCTAATAGCTTCTTTGGAGCAAATCATCATTTACAGCCAATTCACCTTTAATTTGTACCAGTGCAACCACCCTGAGTTCAGTAAAATTTAATGAAGAATATTATGTATTAAAAGCCAAATCATACTTTTTATTTTTTGATGCAGGCAGAGGTCTTTTTGCCTTTTTTCACTAATAGGGCCTGATTAGCGTCAGCACAATCCAGCAGTATGTGAGTGTACCATTTAATGCTCCAATTTTGTATATCTGACAGTAAATTAGAAGTAAAAAATAACATTAAAACGGTGCATGGCAAGTGTCTTTCACGTCGTTTTTCTCGGAAGCTGAATGGCTCCTTTCATAACCCAAAGGACTCAAAACCTCCTTCCCCCTGGAGGTCTTTTTATTTTTAATTCAGCCTTTAAAATCCTTTATAGTGGTAGAGAAAAAAAACCCACCCTTAGCATATGTTGATGCTCTGCTTGCAGACACCCTTCCGTTCCAAGGGGCACAATGCGCTTCCCCGGCTGGTGCCCAGTTGGGGGAGAATCATCCATTTTTATCACTTTCCTTTCAGTTAATGTTTCCTTCCTTCCCCGCGAGTGTTTCCCACCGTGTCTCTGCTTGCTGCTGCCTCCTTACTCATCCCAGCGAGCAGCGAGGGGCGTTTTGTCCAGCGTTTTTATGTTCTGGTAGGCATGAAAACACCCGGTAGGGATTCCATTATGTTGGCAGCAGTTGTGTTGAGGGGTGAAATAACTTCACAGCCTGTCACAGCACTGATGCAGCATGAATAGTTCCTTCCTGATGCTACGTATTTTTACTTAAACATCCCTAAATGTGTTTTGTGACACTGCTTTCAATGTAGGAAGCTGTTGAGAGGAGGAAGAGCTGTTTAATTTTCAAATGACCATGAAAGATCGGAGAGAAACACCAAACAGGCACATCTCTGTATTAAGCCATTCAGCTTTTCCTGGGGATCTGAGGCTGGAGAGCCAAATGTTGGCAGTTTTTAACCTTCCTTCAGTGTTTTCCTGCCTTTGTTTGCAGAAATTGGGATGGTTTTCATATGGGCATTGACTGCATCTCAAACTTGGGCAATTTTGTCTCCTTTTGTGATTTCTCTGAACACCAAATCCACCGGGGTTTGCATGAGTAAAGGGCAAATCAAGGCGAAACCCACATTTGTGTCCTCGTTGCCTTGCTTTTACAAATAATTTTGGCCTTTAAAGTCTTGTCAAGAAGACAATACCAGAAAATGGCATTTTTGCCTTTTTGTGTGCCTAGATCACACCTCATAACCACGTTCACCTGAATGACCATACCAAGCCCCTGGCTAATGCATGTGCCCACCGGGTTCACCTTCTTGATGCTCAGACCCTGAAGCATCACAGCGTGTTCCTGATGGAGGGACTTTGTGCACCCACGAAGCAAATGACGTTAAGTCCTTCAAACTCTACAACATCTTCTAAGTCCAACCGTGTTCCTGAGACTGACTGAAACCCTTTTGGCTTTACTCTAACACCAAGGACATCAGTAAGGTCTGCTGTGAGCATCATGCTCTCTGGGATAAGCCAAAGCCACCAACTGAGGTAGGACATGAGACCTGCACAGTGTTGTAGCAGTAGTAGCTTTGATAGCATTGGGTTTCCTCACCTCTTCCCATCATAAAATTACAAATAATAATAATAATAATCTGCTCTCCAGCTTCCCATCTTAAAAGCAGACTAATTTCCAGACTATTGATTTCCAAGCCTTGGAGCAGTAACTTGGCGATGCGCAGGGGTCCCGGCGCGGTGTCCCTGCGCGCCGCGCGTGGCCGGCTCGACACGTGCTGCCCGGGCCGGGCTGCGGATGAGGTCAGGGCTCCGGGCGATGCTAATCTTCCTTCCTTGCCGCTTCCTTCCCGCCTGCCTCCAGGAAGCGGGTCCTACAGCAGCTTTACGCCTGGAACAAAGGGTGGCCCCATCCCGGCGTGGCCGGTGGGGAGGAAAGGAGTTCCCTGCTCGCGCGGGCACGTCGCTTCCCGCCGGCGGGGACGTGGCTGCCCTGCTGGGAGCGCTCGCTTTGATGCTGCGCCCGGAGGGGTCTGCTCCCCTGCTCCAAACCCAGCAGCAAGTCACATACATTCCCTGGTACGTGGCAATGAGGGGCTTCAAACCCCACCTTCCACCTAAAGGAAAAAGCAGAGGAGATAAAACCTCAAATCAGTCAATTTCCTGATGAAAAGATGGCAGTGAAATAGGATTTGGGCAATCCCTATGTTGATTGGAAACATCCAACCCTCCCTCCAAATCTCTCTATCCCTGTGATGATTTACAAGTCCTGAAGATGTAAGTCCTAAAGATGAAATTTGTTAAGAATAACATCCTCACAACTCAACCTGGGTTGGAAATATTTTTTTCACCATTGGCTAATATATACCCTAAGGACAATAAAACAGTATTTTCCAACCGACCCAGCAGGAAAAAACAAAATATCAGAACAGATTTAAATAGAGGATTGTATAGATTCAGCAGCGTACCTATGTACAGTAAAGCACTTGCACCAAAATAATACTGAGAAGCTTTAAATGTGCAGCAAAAATAAGTCAGATCTGTCCTTGAGCTGAATTTTCATAGATTTACTACAATGGGGAAGCTTGAAAGGAAGCTTTTGCCTGAAAACCTGTGGTGAACAATAAGGTTTCTACAGCATAATGATAAATGTACACAAAATGAGGAGAAAATTTTGGAAAGTTCTGCATCAAATGTATCCTGCATGAAACAATGAAACTTACTTTTATCTCAGATTTCTCAGAATTTGGAGAAAAATATGTTCTTCTTCCTTTAAAAATAAAATCAGCGATTCTCAGTAAGTGGATTTCGAATCCATTTACTAAGGGAATAATTAAGCTGCGTGCCAGGGTTGCTGGCAGCACAGAGCTTGCACGCGAAGGACGCAGAGAAGACGTAGTGCTGCCTCCTGCCTCAGCTGGAGGAGCCATTAACAACATCCCAGAACGGATTCACATTCACAAACTCAGTGAAAGGCAACACAGAGAAAATAATCACATGGGAATGCACAGAACACTAAAACTAGATAGAGTACAGTCAGAATACGTGTGCTCCATGATCATATTTTCACTCATGTACTTGCATCTTTAAAGAACCTGCACTGCAATCACTGAAAATCGTGTTTTTTATTTTCTTAAAAGATCAGATAGTAGCTTCTAGCTACATGCATAAGAATTACGGTTATTTTGTGAATAAAGAGCAAAGAAAATCCAACCTTTGGGTTTACTTAGACCAGAATTTTACTGCTAATAACTCAAAAGCAGGTTGAGAAGTGGGGCCTTCCAGGAGAAGTGGCCAAGAAGAGTGGAGGGACATCAGCAGGACAGAGGAGGCAGCCTGGGGTTTACTTGAGGGATCTCCATGAAGATTTCCTTCTTCATGCCGAATAGGCTGCAACTAAATCACAATAAATAGATCCGAAATATCTAATATTACCTGCATGTGTGTTATTGTGGTTACATACACCCTTGCTAGAGCAAGCGAGGTGCTTGAATAGCCCTTATTTTACCACCTTTTTTGCCATCTCTGGTCAGAAGAGAGAAGGAGAGAAGCTAAGGACGCTTGTGATTGCGAACCAGGGGCCGTATCCACAGTGTGTTGGAGTCAACAGAAGGGTTTCTATTGATGTCAGCCAGCATCAGGATGGACCTCAGGAGCTTCACCGAGTGCCAGCAACGTTCTCTGTTGTCAGCTAGACCATTGCTGCGTGAATTCCAGATGCCCAGGTTGCAGCAAGGGTAAGAAAGGCATCCTGCAAATGCAATGCTGCGGGATTTCAGGCTGGATCTAAGCAAGGCCCAAGCAGCAGCACATTGTACAGCAGCCTTGGGCCGTGCTAAATTAATGCCATCTGCTCCCGGCCTTCCTCCCCGTGCCTCCTCCCACCTCCTCCCTCAGGAGGCTCCTGACAGTGGAGAATAGCTGAGTGCAGTGGCAAGGACTCACGCCTCTTCCTGTCCCCAACACACCCTTTGCACCCTTTGTTTCTCACCAAGTGTCATGGGTGGAGTAGGATCCCAGTGTGTTGGCTCCAAACCAGCTGGCAGCAGCTCTGGGCCCCCTCGTTTCTCCCGTGAAGCTTGCAGGTCTTGAAGAGCCTCGCTCTGCAAGCCCAAGAGTTCATTATTATTATTATTGTTATTATTATTATTGTTATTGTTTATTAATTATTATTATTATTTTCATGCAGGAATTGAGTCATTTTCAATGCAATCAGAGCCTGAAAGCTTGCAAGATTTTCAAACGCAAAGAATCACAAAAAAACACGTGAAATCTCTCCCTCCTGGTTGCACTCCTTGCCAAGGACGCCGAGCGGAAAGCTCCCTTGCTCCTCGAGTTCAAAAGGTAAGGACCATTTCTCACCACCAGCGTTTGCGAAAGGCAGTTGAAAGCAGAGATCCTAATTGCGTTTGGCATTTCTAATAGTCACGCTTCCGCTAAACAAATGACATCATTTGTGGCATTGGCAGTAAAAGAGCCCACTGTAAGAGACCGTAAACAAGAGTCCGTCCAGCCTTAACAAAAGGAAGGGGAAGGGGGTTGAATCCTGCTAAATGACCACGATGTTCAAACCTTTTTTCAAGTATTACACATCTCCTGATACCTCTGCAACATATTTTTGAAACGGGAGGAAAAAAAAACATGCTCAGAAATGGGGAATTTCAGAAAACATAAGGAAATCCCTGTGCTCGGCAGTGCACCCCCGCAGGCTCTGTGCTGGACCATTCTTCTCTTCTGGATCCAAATTCTGCCAATGTTACAGATCCGTGAGGCTGGACTGAACTTCCTTCTAATTACTTGAGTGCTATATTTGACATTTCCATGGGATGCACTTTCCCAAACAGGAGTTAGGTTTACAATTCCTCTTAAAAAGAATTGCACATCAGTGTTTTTTCCTAATACAATGCTCTGTAGTCTTTGACCTTCACTTGAGGGTGCCACAGGTCACAGCTCCGCAGAAGCGGGACAAGCGATGGTTATACTTAAATATACAGAGCTCCCTCTAGAGTGGAGCAAAGAGGTGATTCCCCAGCGTGTAGGAACTGCACAATTTTAATTAAGAGTTAAGAACAAGAGCATCAGCCTGACCTTGCAAGGAAAAGGCCAGTGAGAGAAGCAGGATCGATGCACCAAAACACAGAAAAGAGAACAATTTTCCCCTGCTTTAGAAAATAAAATAAAATAAAATAAAATAAAATAAAATAAAATAAAATAAAATAAAATAAAATAAAATAAAATAAAA
>JAWLRI010000995.1:5506199-5520108 GCA_034781795.1 Crypturellus tataupa
AAATAAAATAAAATAAAATAAAATAAAATAAAATAAAATAAAATAAAATAAAATAAAATAAAATAAAATAAATCAGAGTGCACCATCTCAGTCTCAGTTTGCATGACCAAAGGATACGTGATGGATCCTCCCGCTGTGCTCAGGTATTAATTCAATAACAGTTGAGAGCAAAGAACACGGTCGACACTTAAGCGTTCTTTGGCCGTCTCCTTTCCGTGTAATGATCCCGCTCAGCTCTGCTTAGTTTGTGATATTTGAGGGCATCACAGCATGGAGCAGCGTGAACCCAGACCATTAATTGTAACAGGATGCGGTTAGAGGCTTTTTGATATCCACATGCCTGTAACTGTAACCTGTATTCAGCTATTTTCAGCCATTAATGCAAATAAAAGTAACATTTGCATTCAGATTGCCTTCAGTGCATAGATGTGGTGTGTGATAAGTTAAAAGTGCAGTGTAAGGGGAATATCTATCTATTCCACGTCAAATATATGTTTTCTTTTCTGCCCGGGAACTGGAGTGACCTTTATTGGATCTGTTTTTAGGCAACTGAACTCACCGCTTCAGAAAAGCAGCCGCTCCTTTGCGCTGGGAGCTGAACTGAGATCTTAATAATTTCACAGCTCTCAGTCTTTGAAATCTGCTTAATAATTATACATCTATTAGGTTCCCTAACCTAAGGATAGGACTTTTGCATGGCAGTTAGGGCATACAGGCTTGCTCCAAACATACGGAGATATCTCCTCACCTATAAAAGGAGATAAGCTCATAATGTCCCATTCTCTTATTAATCTGGTTGCAAGATACTGCCTGTGAATCACCCACGCTATCAGCCTGCAAGCCCTTCTGTGGCAATTTGGCCTTATTTATAGGAACAGCCTCCTCGTCGAGTGTGAAAGGGGCCATTTATGCCTAATAATGATAACAAGCAGCCGTTGGAGACTGGGAAAAGCGAGGAAAAATAAAACACGAGAGAAGTTTACAGGAAAGGACGGTCGGCGCTGCCAGGGGGGTGAGGAGGTCGGACATCTGGTGCTTCATCCCGCTCTGGATTCCGGGCAGGAATGCGCGGTCGCAGGAGGTGGGCTAAGGCAGCCCCTGGTCCTGCCAAGGGCCATCGGGGTTAGTCCGCGTGGCCCTGGTGACACCAGGCTGCGTTTCTGCAGCGGGTTCAGAGCGCAGAGCTGGCTGCTTCAGCATAGTCCAACTCCCAACAAAATCCAAGCAGGAGGAGGAAAATACTCCCTGGAAAAAGACCTGGAGCTTGGGCTGTGTGAAAGACACTGAAGTGCTTATAAAAGCCCTCAGAAATTGCATCGTGCTCATTCCTGCTAATTAGCAAATGCATAAATAAAACGGGGATCAGATTGATCTCCATGGCCTAACTCAGTCCCAAACTTTCCGGGCATGGAGCACAGGTATCTCGCTAAAAAGCGCGTATTTCTGGGAAACCAGCTGCAAACTGCCCACAGCATTAGCTGCACTTTTGCCACCCGCTCATCTTACTGCAAAAGACCGAAAGAACGTCCTGAAATTGCAAATATTAAAACATCAGGTCGCTCTGGGATGCACCGAGCTCACCCAGTGCTCCCAGGCCAAGGCTCCCGCAACCTGACCTGTGTACACGTGTTCAATAAACACAGTAAAAAGGCACAGGAACCCGTTGTGAGTCTGATTTGTATTTAGTGGTGGGCCTTGCAAATAGGAGTTGCTGTGCAGTGTCCTAGCTTCCTCCTGCTGCAAAAACAATGGGATGAAAAGCTCATTTTATCAGCTGTTGTTTGGCCACAAATCATTGAACTATATAGAGAAAGTGTAGGGAGAAGTAGGCTACAAGGTACCTACAAACCCTCTGTTTTTCTAAAACTCGAACTTGAGTTTAGCTTGTGAGAGCTCAACAGCCCACAAGAAAAAACAGCATTTTATTAGCAAATCCTGCAAGAGCCTCCAGCGTTTTCCCTTTGATGCTGCAATTTCAGCTCCTCCAGCCTTTATTGTAAGTTATCTCAAATATTCCCTGTTCAGTTTACATTCATATCCATCTATTTTTAACAAAAAATAAACCCAAAATGCACACTGAAGCAGCACAGTGTTTCTCTTGAGTATCATAAGACTGCTTGATCACATCTTTTCCTGGCACTTGGTTCATGGGTTTATGAATTATTTTCTCACGCAGGGTACATACTTGATAGTTTAATGGCTGGAAATGATTGTTCTCGAAGTATGGATGGAGTTGTCATGGCAATACATCGCTAGGAAGATTAAGGCATGCTTAAATTAAGGCGTGCGCTGGATTCTCTGTTGTTTTAGCTACTCTGTCATTGCCATGTTTGGAGAACATCATATCTAGTGAAATCCTCCAAGGCATCTTGCTGGATTACTCGTCGAGTGGTGACTAACCGAGCTTTGAGTCACCGAGTTGCCATCCCAGCGCGATTGGGCTCTCGTGCTGTTTTGCAATACTAGAAATTCTTTCCAGCTTCTTTGAGCTCAATCTTGAAGAGGCTAATACTGCCCTGGAACATTTGGCTCAAATCACAGGGAGATTGGCAAAAGCACAGAGGAATCCGAGCAATAACGGAAGCTGAGTTTGAGGGCTTGGTTTTTAAGGGGTTTAAAAGTATTTACGGGGTTTAAAAACATTTAAGAGCAATAGATGGGGTCTTAATAGATTTTCAGAAATACTGATGGGAAGCGTCACCCCCAGGGTTGCTTCCCACACACCCTACCCAGCAGTTTGTTCGGAGGTCACCATAGCAATTCCTATAGGAAATTGTGACCAAGAAGATATTTAGTGAAGCATATCAGCATTCCTCGTGTACTGATATCATTTATGATTTCTATTGAATGAGATCGGCTGACACTAATTAAATATCCAGCCACTTTTGAACGGTCCCAGGGGGTTTTCACACGGAGGTTGTGTGGATGGGTGGGAAGAGGAGAAGCATCGTTTCTCCCAGAGTGGTTCCCTGTAACCAACCCACTCGAACCATCTCGGTAGTCCACCAAAAACCTAGTCCATGCCTCCCCATCGACACACAGCAGTGAAAAACATGCACTGAAAACTCATCTTTGAGAAGATTCGCACTAGAAAAGTACGTTATTGTCAGTCCCATAGAGTGTCTCCGATCTCTGCTGGTGTTTGAAACAGGAGAAACAGTTGTGCAAGGACACTTGAGGAAAAAAAATACTAAATGGAAGAAAAGACCAGTCTATGAACACACATAAATGCAGTTTTTGGATTACCTAACTGGAACGGGAGCCTATATACCTTATTTCCAAAGCTGTGGACAGAGCAACCCCCTGCAATAATCATTTGTGAAGGAAGCCCGTGTCAAGCACACTGATGCAGAGCAAGATCAACCCGCTGCAGCTGCAGCCGGCGCTTCCCTTGTAAATCGAGCAAATAAATATCCAGCCCCCGGTACGTGCTCTGCAGCTTGCAGCAGCGGCGACCCCGAGCACATGGGAAAAGGATCAAAACAAAAAGCACGTGACAATCCTTAACAGAAGCCACGTTATCCAGAAGGGACAAACACGCACGGCCTTCAGATTCCTTCCGAACAATACGGGGGCTGCACCATGGCCAAAACAGCTGCTGGCCAGGGGACGTTCAGCCCTCACAGCACGCGGAGAAAGCCCCGGCGCTGAGCGGAGCTCATTGCAAACTCGTTTCCAGAGAGCTTAGTGAACCGGTAGGAAAGGCAGGACTCAAATCAGCATCAGGAGGATCCCTTGGGCCATTCACCCTCTCATGCAGCTTCTCCTGGAGATCAGGCCATTCTACCCAAACAACACCTGGGTTAATGCTACTGAAGACGCATTGCAGGTTTTCCCCTTAAGAGCCCTTATTAGCCACACTAAGAACTAGACAGTTTTGGTTGGTGTTCTTCATTAGAAGTAAAAGATTCACACCAAACCCTGAAATACAGGGAAAAAGAATTCCCCACCCATGTTTTTCACTCCCCCGCAGCTGCATTCAGTTTAACCCACAATGCAGAGATCTCTCTGCAATGCAGGATCACCTCTACCTTTTAACGGGTATCAAATCCACTGCTTTGGCTGGAAAGCCAAATGAGCTATCCTGCTGGGATGGTGGAAGGAACCAGATGACCCACACAGATCCCTATCACGCTATTTTCCATTATTTTATAAACTAAGTACAATATGCAGAGAGTTTTAGATATGTCCAAGAACATTTGACCTCCTTTGAAGTACAAATCCAAACACATAAAAGTTAGTAGTATAATTTGTAAGGACTAGTACATTTAATTTTTTTTTTAATAAAACCTGTTCCCAATTCTTAGTAGCACATGTGGAAAATCTGCACTATTTTTACAGCTGTTTTAGAACCAGTCCTCAGTCCATGGCTCAGCCCTGTGACTCTCGCTCAGCAGTGACACATATTTTGGGTGTCCACGTGAGCTGAGCATCTCAGAGGGGAAATGTTCTTCCCGGGAGAGCTCCTAGAGGGAGGAATGGAGTTTCCTACACGTGCGTAAATGGGCGGACACATTCCCAGTTTACAGATGGGAGAGGAAGAATCCCTAGAGCTCAACTACGGCTGCGAGGGAAGGAAAGGGCTCACGGAGACCAGCAGTTCCGACAGCCACGGAAGCTCCCAAAGCTTCTCCCAGCAGCAGAATTCCCCCTTTTCTTGCATGTGCGGAATGAGCATGATTTATCAGGGAAGGAATTTGCCCTCAGCGTTGATCTCCTTAAAAGAGCCAGTCACTAAAATAGCAGCAGGCTGCTAGAAAAGGAACCAGCTGCCCCGTGCAGCCGTTTGCGCCTCTTTTTTCCCCTCCTTGTCACCAAAACAGGGAATTCTCTTCCTAGTGACCATGTTTTTATCTGGTTGGTAGCAACAGCCACTGTGGCTTTCAGGGGGGTTGTGATGCTGAAGGAGCATCTTGGTTGCTTCAGTGGGTTGGATCATTCCCAACCACCAGAAAGACCCCATAGAAGAGAGGATCTTTTGTAGGTTCGATGGTCAAACGCAGCCCACAGCTGAGCATTGGGGGAATCTTGACTTCATTTTGCTAGGCAAATCACAGCAGATTTACAGGAGCAGGGCTGGCCTGAGCTGGGGAGGTTCATATCTCCCCTAATCCGCTACAACCATGATCTGTTGTAATTCACATTTCCCCATCAAAACCCCAGTCGCATCAGGCTTTGCATCCCCATGCAGTGCAACAGGAGATGCCAACTCTCCTCCACTCAAAAAAATCTCATCTCTCACCCATCGCCAGAGCTAGGAGTTTTGCCCATAACATACAAGTTTTCTGTGATAAAGAAGCACTATCAGCCCAAGCCCTTGTCTGGCCTCTCGTTGGCCTTGTCCCACCTCGAGTTGCAGCCGAAGGTTGAATTTGTCACCTTGTCCCAACCCCAAAGCTTCACAGAGATGCTTGTGAGCACAGGAAAGGAAACAGGCCAGTTTCCTCTAGCATCTCCCACCTCACAGTTTAGGAACAGATTTTTTTTCTCAAGTCTTTTACTCGTTTCACAAAAACTCTTTGTTTTAGGTTTTCACTTAAAAAGAAAAAAAAATCCATGCAAAAGCTTAATGAACCTCTAAAGACATCGCTGTACAGCCTGCCAAATTAACCTGCCAAAACAGCATTGCGGAGCGCCTGGAAATTCATGATGAGAAAATGCAAGTTTAATGCACCTTGTTTAATTCATGCTGTTCAGAGGAATCAGCAGGTGCATTGCTGTTAAGCACAGGAGATGCTAATGGAAGGCGCTGTGCGATCATTAAGATTGTGCCCTTTCCAAAACCAAAGAAAAGCAGTAAAAAGAGAAACACTTTGCCTCTGGAGGACTCTGGGGAGAGGAGAAAGGGGTTTTGGTTCCTCCAGCACATCTGAAATACCTGCTCTGAGGAACCCAGAGTCACTGATGCAGCCTGATGTAGAAGAGCAGGCTGGTTTGATTGCCCAAATGTCAACAGAAAGCAGAAATGGGGTGAAGAAAAGGAAATTCAGGAAAAATCCTGTACATTATTAACATATAAAAGAGAAACATAAGCAAAAATTGGAAATATAGTAGAAGCCAGGAAGATCCTGAGCCCACATCCTCGCTGATGTAAGAGATGTAGCTTATTTTTCAGTATGGACCGAGGAGATTTGGACATCCCCAATGTGCTGGGGTTGTCCTGGAGTGTGTCCTGCCCTTCACTCCCTTCCCCTTTCGCACACCTGAGACCCGCACTGATGTCCTGAAGACCTTTTGCACCTGAAAACCTCACTTGAAACTTCACCAAGTGCTGAATTAAGCTTGTGCGAGAAGAAAGTCACATCTTTTGCTCCCCAAGAGTGTGCTTTGGCCACCAAACTCCATTTCCCCTGATGCTACAAGTGCATAGACAGAAAATTCGTGGTTCACGTGTACCAGAGCCTGGTGTTACTGCACAGGGGCTGCATTCATGGCTCCAGCAGGACGAAAGCAGAGAGGATTCTGCTCTTTCCTTCCAAAACTGCTCCATCTGACGGCGAGTTCACGTAAAACACCCATGGATAAAGCAGAGCAGCGCTGAGAGCGGCCGTCTGCAAGGAGCTGCCGAGCTCCGTTCTCCTCCCGCATCCCAGCTCATCCCACGGCAGGGACCACAGCGGTGTCTGCAAAGCAGAGCGGGTTGAAGCTATAACACTAATTCCCTCCTTTCAGTAGACTCAGGATTCACATTCCTTGGCCTCTTTGCCTCCACCTGGGAATCTGCAGAGCCTCCATGGCACAGAGAGGAAGAGCAAGATGCTGAAGGACCTGGCCCGAGCATCCCAGCCTCCCGCCTTTCAATTCCCTGGGTATTACAGGTTGCTGGAAACAGTATTGGATTGCTCCTGCTTACTAAAATCAGTCCTGTTTTTTTTCTGTTTTGCTTTGTGTTTTTTTACAGTGTCATTTAAACAGTTTCCTGAGGAAATTTCACCGCTGCACTGGCAGGCAGTGATTTCAGGTAGAAAATATCCCAGCAGGAAATGTAGAGAGGAAAGATGCGCCGTAATTATCTCTCTGCCGAGTTTGCAACAGCGTGAAAGAGAAGGCATCAACCTGCACACGTGCTGAAGTGCAACATGGAATAACACTGTAATTAATGCAATCAATTCGGGACACTGGATTGGGATGCAAGCGGCTATGGACCGGGATGTAAACCCAGTTTTTGGGCAGCCTCTAGAAATAACACGTGTCCCAGCAGAAAGGAAACGGGAGCTCAACAGAAGGGTTTCGAGAAGGTTGGAAAGAAGCTGCTTCACCCTGACACAACAGTAGACATTATTTTCATACAACTTTTCTGAAACTACCTCAGTTTTAGCCAGTTTAGGATACCCACCCCTCTCCTTTAGCTAAACAGAGTGATTTTTTTTTTCTGCTTCAAAATTTGCATAGTTTAGGAAATATTTTAGAGTAATAACTATTCCCAGAAAACCCAAATTAAATTCTAATGAAGATTTTTCTTAAAAAAAATGATTTTGCAGAGGCAGCACAAAATAGGTAGTTTTTCCTCTCTCTCCTGTACACTTTAAACCCTACTTTGACTTTGCACCATATCTCCAGACGCAAACATTGCACCTGCTTATGAA
This sequence comes from Crypturellus tataupa, assembly GCA_034781795.1. Lineage (NCBI taxonomy): Eukaryota > Metazoa > Chordata > Aves > Tinamiformes > Tinamidae > Crypturellus > Crypturellus tataupa. Next base: position 5,513,786 of record JAWLRI010000995.1, read on the forward strand.
AGGTGAAACGCACTTATTGCTTCTCATTTCTCCTCAGGGCAGATTTACCTGTCCCTGTCTGCAAGAAAAGAAGAAAAAGAGAAAAAAAAAAAAAAAAAAAAACTCCTTGCTGTGGGCACAAGAGCAGAATTTGGACACAACTTCCCAGCTACATTTTTATGCATCTGCTCTGTGGGCAGGGCGACGCTCTGGCTCTAATGCCGCCTTGCAGCAGTTTCACTTTCCTTGGAAGTTAACAAGAAAGAGAGAAATAAATAAAAAAGACACTTTATGGCAAGGCTGGGCCATGCGTTGGCCTGGAGCAGCTATTTATACCCAGGGAACAATAGGTGACCTTGGCGCGTGGCCCTGGGGACACCGCACGCTCCCATTGTCCCGCGTCCCAGCAGACTTTCATTTTGGGGATGGAAGTGTCACTTATCTCCACCTGAATTTAGGAGTTCCCAGCACGAGTGCCATCAAGTCAATACATTTGCAGAAAGGCCTTGGAGAAGCTGGGCTCGCTCTCTCCCGGAAAAGGCCACTTTATTGCTTTTTTCTGCATTGCTTTGCAGCAAAAACGCAGCAAAATGGGGCATGGACCCATCGCCGTGCTCTGCAGGGGTGGCATTAACCCCTTGCAGGCAGAGCTGAGGCTTCAGACACTGTTTGGACGTTATCCGAGCGGTTATTTCAGGCTGAACAATTTCCTACTCCCTTTTCTAACAGTGTCTTCAGCTGGCGCGGGTCCCGGTGGGAAGAGGAACCTGCCAAGGAAGCGGTTCTGAGCCGCAGCAGCTCTGCTGGGGGATTTTAGTTTCTCTCCAGCACAACCAGGTATAAATCAGCTCTGACAACAGCTGGACGGGAGGTTAGATCTGCAAAACCCCCAGAATTGCTGCAAAAACAACACGGGGAGGATTCCTGCAGCAAGCCCAGGGGTCTCGCCAATGTCCCCCATCCACAGGATCAGCCAAGTGCCCAAGGGGTGCCCAGAGCTGGCCCCAGCTCCCTGCATCCACTAAAACCCTGGAGGCAGCTCCTGCTGCACAGGGTGCGGATGCTGCAGCGAGCAACTTCAGGTCCTTTTTGCCAGCCTTGCTCCAGCTGCTGCAAGAAGGAAGCCTGGTGCTGCGTTTAGCGCTACGTTTTGTTTTTCTCCTCATCCCCAATACCAAGAGGAGCCTCCGAGCAGCAATTTCTTGCTGGTGCAATTCGGAGTAGAGCTTCAGGGGGCAGGAACACCCTTGCGAGCAGCAGCGCTCGCTGCTCACACCACTTCCAAGGAGCTTCCAAGGAGCTTCCAGCGCAGCCTCCGCTCCGGCAGCCTCGACCGGGCAGAGCCGCAGCCGGAGCCGCGGCCGCAGCGCCCGGAAGGTGGCGGTGCTGCCGGCGCGATCACTCGCGGGGACATCCCGAGGACCCTGCAAGCATCATCCGCTCCAGCCCAGCCCCAAATCCCCTCTTCCTGCAGGGAAAACCTTGGGCAAGGAGCCCTGCTCGTGCCAGAGCGCAGAATTCCCAGCGCTGCCGCAGCGCTTGGCATGTGGAACAAGGACTCGGGTTTGGTGGCATCTTGCGTGACAGAGCGCAGGTGAGGCCAGGGCACAGGGTTACAGCTGGACAATACCACTGCGGTCATAAAGAATATTAAACAACAACAAAAAAAGCAGTTTCTATGGTTCCTGTTAGATCAAAGGCACTAAAACCCTGGGAAATAAGTCACAGGGAAGAGCACTAACTTTCCTTTTGAGGTCCTGGAAACAGCTGCACTCCTCTCAACTTTTGTATGTGAACATAAATATGTATATTTATATATTATATATAAAAAATTGCAAGGCCATAATTATAGCCGTGAGAAAACCACTTGCATTTTGGATGCTGAGATCTTGCTGATTTAAGGAATTTGGTGAATGCCCAGTGCGTTTCTGAGGCTTGGAGGGAGTTTGGTTGTGTTGCCATGTTGTCCTGTTGTTAAAACATGTTATTTCCCTCTAGCCCCCCAGATCCAGCTCTCCCAACTGCTCCCATGGCCGTGCCCAGACCACGGTGGCATTAACGACAGTGGAGAGCAGGGGAGTTTTACTGAATTACTGCTTTACTTCCCACCTCTTCTTTCCATATGTGCTTTAGTTAAACTTAGTTAAGTTTTCCTCCTCCACTCAGTTGGGTCTAATTTATCTGTCTGTGCTTTCAGAGATGCCTTTTGCCACCCCCTGCAAGTCCCTTTTCCTCCTTTTTTGCCTCTGTGCAGCCTGTTGGCAAATTGAACCTCCTCAAAAACACCGACTTCCCCCTCTCCATGCCCAAGAGGGCTGCTTGCTAGAAAGGATGTTGCAGAGAAGTGGAAGTGCCTCGGACAAATCAAGCATCAGCATGAAATTACCAGAAATGCGATGGACTGAACGCTGCTTTCGAGAAGCTGATTTACTTCTTATCCTCCCCTTGCCTGAGCAGGAACCAGCACGACATGGTGCAAACCCCAGTGTGCTCCAGCAACGCAGCCAGAACATCAAATCAAATTTATTTCAGTTTAGTCTGGGGCAATTTTGAGTGATCATGTGTCACCTCTACCTCAATTTAACCCCCACCACCAATCCACCATCCTCCGGTTGGGGAACCCAAGTCATCTGCTAGTTAGTTTTAGCTTCCTTCTTTTGGGCAAGTGACAGCTTCTCCCCACCTTGTTCAGGGACCTCAAGGAACCACCCCTCCTTTCTTGAGCTTTTGCTTCTCCCAGTTCTTTCCTTGCCATCCAGCTGGACCAGAGCCCCTGGGATGTTGGACCAGAGCCCCTGGGATGTCCCAAGCCCCAGAGTGTCACACGGCAGCACGAGCATCCTTAGACAAGGCAATGGAGCAACATCACTGCAGCCCTCCCTGGATGGCATCACACCAACGTCTGCCTCCGAGCCCGTTGTCCCCTTGCCCAATATGTGATTTCAGCACAAAGTAGAGGTTCCTCATTAGTAACAGCTAAGATGCCCTGAAAATTTTGCATGTACCTCATCATGCTGCTGAATGCTCCAAAGTCCTGGATGAAACAAACCTTCAAAGCAGCCCAAAGGGCCACAAAGGGAAAAGTATTCCCTACAGCCAAGCCTAATTCCCACTGAAATCACCCTAAGTCTTTCCACTGACTCCAGGGGCAATTGGACGGGTTGCTGTCCAGGAGACAACCAGTGAATGGATGAGGTTTCTGAGGCATCTGCATTTACAGACAAATTTAGATTATTTCCCCAGAAGCTCTTTTACCTTGGCCATTTATGTGAGGAGCTCTGGCCTCCTATCCCCTCTTTGCTACTACAACCTGGCATCACATTGTAATCACAGATTACAAAGGCCCAAAGCATCTCCTGACTTCATACTTAAACGCATATTCATTATTTCCCTCTTATCATGAACATTTGCCTCTCATATACATCCCCCTCCACAGCGAAATCTTTTCCCTCTATTGTGCAAACAACACATAACCATTCAGAAGGAGTAGGGTTGAGTCCTTCACAATATCCATGGTACTGTCAGTTTATTTACTTAAATTTATTAGATTATAAATGTCAGATTATTTTACTTAAATATCTGCTTAATCTTAATATCCCAATAACATTTCCTGCAGGAACCTGACTCCCCTACATAGCTTCCAGAAATACTCTATGTAGTAGCTGTCAACAAGAAGAGCCATTGTCCTTGTCCTAGTCCTTGTCCTAGTGGTGGGATTCCTCAGTCAGACTCCACACTACCTCTTGCCATGCTCCCTTATTAATAACTCGGACAAAGAAGTGGGAAAAGACCCCAAGAAATTGAGAATTGTGGAAATCAGACCAAAAAGACTCTCAGAAAATGATGTGCAGCACTCACCGTTACATGATCACCTGAATGAGCAGCTACAGAGAGTATCATCTATCACAGCATCTTTGTAGAGGCAGGCATCAGGAGGTGGTTAATCGGTAAACTCTATAGCATGAGATCTTAAAAAAAGTTTAAAGTAATAAAGAATTGCTTATGTGCTAAAAGGGTTTAAGCAAATTGAAGCCAAAAGAGATTCCAAGAATACCCAGAAAAAACAAGCAGACATGGGAAGAGAGTCCTGCACATCCAAATCCATCCCTTTTTCGCTTCACCAAAACACCTCTCGAGTCAATTAGGGGGATTTAGAAGCATCTGGTGTGTTTTAGGAGGGGGCTGATGAAGACACTGGCAGTTAGAAATGCAGTAATTATAAAAATGAATTTAAGAAGCAATGAAAGCTTTGAAACATTTCATTGAAAGCAATGAAAGAAATAACTTACCACATGTTTGAGACAGAAAGCAACAAATAAAAGCTGCAATTACCAGAAAGAAATGCTTCCAAAGCCAACAATTATCCAGTTAAAATATACAGGGCCAACCTGAGGACAAGCAGCCAGACCGTGTCCATGAACTGGCCCTGCACATAAACCAAGAAACCCTTAAAGTTCCTGCTTGAAGGGGCTCTTCTAGGCAGTGCAGCCAGATGACATTTGGGGGAAAGAAAAGAAATAAATGAATAAGGTAAAATACACATAGAAAACCCCCAGAACAGCTTCCTTGGCCGGGTGGGTGTTTTTGCACTGGAGGCAGCAGAGCTGGGTTCAGCTGGCCGCCTGCCACAGCTCGAACAGATATGCTGTCCATTAGGTCCTGTCCAAAGCCACTGATTCCATTACACTCCTACACTGCTGGTGTAACCCTAGGAGGTGCCAGCACCCACCTTGTCCCAGGTTAGTGCCAGAGGCTCGGCATGAAATCGGAAATAAAGCTTCATGCTATGCAACTCCGTGCAGCCTTGCACACTGGCACCTCTCAGATTAGTCTTCAAGATGTATCTCGGTGCCCCTACCCTTTGGATTTCTTTGTATCGGTGGGGAAAAGTTCATTTATATAAGACGAGGGAGCAGATTTTATGATTTCTGACATTAACAGAAAAACTGCATAAGCGTGTGCTTGTGTAATGTTACCTGTAAAAATGCATCTGAGCAACAGCTGTTTTCTTTCCCCAAGCGTAACTTTCATTTTTTCAAAATTTAATTTTGCTAACTGGATAAATTCACTTATAATGATAAGATTAGAATTCAGATAGTCTGGGAAATTTTAATTCCTTCACATTTTTACCTACTTCTTTCATTTCTTGGCCCAAAAGAAAGGGGCCAAGACTTTTTGCCTTTCCTTATCAGTGTTCCATGCTTATTGCTGATTTTGTTCTGTAAATTAAAGTCCAGATGTCTTCCCTGTAAAACCAAGCCAGAATTTACAATGGCACCAAAGCTAAAGCAATAATTCTTGCAGAAACTAAGCACATTTCATGAGTGTCAGCACGCTTTTCACATCAGAGGAAAAGGTTGGACAATTCAAGTGTCATATAAAAGGTGGGATCATTTTACTCGGAGACCATCCTGGAGTATATTAGTCCTCTCAGTGTTTTAGCAGCAATAATTCCTCATTTGAGGAATTATTTTGTCTAGAGACAAAATACTGAAGTGAAGAGAAAGCTTTTGTTTCAGCAGGATTTGAAGCAACCCAGATATGCAGAAATAAGCTGGTTTTGAGGCTCGTTCAGCTCATACAGAAGGTTTTGGCATCTCCTTTAGCTGGAACCGGCTATTGCTGTGGAAGACAGGTCTGCAGGGAAGGCTGCCAAACAGATGAAGACGCAAACAGACCAACCAAATAGAACTGTATCCTGTAGCCCAAGGTCTACATTTCTTCTTAATTCTCAAGGCACCTTGGGCAGCCCTTGGGAATTCTTCCAAGAGCTTCGGGATGTTTCTCTTGCGGCACTGCTCTTTAAATCCTCTCCTGTCAGCACCTTATCCATTTAAGTTAGGGGAAAAATAATTAAAGTAATATATAAGAGAAATCCAGCACACGGCAAGTGCAGACACCAGTGGGGAATATAGAAATACATCGCTTTGCCTCCTGCAACAGCAGAGGCGCTTTCAGCTTGCAATCATTAGGACAGATAGGCAAATTCAGGATGACTCCTTAGAGCTAAAAGTCCATAATAAAAAAAAGCAGCTTCACCACATTTTGAGGTGTTTTCTGGGCAGAACAGGCAGAGAGAACATGAAGACATGCAACACTTGCAGTGATGGAGCCATCCTCACTCTTGCCCCACAGGAGGAAGGGAAATGAGCAGCAAGACAAACTCATCTATATTTCTCATTTATTGCAGAAAACCAGGCCAAAATGTGAAATTCCATCACAGGCAACAGGGCTATACCCGTTCATGGTGGTGTTGAATATTTCCCCCCTGTTTATATATGCAGAATTGCCTTCTGCTCTGTGGCAGAGGAAAGATTTTAAGATTTTTTTTTCCATTTATCAGT
>JAWLRI010000995.1:5529110-5555343 GCA_034781795.1 Crypturellus tataupa
GAGACCAAGACGCAAAGCTGATGCAACTCACAATGTCCCCTATAACTCAACTCAAAGCTCTCTAGTTTCCCAGGTATTTCAGAGGTGGAAGTCATTTTATTTCTCTTTCCTTAAATTCTAAGGAAACTCTAAATTCTAGGGAAAGAGCAGCACACACGTAAGGCGAGACATGTCTGGAAGAAAAAAAGTCCTTAAACAATTCTGCAACTAAAAGTCTCTATGGGAAAGTCACCTTTCCCAAGTTCCTCATTTGCTCATTTTATGTGAAGAGATGCAAAATTTGCTGAGCAAATAAAAAGGCATAATTGCACGGCCTCACCCCTAGCCTGTTTCCGGTCATACACAAGATCATCATGAGTATCTTGAAGAGCAGCATTTCCTGACCCTCAAGTGCTCACAGATGGTGTCGTCCCAGAGCACGTTTCTGCTGATGCTTCTTGGTTCCCTTCGCCTTGCGTGACTGCTCTGGAGCTTCGGTTTGTTTATTGCACTTTTTCCTGGTCTTTAGCTACGAGCTGAGGAAGGGAACCAGCCACTTTTGCTGGTTTAGTCGCTTGCTGATGCCAGTTCACGTCAGTGCGAGTGATTAACGGGGTGTGTCGCTATCGTTCATGTGAGCGGAGATTGCAAAACCGGGGCCCTTTGGTTTGAATGCAGCAAGGGACGTCCCGTTGTCAAGGATGAGTCTGTAAATATTTCCATTTGAGCTCTGTTGGGTCCTTGTCATAGAGAAAGCGGGTGAGGGTCTACTACTTGTCCCGTTATAGAGTTAAATTTGTTCCCCGTTCAGTCAGACAGCAAGTCTACCTGCGCACCAACTTGGCCAAGGACATGCTTGAGTCTTTTATGGGATATCCACTTCGTGGACGTTGCAAAGGGTCACTTTTATTATCCCCACTGTAGAGATTTTGAAATCAAGGCCAAAAGCTGGACTGCTATGCAGAAGTACAAACAAAAATCCTGAATTCTATGAGCTAAGCCGCCTGCTCCCCACAAAATCAGAAATTCAGTGAATCCTCAGAGGGCCTCCAGGTTTTGCAGGCAAGAGTTCCAGGCTCTTCCCCTAAATGAACATGCAAACTCGTAGGGATGCATTTGTCCTAGACAAAAGTAGGGCTTGATGTGCATGAAAAAAAAAAAAAAAATTGAAGGCAAGATTGCAGAATTCAGATGAAGTCCCATTGGAAAGATTGATTGAACAGAGAGAGAAAAGGCTGGCTGAAAGTTAAGAACCTTACAGGAAGCCAGTATTTCTGAAGAGATGCAGAAAAGTCAAGGATAAGTGTACCAGGAAAAAGATGTCCCTGGGCTGACTCATAAAGCTTTTTTCCCCCCTCACCACTGTATCTTCAGTGACAATATCCAGCAAACAAACCCTTCCTGTCACCTTCTTTTCCAGGAAGATGCAACTAATCCTTTGGAAAATTACTATACCTTTAGCAGAGGGATGCTTTTATGCTGGGCAGCCTGCTGCGTGACTCACTAGACACTCGATACCTTTGTGTTTACACACCAAATAACCTCTCTGAGGAAAAGCTCCGAGTCTCTGCAAGGTGCTAGTTCATAAAATATGATTAAGCAGAGAGATTATTAATTGTGGGAGGAAATCTCCCTGCCAGGTATTCTCGTTTGGGGAATTTAGCGATTTCTGCAAATCTCAAGATTTGTCACTGTGTAAAAAAAATAGAAGAAAAAGGAGAACACAAGTGTTGAACAAGCCACAGCTGGACACCTCAAATGCCGATTCCCCTTTTGAGTCCATCTTTCACCACGAAAGGGCCAAGCAGGTGCCAAAACCCCCCTGTAGCTCGTGCATAGCGAGATGAGCATGGGTGTGCAATGGGAAAGCAAGGAGGCTAATTTTTTCCAGCAGTGGCATGTGGGTGGCTTCACCTCTGCCTTCAGCTTTTAGCTTTTTAGGGCCCACGGGACCGTCTTTCCACAGCACATCTGGCCGGGGCTCCCTCGGCGTCACCGTCTCCCCTCGCCTGCCCTTGACACGAGCGGATGCTCCTGCCCTTCTGCATTAAGGGCACCGCGGTGCAATCGCCACGGCACGGCCCCCTGACCACCCAAACGCCAGCACGTGAGGCAAATCAAGGGGTTTTTCCACCAGCCAAGCAAACAACACGCCGAGATTTCCATGATGCTGGAAGAACACATGTTTTCCACTACATCACTTCGCATGCTGCCTCTCCTGGGACAAAGCACAACCTTGTTCTCCTGCTTTAAATCCATTTGCAGAAAACTCCTGGAAAAAACAGAGCTTTTTAGGTAAAAAGCAGCCCCTGGTTCTTGCCTTAGAATGCAAATGAGCAAACCCATCGCATTAAACTCCCCCAAAATGAAGTATTTCACATTTAAATGTTTGCTTTGGTATACAGTTTCCAGCCCTTCAGAAAAGTCGCTTTATTTTCAGTGTCCTGGTTCAGAAAAGCATTTGTGCTCAAGCTGCACAGAAAGCACCTTTCAGCACAGGCTTTTCACTTAAATTATCGCAGGGAGTCCATGCAGTTCCAGGACTTACAGCTATTAGGTGTGTGCTTTGGTGTACTTTTCCTAAATGGGCTTCAGCATACATTTAATTATTTCCTTGAACTGGAGCCACTGCAAGTGAAGGAATTATTGTTATAAAAAATGTAAACAAGGGAGGCTGCACATTCTTGCAAACATGTGGCATAAAAGCACTCTTGCTCCTAAGGAAAAAAAGTGAAATTTTCCTCAAAAAACTCATATTTACTCCATTTGGCTCTTTTTCTCCCTGAGATGTCTCAACCTTGGAGGGACCTTCTGCCAAAGATAACCCAGTTTGACCTTGCAGGGCAACGCAACCTGCCCAAACTATTTTTCTGCTGAAAACACTCCAAAAAAAGGGCAGAAAAACCCATTATATTGTAACATTATATATGCAATATATTTACATGGACACCTCAGCAATGTTGGCCACAAGAATGTTGGTCTTAGATGCAATTTGCTAGGGACCTGCACGATGCAAACCTTATGCTGCAAAGGGAATCCCAGAAGAAGGTGATTTTTAACCCACTGAGTGGTTGCTCATGCGCCAGAAGTGCCAGCCCAGGGCGAGGACAAGGACAAGGATCCCGGGAATTGCACATTCGACACAGTCTTTCCTCGACAGCCTCTCACTGGGGCTCAGGAATCACAGGAGTTTCCCTTGGTCTTGCTCAAGGAACCACTGCCTGGGAAAGCAGGGATTGCTGGCGGATGCCGTAACCCCAGGGACAAGATTTCTCTGGAAAATATCCTGCAAGCCTCATATTACCCATTAGCTTATAGAGATTTTGAGCGGCATGGGCAGAATGGCCTGGATTTGAACCAAGAATGGCAAAAATACTCGTGTGCTCCAGTCAGGCCCTTAATTCCCCCCAGCAAGGTCCACTTTGGGCTTGGACCAAGTGCTGATATCTGCTTCTGAAGCAGCCACATGTGCCAGCGGCTGCTGAGCCAGCCAGCCACCTTCACCAGCCCTAAAAATGCATGGATTGAGCTCAAAACTGCTAGCTGATATCTCCTCCATTGCACTGCATGCCATGCAGGAAAAATAAAAAAAAAAAAAAGAAAAAAACCCTAGTAAGGCTTTTTTGTGCTGGTGTAAGTTGTCTCAAGACCCTCCCAACAGCTAAAAATGAGAGGCACCAAATGCAACTTGCTGTTTTGGGGGTGGTATCCTGGAGAGACCCAGCTTCTCTCTTGCAGTTGCAGTTCTCAGACAGGAGCGTTGCCTCCAGCCCCTGGCCTGGTCTCTATGGAGCTCCTCAGCCAGAACTTCCCTAGGAGATTTATGTTTGCCCTCAGCACCAGGGACTTCCTTTTTCCTTTAACTTCCACATTTAGTTGCATTTAAAAAAAGTCTCTTTGGAAGATGACACAGAAGGTTTCTGTTCTCACAATCTCAGCACTCCTTATTTCCTCATCTTTCAGCTGCTCTTCTCCCTCTCACTTCCTCCCTTTGCACTCTCAAGTCTGTAGCAATCCCTTCTCTGTCCCATTTTCCATCCCATTCAGCGCACGGAGAATAAGGCAAGGGGACGTGCAAGTCCCTGCTAATGCTGGATGGAGCAAAACAGCTCTAAAAATGCAGAATCAAACCAAGAAATACAGAGTCTTCTGATCAAATAGAACAGCTCAGACATCATCTTTAACCTCAGCCATCTGAGCAAGTGCTCCCTAACCACAGAGGGAGGAGAAAGAAGGTAACATTGACCAGGGAAAAGGGGGAATTGGGTCAACACCAGAGTTTCCACCAAACATGAACCATGGTCTAGAGAACACCAAGGGGCTGGTGGGGCTCCCAAACACAGAGCTCATGGGAAAGAGCCCTGGGAGGGCTTCTCAGCCACCCACATCCCCATAGCTCTTCTCAGGATGTGGGATCCCAAGAAGAGGAAACACAATGGGGAAATTATTCCCGCATCTCTGCTGCCAAAGACTCTGCTGCTGTGGAGCTCCAGCAGCTCAGGGGATGGCCTGCATGGTGAGATGGATAAGGGAAGGAAGACTACAGAAAAGGAGAACTGGAAAGGATAACAAACGGGAGTACAAAAAGGGAATTAGCTTGAAAGGATAATCCCAGTGGGGAAGGATAATCCCTGGAGCCCATAGTTTGCAGAGAGATCTAGGCACGTACCAGTTGCCATAAAAATCAGGAGGGAGATTTTCAGGTAATGTAAATGTTGGGATTCATAAGCTTGGTGTCCCCCCTCAAAGCAAGCCTAGCAAAGCCAGCCCATGCAGGAAACACACAGCAAAGCTCTCACGTTGCTCTCTTGTCTCACCATTTCTCCATGAAATATGTCTTAGGAAATCAGGGCTGTGTTCCCAGGAGGGGACTAAAACTGCTCGTTCTGCTCATAGAGGAATCCTTGTAATTGCAAATTCACAGTTACACTTTTCAGCAAAGTTTCCCTCCTCCTATCCACAGAAGTAATTCTATTTTTGCAAGGAAACACTTAATAGACCAATGAATCAGACAGCAAGAGGGTAGCCACAAGGAACACTCACCAAACCCAGGGCAGCTGTACCTTCCAGCAGCTCAACCAGTAAAGGATTTATACATTTTTTGACACATTAAGTCTCTGCCCTTGCGATTGTATGTGCTATTAGGCTGGCTCAACAGTGTTTTCCTCTCTCAGGTGGAGTAAATAGTTAATTATTCTAATTACAAGAAGCTGAACATGGTCTCAGCTCCTGGTACGATACTTCTCCACGGGCTGCTGTGAATAGATGGCTAAAAAGAATCCCCATTTGGCCTGACCCTCACTAACAATGAGAACTACATCACGCTAGAGGAATAAAAAGAAGAGATGGGAGGTTGGGAAGTGAAAGAAGAGTCTGATTGTTTTTCACAGTGTGAGGCGGATGGCTCACACGGGGGATTATGATTTGGTCTTTTAATGGAGGGAAAATAATAATAAAAAATCTATCCTCGTCTTTCTCACCCAGGGCAACCAAAACAACTGAGATTTTTTTGTATTCTACATTTGATACCTTTCCCTTTATTTTTTTTCTTTTTTGACTAGTAGTCATTGCTTTCACCTAGGGCATATAACTGGCTAGAGAATTAATCTAAAGCTTTTAGGATAATGCAGAAATGCTCATGGCATCTTGGGATGCTAGAGATAGCAGCACTGCCTCCCCAGGCCAGCTCGTGGTGGCCACTACCTCTCTTTGGGCAAACTGTTTTGGTACCAAAGTGGCCTCTGGGTGCAATATGCCCAGCACACAAGACAGCAGCACATATGCCTACAAAACCAGCTACTTTCTGGTAATTAAAATTAAGAATTTGTGCAAGGAGAGTAAAAAAAAGCAAAGGTCTTCATCAAGTGATTCACTTTTCTGCTTCTTTGGATGATGCTCGTTCGTCCACCTTTTTGCCCACCCATCTGTCAAGCATCTCTCTAAAGAAAACAGACCTGTTGTTGTGTTTTGCACATTTAATTCATGTTCTGCTCATGTTACCAAATGGAATAGCCCACCACCACCTGGGCAAGAACAGTCTTTCCTGCTCTTCTAGCTTTGGCCACCAAAAGTGCAATGGCCCTGGGCTGCAGCCAGCTTGGAAGCCGCCCAAGACCAAGTCTTCAGGCATGGAAACATTGCAGGTTTGGAAAAGAGAAATAATTCTCCACCCCACTCCAGAGTGGGTCCATAAGGACTGATGTGGCCCAATACGAGCTCTTCGTTGTCAGGTATTTTAAATCACTCAAATGCCATCCACAGAGTAAAGAAAAACAAGCATTACCATCACTCGTCATATTTATATTTTTGATTTTATTTTTAAGTTTTATTAAAAAAAAAACATTATTACAAATGAATCATTTACTGGAAGGCTTCTGCCAGGGAGAACTTTCATTTTAATGTCATTGTGAAAAAAATGCAGCAGAGTTAAAAACCCATAGACATAAACGAAACAAAAAAAATTTAAACTGTAGCTTATAATCATGCAGTTTCCTCAATGTCAACAGGAGGCTTAAAAAAAAAAAAAAAAGCCTCTTAATTCAGAATTTCATGGGACACTTAAAACAGAGGGGAAGGAAACATGCTGATAAAGAAGAAAAAAAGAAACTAGAAATGAAAAGAATTGCTTGGGTGATGGCTAGTGAATTGAACAAATTTACCTCCTCCAGAGCAATCCCAATTTGCCTAGTTGTGCAGTTGGCCATGGGGTGATATATATACCGTGAAATGCTGAAAATACTGAATTCCTGCTATGTCATTCTGGCAAAAATTTCCCAGTGTTAGCACTCGTTTGGAGGAGGTTTTCACTGAGATTATACCCGGCTTCCCACTTCAGGAGCCTGGAATTTGCAGTACCATTTGGAGCCTGGAAAAGGACCTTTAATTCAAAGTCTCCCTAACTGAGACAACTTCATGGAAATCTCTAAGTGTCTTTTTGTGCATTTTTGAATTAGGGCTGAATTCAGCACCTGCCCTGGTACCATGGGTAGCAAGCCCAAAACTGGGTATGCCAAAAACTGCAAATTAATGACTATTTTGTAAAAAAACAAAACACAATATCCTTAGTGTGAAAACTTGCAAGTCACAAACAAATAAAAATGGTCTTAAAATATATACATATATATATATGGCTTTTAATTTTTCCTATCCTTTTCACTGAAGACAAAAATAAATTTAAGGGTGATATTTGGTTTTCAGAGAGAATTCTGTCCTTCTCGTGAGCTGTCAGTGGAGGTCGGAGGCGGTCTTGACCACGGGGTGCTAATGCGGGTGCGTGGAATTGCCCGACTTCTCCATCAGCCTCTCTAGTAGCCTGGTGTAGACGGGTGCTGGAAGAGAGAAGGGTCCATCCGCATGGGATGAGCACAGGGCATTTCACTTCCCCTGTCCTCCCTGCCATGATGAACCTTGCTTGGGGCAAGAGAAGTTGCTTGGTTGCTGCTGGTGGGACCACTGCACGCAGGAGTTGGCCAAGAGCACCTCTAGTTGAGGCCAGTTTGGTCTAGGAAATCCCTCCAGATTGATCTCTAAGTGAGCAGTGGCTGTTTTCTCTCTCTCTTTTTCAAGGAATAACATAACTCAAGCTGGTGGGGAATATTTCTGGCCTCCTAAAGCCACCCCTGCGGGTTGTCCATCCAAAGGGATGTCCAAGGCAGGAAGGGCAGGCAGGAGAGCTGAAGCTATGTGCACGCCAAAGGGTCTTGTAGGAGGGGACCCAGTCAAGGTGGCCCTGCATCGGCCACCCCAATGCGTTAAACAGACGGATGAGCCTCTCTCTCTCTGACACGTGATAGCAATTGGAAATCAGCTGGATAAACAGAAATCGGCCTTACCTAGTCGAGGATTCCTTCGAGAAATCTGCAAGGAAAGAAAAATGTCAGAAAAAAAGTCAAATTTATTACTTGCTAATTCTTCTAACACTCTCAGTAGGGCTTAAGAGAAGGTTAGATGAGCTGCTCTTCAGGACCACGTATATTATTGCAAGTTGTCGTGGGTTGTATTGTGCCAAGGCTACAGACACAGTGTGTTGCAAGCTGTAAGCTTCGTGTTACAAAATTTACATATACTTCTTAAATAATTAACTCATATTAGAAGAATGCATTGGTTGGTGCATGAAATAGGTACCCTCAGTCTCTTTGGAAAAGAAAATCTGAATGTGACAAGTTACTTGTAAACCAGTAATAATACTAAAATGTAATTTTGGAAGAACTGCTTGATGAGGGAGGTTTTTTTGTCCTTTACCTTGGATAATGCAGATGCCTGTTTGAAGATTTCCAGTGCAGGATCTGCCGGTTCATCCCCTCTTTCCTGGGGCCTTGAAGCTAAGGGCAGAACATAAATAGAAATTGAGCACCAGCTCTGCTTGTACCCCCATCCCGCTCCTGCTTTCAATATGCTGCTTTTATACAAGAGGGATTTTGGTTGTGGAAACCGTGCGGCACTTCTAAACATGGACCTACCCTGGGGCTGCAGCACTGAGTTCACGGCATAAATCACACCATTCGTGGCCATGATATCACTTTCAGCAACAGGTTCCTTGTTGATGTGTATTACGTTATTTTTCTGTTAAAGGGAAAAGGAGAAAAAATGGAAAATGAGAAGGTTCTGTCACCTGCAGTTCCCGCTTTTATTGGAAAAACTCACACTTTGCATTCACTCATGTATTCAATGGCTGTAGGCACTTGTGTTGCTCTTTCTAATTAAGAATATAAAAATCAAATTGTAATTCCATCAGTTTGTCCTAGAGTGACGGGGAACAGAGTCTACCACGCACGTTGGCCAACTCCAAACAGTCAGAAACACCAACCTGCCCATTTCTACCATCCCGAATTTCTTCTCTACATGTGCAGAGTGGGCCAGGAATTATTTATTTGCTGAAAATATATCATTTTCCCCTCCGTAGAGAATGCTACAGTCTCTTAATTTAGTGCAAAGTTTTGGAAATAAAATTACACATCTAAATAAATCCTGCTGTGCTAAGGGAGCTCATGCAGAGATCATTGTCATT
This sequence comes from Crypturellus tataupa, assembly GCA_034781795.1. Classification (NCBI taxonomy): domain Eukaryota; kingdom Metazoa; phylum Chordata; class Aves; order Tinamiformes; family Tinamidae; genus Crypturellus; species Crypturellus tataupa. Next base: position 5,538,097 of record JAWLRI010000995.1, read on the forward strand.
ACACTAAAAAAAGCAAAGTTTTAGCTGAACACACTATTCATTTCATTTATTTACGCTTTTTCCCCCATGACTCAGGCTGAAATTTATTGCAGCTTCTGGAAATCATTTACAATTGGTCTTTGGGGGAAGAAAGCTGAAGCAAACCACATCTCAAGGCTGCCAGCTTGGGGACGTGCACACACGGCAGCCTCCCCTCCGCTATCAGAAAACAGTTTTGTGGGAGAATGGGCACATTTAGAAGAGGTTCCCATGCCACCGAGATGTCCGTGCCATGGTAGACCCCAACGTGGGCACCACAAAAGCGATCTCAGCACCCGCGTCCACTGCGAACGCCCGTGCAAGGCCACTCACCACGCCGACTTCCAGCTTGTCCCCCTGCATGGACTTGAGGCGCACGAGGGCCCCAACAGCGCCGCTCACCAGGATCTCGTCCGCAATGTGGAACTTGAGGATGTTGGCGAGCTCCTTGGCATTACCTGCGAGATGACAACATTTACATGGGCAAAACAGCATCAGAGGTCGCTTTCCATAGCTCACTCCCTGCAATGATATTATCAGGAGAAGACAAGAACTTCCTGAGAGTGTGAGAAAAACATGTCAGGTTAAAAGACCAAGTAGAAGTAGATTGCAGATTGTTGGGACACTGGACACTCTCTCAACGCTCCTCTTAGCCCTGCTCTACGCAGAAAATCTCCATCTCTTGTTTTTTCAGTCTCCTCTCTCACTGTGCACTCTATGAACCTGCTTCGACTGCTGCTTTCACTTCCCAAAGCAGATTAGGAAAAAAAAAAAAATCTATATTAAATAAGGAAACCTACAGGATACTCTGGTATTTGCAAGTCAGTCAATACTTCTGCCAGCATCAGTATCACTTTGCAATACTCTTAATGGGTGAAACTCCAAGATATCTCAGCGGGAAGAAGAAAAGGGCAGGATAGAGGTCCCTGGTGGTTCTCAGATACCAGTAGTATGGATCAGGCTAGCAGTGAGTGACTCTCAACTCTAGGTGAAGATGAACCACTTCATGGTCCATCTTCTCCTTTAGAGGCTGCAGCATCACAGGCAAAATCCACAGAGATGATGGGGAACAACTAGCGTATAAAAGGCCCCATTCTACCAAACCAGAGCAGCATCTCTAGCAAGATGGACTTCTCCTCTCACTGCCTGTATCTGAATAAACTGTGAGTTTCGTCTCCATTTCAGTTTTTATAGGGTGGTCACAGTTCACACTGCCATCACCAGCATGATTCACTTCTCCTCCAAAAGCATAAGCTAAATATTTGCATGAAAAAAATAAGAATGTTTGAAGTGCCGGCATCTGGCATACTTCATTCCTGCGGCCGTTTACAAAAGCTACAAAACAGTCCTGAAATATTTATACATGAAATACTCGGCTGAGTGTGCAGTCTGCTATTACCAATTGCTTGTCCATGCACTTAAAAGGATAACCAGCCACCATGGGCCGAGGCTTCCCAAATTATGATGTCAATGTTTGGTTGTGCTCTAGCGATGAGAAGACGTTACGCTCAAATACCTGACGTCGTTTCCAAACCACAGCCATTTTTCAACAAGAAGAAAATAAAAGATCCTGCTGCGCACACATTAAACATTCCTGTATTTTTTTTTTTCCTGTTCATTCAATCCGCAGGCCTGTGCTTTTCAGAATATTGGTCTTGGTCTTCGTCTATACTAGACAAGAATATTTTGTCATCTGAGGATCCAATAGGATTTCCTGCTTTGAGTACACATACACAGAGCAACAGCTCCATCCTTTTAATGCTTAAATTGCATACAGCTTGAAAACGTGGACCTGGCTCTCTATTTGCAACGTTTACTATAGACACCCTGGTCCTACATGGGTGAGAATCCAGGTGGAATAAGGCCAGACGCATCCTCACTTTTTACATTCCTAATGTGCAAGGCAGAAACCTCATCTCTAGAAACACTTTCAGATTATCTGCTTATAGCACCTGTCAGAGCCAAATAAAAGTCAAAGGGAGTATGCAGAACTCGCTATAAACTCAACTTCCAAGCCCAGCAGAAATCGGATGGAAAAAGGAAACGGAAGCCCATGCTTATGCCTGGTAGAAACTCCATGCATATGCATTGTAGGAAAGCTCAGGGCCACCCCAACCTTTCAAATGAAAAAGAACAAGTCAAAGCCATTTTGAAGCCTGCGCTCCCAACACACAGGGCCAAAAAATGAGATACAGAAGGCAAATTCCTCCAGCTCCAAGTCAGTTGCCAAGTACGATGGCAATAACACGCAGCAGCTGTTCATCCGCGTGCTCTGGGAACCTACTCACCCATCAGTTTGTTCAGTTCCCCCTGCGGCATGGCTCGGAAAGCCTCGTTCGTGGGAGCAAACACTGTGAAGGTGCCCGGTCTGTTCAAGGTCTCCATCAGCCCTGCAGACTGGATTGCAGCCACCAAAGTACTGCAAGACACACACGTGTTAACAACGCCAATGGCTTCGTCTGTTGAAACTACGTTGGTCTTTGAGTAATTGCATATTGTGTTCAAGAGAGCAATGAAGCTGCAGTTGCAAAATCCTACAGGTATTCAGCAAAATAAAAAGTCAATCAGAAGTAAACTGAGCCCTGCGAGATCCAAGAATATTAGAGTAACAGCGAAGCAGCCTAGGGATGCCGAATACCTGGGAATAACAAGGCTACTGAAATGACAGAGGCCTGACTGCAAAGCCAGGTTTTTAGTGCAATAATGTACTCACAAGGTCTTGTTAAGATAATAAAACAAAATAAAAATATTCACAGTTAGGTCTCAGCCCAGTTCTCACTAAACTGATTTACTTGAAGTCTCAGTCCCTTTAGGGACGGGACTATGGTGTGGGTGCTCTTTCCATGTTAAGAAATTATGTATAGTCATGGCTATGATCCACAACAAACCACTTTGACAGCTCTTCTGCTCCAAACTGGCTGTTAGTAAAGAGCACAAAAGTCACCTGAACCGATGATCCGCCTTGAGAACATCCATCACTGAACCAGACGGTGGGGTCAACATCTTGTCCATGCTGAACAAGGTCCCAAACCTTCCTCTCTTGTCATGGGCAGCAATGCAGGCATTCTCAATGCACAGGTTCTGCAAACAGAGTGGCAGACCAAAGACACCCTTAGGGTCTGCTTCGAAAGGCAAATTTTATGCTTTTCTCAATGTTCAGTTACACTTTTTACATGCTAGCCATCACATTACAGATGTTGATCATTGGTCAGAGTGCAGAGTATTTACTACAGACAGTAAGAGACAAGAAAATCCAATGTAATCCCTCTGTCCTGCTTGCAATTAACTGCTCATTTAGAAAGACCAGTGAAATTCTGACTGATTGAGAAACTCCAGCTGATTTGGGGAAGCTGAGGCTGGACCCTCACCCAAACACGGACTTGTTGATGAACTAGTGACCCAGTGAAGCAGCCCATACCCAGTAACACCCTCTTACAGCACTGCAAACTGCAGGAACTTACATTGCGGTACACAAATACTCTCAGTTCCTTGTCACCCAGAGTCTTCAGCTTCTGCCCGTGGTAAAGATATTTAGAGGAAAGCTGGTCTCTGACAATGTGGTTCAGAAGCAAATTTTTCATGTAGCTGTCAACAGGGGGATTTCCATCTGCAGCAAGAAATACGGAAGCAGCCAGTGATTCACTTAAAATAATCCCTGAGACCTTAAAAAGGCCCAAATACAGAATATTGCACACATCAGCTTTTAATTTTAAAACTACATGCCACTGCCTATAGCATTTGATGGAGAGTTTCCCTGCCTCTGCAGTGCAATTCTGCCTAAGTGAGGTTCTCAAAAGCAGATCTGTGGTGCACATGGGTAGAAAAAAGGGAATTCCTCCTAGATTTACCTTTGAATGCTTCGTTTACTGGGGCGAGAAGGGTCACCTGCTCATTGCCAGTCAGATGAGAATTGAGACCGGCCTGTCTGAAAAGGTCCATAGACTTGGAAACTTCCGATTCTTGGGCCAGCTCAAACAGGGTTTTAGCTGAAAAGAGAAGCAGCACCCAGTAAACCTATGTTAAAGGCAATCACCCCAAGTCAAAAGAAAGATGCAGAGAGGCAGCAGTACCCGAGTCTGGGATGAGCAGCTCGTTGACAAAGTGAACGACTCCGTTGGTGGCCAGGATGTCCTTGTTGGCTATAATGGGCCTCCCGTTGAGGGTCAGGTCCTCCCCGCTGCAGCCCACGTCCAAGGTGGTTCCTTCCAGCGTCTCCATGGTCAGGCCAGCGATGATGGCCTCGGCGCACATGGCCGATTTCAGTATGTGGTGGTTCAAAAGGTCTGTAAGAGAAGTGAGGGCCTAAGCGAGCAGGAAAAATCAGCCATGCAAATGTCGTTCTGTGGATTATTGGAGCTTTTATGGGGTCTGTGCAAAGGCAAGGGCATCCCATACGGACCTTCGTTCCAAAAGGTGCACAGTAATTCAAAATAGACATCTTGCATTGTAGGCTGTGAAGTCAGATACCTAAAAAGTACAGTTTTTATAGACTTTTGTCTGCTTAGGAAGTGTTTCATATAATTAAGATGTTTGACTCATTTGTCAGGGAAAGGTACACTGATTAGATGCTTCTTCTCTTTCACCTTGAAAAATCAGCTGAAGCCACCATCATCTATAGTAATATATACTATAGCACATATAGTATAGATCAGCTGCCTCATGAGTCTTCTACGTCTTTTCTCATTCAAATTGCAGTCTTGAAAACAGACCGACTAGGAGGCAATTTCCTTCACTCCTATGGAAAATCCAGCCAAAGTCCCCCCAGGAATATACTGGATGACTTAAAAAAGAGCTGTTGCAGCAGCTTCCACATCTGGATAACACACACTTCACCACATCTATCACATCCAGCTCCACAGAAGTCCATGCTGTCCAGGTGAGAAGCTCAGGGCTCTCAGATGGGTTTATTTGAGCCATTAGGAGAGTGCATTTGGGATCAGACCAATCTATTTGAACAGGCATTGAGAGGAACGGCAAAATACTCTTCCATCTCCCAACATGCTCAATAAACAAATTCTTACCCCTGAGGGCCTCTGGGTCTCCCAGGATTCGGTTGAGGGTCTCTTGTGGGATCTTCTCAAAGGCTTCGTTGGTTGGAGCCAGCAGTGTGTATTGGCCTTCGCTTTCCAGCAAGCTGTTGAGGTTGGAAGCAGCCACTGCAGCCTGCAGAATGAGGAAAGAGGGTCAAATACATTCAGCAAGCAGACAATAGCCAACAAATTTGCCCAGTCGCTAAGGGCCAGGTTTATTATAGTATTTATTATCTCAAAACACTTAAAATGAAGTCCTAAGTCGCCTCTTTCAGCACTTTGGTACTTTTACAAAATCTGCCCCTTGGTTCCCTCTTGTGCTTCAATAATTTGAGCATGAGGTGGACAGAGCCTTTTCTGGATACTTTCAAATTTACTTCTAATATGCTAAAATGCCTGGAAAGGTTTGCAGTAGTTCCAGTGAATAACTCAGATCACAACCCAAAGCTGGCTAACTGCAAAAGCCCTGTGTTTTATTTCCAGTTATTCCTTAGCTTGGCAAATAGCAAGTCAAATAAATTGGTTTCCATTAAATCTGAACAGTTAATATCACTTAAGGCAAAGATGAGGAACCAGACGAAGAGAGAGGAACCAGACCCAGGCTATTTCCTTTAACAGACAGCAACAGCAGGGTGGCACTTACACTGATACCAAGATTTCTCTTCCTAAAGCAAAATAAGCTACATTGAAACAAGGATTTTAACAGCAGCTTTAGAGTCGCAGCATTTAGGTGCTGGCAAGCTCTTCCCTGCAATTCCTTGGTGGGGAATATCCTTGGGCTGGACTCACCCGGAGAGTCTCCAGGCTCTCCTCGGTTTCAATGATCTGCTGAATGCTGTTCGTGGTGGTGGCGATGACTTTGTCAATGACGTGGACCACTCCGTTGGTGGCGTGGTGATCCGCTTTCAAGAGCCTGGCGCAGTTCACGGTCACAATCTGCAAGGGGAAAGAGCCACAGGGGGTTATGTGCACTCAAACAGGAAGGTAAAGTCGCCTCTGCTGTTTTTTCTATTCCAAACGCAGCGAGTGTTGTAATATCGAACCAGCGGGAGCAGAAATGTGGTTTCCTAGAAAAACAAATGAAGAATGAGAATGTTCTATCAAAAAAACATAGTTGAAACATTTTGTATTTAAAGAGCTTTGAAAGTAATCAGCGGTTTTGTCTAGTATGCATCGGCAAGGCTAAGAAAATATGGCACATCAAACAGTTATGCAAGTTATTATATACCAGAATATACCAGAATGCAATATCATCTATGAAACTATCTGCTTATAAGCATTTTATCAAAGGTCCACCCCAAAACATTCCCTTAATCAATAACCAAAGCTTCTTCAACCTAAATGTTACTGAGCCCTTTAGGTCCAATGACTGTGTTGGAGGTGCAAGGTATCAGAAGAGCAAGCCTTAAATTCACCTAAATTCATGACTTTTAGGCATTTTCTAGAGGACCACAGACCTCAGTGATTTGGGATAATACTGTGTTATTGTGCACCAAATGGTGTTTATGCATAGACTTATCATGAGGTTTCTGCTTTTAGTCTCTGAGGGATGACTAAATGCAGACACATTTCTCAACACATCATGCCGTGCTTTGGGTGAGAATAGGGGTCCTGAATGTGGTTTGGATGAAGGCAATAGCTTCAGGGTGCCCTCAACACCTAGTGCTGGCCGTATAGTCAATGCTTCTACACTAGAAATTTTACATCTTTTATCCTTAGAAAAGAAAACCCAGCTCACGTAGTTAATATCCATTCCAGCCATCCATAGCTCCACCTAGGTAATTATTTTCAGAGAGTCGTCTTACCCCATTGGGATAGTGGTGAATCTGGATAGGGAGGTCCTGGTACATCGAGTTAAGCGTTGTCCCATGTTTCAGCTCGTCCGTCAGCACCCGTTTGTTCACCATATGGTAGCGGAGGGCGTTGAGCAGCTCAATGTTGACATTACTGACCAAGGAATCCAAGGTTTCCTGTAGATAAGCAAAAGGAACCTCAGGGCTGGGTACAACAAAGCTCCATGAGAGCATCCCTGCACCAGGAGGCCTGGCTGTGTCCAAGGAGCACCTGATAAGACCTTCCTTTGTACATGTTTGTGTAGTTCTCCGGGTCCATAAGGTCCATAAGACCTTATCTTTGGCCTTCCAACAGTATCTAGCAGCTCTGGCATCCCCATCCTGGGCAGATGGCCGATGTCTAGAGGAGCCCTAAGGCAACCAGAGGCACCATGCAGAGCCAAGAGGCAACTGCACTGGGAGCCCTTCCCCAAGGACATCATCTTCTCAAGGGAGTCTGCTGGTGCAGCCCTGGTGACACAGGCTTGGTAGTGGGAACAGACAAAATATGTCCCTCTCCCTGCCCCTGATGTAGATATGTGCTCTAATTCAACCTGGGCTGTGCAGGCAGGATTTTCTCCCTCCCTTGGAAGACTCTGTTTGGATGATGGCACCAGCAAGACAGTAGTGATAATTGGGGGAGGAGAAACTTCACAGCATGCAAAGTGGAAAAAATAAAACCCATATAAAATAAATCTATAAGCAATAAAGCAGACAAATGCACTGATGCAGGAAGGCTGTGAATTTACAATTGGAACTGAGTATTTGTGTAAATATTAAGAATAAGTAGAGTGGTAAAGCAGATAGTAGAGTGGTAAGTAAAACTGGTGGAAGAGATGTTAAGTCTCAAGTTGCAGATTTCTCCAGCAATAAGAGATAGGGAAAACTGAATGAGGTGACTGTTATATTCACCCCGTAGGGGATATCTACACCTTGACGTAGTGTTGGTTTCTTGCAGAAGCAAAGCTTGGAGCTGATGAACCAGTACAGTACTCCCTGTTTTGGAACAGCCTTCCTGCATCAGGACAGTATTTATATTTGTCTTTGGGCTGAATATGCACTACTGAAGGAAGAGGGGGGAAAAAAGAGGAACCAAATCTTACAGCAGACAAGGATGCCCAGGCCTCGTTACTTGGAGCAAAAATTGTAAAACTTCCAGGCCCTTCAATTTCTGGTCTTAGATTAGAGCGGTCTGAGTAGAGCTGCGTGGTTGCAGATCCGACAACCCCGAGGGTTTCATAGATGTTTGAAAGCGGCAATGCTGAAAGAAGGGAAGATTATGTTTCTAGTACAACATCACTCATCCTCTACTTTGTTGAATTCAGAAAGCTGCTGGCAAAATGCTTCTGGGAATGAAATATGTCAGTGAATTCATATCTGTTCAGTAATTAGATAATGAATAATCGTAGGCTGTCAGCTCCAAACTCCATTATAACTGTGTTACCCAGGACCCACTGCATCTCTGTGAGCTTAAATAGAACCATGCATGCAAACTGGAGGGAAAAACACACCCTGGTATCGTATCTGGCCTAAGGGATGAAAGGGGCAGGTAAAGACAACCTTTGCTGTCACCGGACCCATCAAGGATCTCTTCCCTGGATGGTTATACCTAGGGCCAGGCAGTCGGATGAGACTGTCTCAAGAGGAGGTGATAAGGGTGGGATGTCACCCCAATGCGTATGCAGTGGGTCATCTTTGTCACTCTCCTGCAGGAGGTACATGGCCCCAAAGGATGTCCCAGTCCCACCGTGGCCAAGCTCTTCTCACCCCATCATCATTAACGATGTAACCACGAGCTCACTGGGACAGGGGGTGTAAAGGAAGCAAAACCAGAACACGTCTGTCTTCCACAGACCCAGGCAATTCCCTTTCCCCACCAGGGACCAAACTATATTTCTATTAAATGCAATTTTGCTAAACTCCAGCTTGCCAAAATAGAAATGAGAAGAGACTGGCAGAACTGTCTGTTACTGTAGCATGATTTTGTATTGTATTTCCAATAGAGCTATATTGCTTGTTGGAATAAGTAATTCCCTGTGGCCCTCCCATGCTTGATTTAGTTTAATTATATCCAGGGTTTTAAATTATCTGGAGCGTTTTGCATGCTTTGGAGCTGATCCTGCACTCGGCTGGTGCTCTGCTGCACTTCTGCGACTTGTTCAGGGCAACATCATGCACAAATTGCAAAAAATCAAGCCCCCTTTGAATAATTTTCTAGCATTTCTCTCCACCGGGCAGCTGTATAATTTTAAAAAGCATAAATAAATATCAAACATATTTTTACCAGCTGGGCAGCCTTTTTCTCCAGGAACTTTTTCATATCCAGGACAGCACTCGTAACTGATTACTCTAAAATAAGAAATGGATACAGCAGATTAATCAATGCCATTTTAATTTCCCCTCCCCTGTATTAGCTATATTTTTGTCTGTGTTCGTCCATATTTGGTACTGTTTTTCAAGCAGACCCTTTGTTAGATATATAGACTTGAACAGAGCACAAACCACAATTTTTATCTCCTTCAGGACTGCCTGGTGCCAATTTCTCCGCAGAACAAAAGCAGACAGAAGTTATTTTCAAAACCCACAGCTTTCCCCAGTGATTTTACTCAATCTCTATTCAAACAGCGCAGGGAAACCACTATTTTAAGGGATGCTGCAATGCTTTAAACTTAAGGTGGCAATGAGGCACGGGCTCAGGATCCACACTGCATATAGAGAAGCGAAGCAGAGTCCTAGGGGTGAGCCTGTCTGTATGTATTTCCATATAACTCATTTAATCTGATATAACCCTGGGTACCATGCAAGCATCCTCATCTCAGTGCACAAGCCCTTCCAGCTGGCAGCAAGCAGCATGATTTTTTAAGTGCTGTCCCTGCAGGGCAAAGCAAGGAGGGGGTCCACACTCCCTCCTGCTCTGCAGATTTGCCTGAGTAAGCAGGAGCTGCCCGGAGCCTGCGGTCACGGTCTGCGACTCAATGGAAAATAAAGAGGCATCTGATTCTTAAGCTGGCTGTTGGAGGGAATATGTTGCAGTATTAAAATAAATAAATAAGACAGAGAAGTTAATTTATCCTTTTACTTTTCACAGGGTGTCCCTATTGCTCCAGGACTCACCACTTGGCCCATGCAGGGACAGCCCTTCCTCGTAGGGACAAGTTTTTCCCCAGAGCTCCCAGCCGGATCGGGTACCAGCCTGATGCCAGGCCCCAACTTGGGCTCTTTGTCATCGTTTGAACCCCCTTAACAACCAAAGGAAAGGTCTGGGGGCCGGGAGGGAATTCCTAGGGGTAATTAAGAGCCTGTAAGTGAAACAAATACCTGCGTTCCTCTGACAGAAGCAAATAAATTTGGTGTCAGGGTTTCCTAAGAGCGCTGCAAAGCAAACCCAGACTGATTGTCTAGACATTATATATGCCATGGGGGAAAGAGTTTGCCTAAAGCAATCCCTTCCTTTGACTACCGGAGATCCGCTTTTCACAGCTCCCCTCTCGTGTTCATTAGAAACACACACTACCCACCCCCGCCCGGCTCCAATTTCTCTTTTTTTCACCCCAGAAACTTAATCCAGTCTAGACAGTTCCCCTGGTTCACAACGGCAATCAAAGCCGAAGAGCCGATTCAAGAGAAATCCTTCCAAAGCTCAGCATAAATAATTCCCCGGTGCTGACGCCGACTTTTAAAGGATTATTTGGAGATTGACAGGAGATGAACGAGCCTCGAGCGGGCGAGCAGTCCCCCGGCTATCTCTGCCATCCCACCAGGGATGACCTGGCTCTTGGTCAGGTCACCAAGGACCCGTAGTCCTTGGGGAAGACTCCATAGGGGACTCAAGCACCCCTAGTCAGTGCCCACCTGCCAGCCTTGTCACCCTTCCCTCTTCCATCATCACTTCCCTTTCTCCCAACCTGACCCACACCACCTCAGCTGGGACTTTTTCCCCTTTTTGAGCCCTCCGAGCACCCACAAGCTTCTGCAAAGCAAAATGTGGAGATGCCCAGCTAAGTGCTGCATCACAGACAAGATGTGGGAACCAGGAACACAAGAATCCACCTTTGACACCAGCCCCTTGGAGCTCCCAAGGCTGCTCCAAGCCACGTTTCAGTGCTCAGATGCCCCAGGTGCCACAGGAGAAGCTTGGGAACATCTTGTGGGTGATGAGACGTGTTTAGGAGCCAGCCCTGCAGCCCACTAGGGCTGGGTGGCCTTCTTCACCCTGGGTCCTGGTGGCTCCAAGCTTGGTGCCACGCTGAGGACTCCAAGAACATCTTCATCCACTTGGGACATCACAAGCTCTTCTGGATGGACCCAGAACCAAGCCAAGAGCCTATCCAGCTGCTGTTTCCCAAGGAAATCCTTGAGGAATCATGAGTCAACTCATAACAGCAACTGTGGCCAAGGTGTCCAAAAGCAGTGGTCGCTGAACGCCGCGCTAGCTCGCTCTTGGTTTATTCACCATTGTTTCAGCGTCGCTGCATTCTGAGGCTCCGAAATTAAAGTGTGTTTTTTCTTCAAGGCAATAAAAATAAGCTTAGGCGTATATAAGTGAATAAAGATCCATTTGTAATAATTTCCTGTAATAAAGCCCATATGTTTTGTTTTTGTAGAAAGAGCACCAGATGCTCGTTCTTTGCCTGAACTGGCAAAAGTACGTTGGATAAAAAAAAAAAAGGAATGTTAATTTAAAAGGAGTGGAGGGGAAAAGTACTAAGGGGCAGCTTACTGCTACTAGTTATTCTTGAAAAAAAAAAGAGCACTAAGAATTTATATAAATTTTCTTCTTGTTCTCAAGACAAAAAAATGCGTGGTGGAGGAGCCTTTAATTGCAACCCAAATTCTAGAAGAATGAGTGTAGTGCATTAGGGAGTTTTAAAAAAATATTTTTCTAAAAACAGAAGGCAACGATGAGAATATATGCTAAATAATTTATTTCTTTGGCCTCGGAATAACCAACAGTGGAAAATTACCTAATTATCAAAACAGTCTTGTTTCAGTGCTTATTAAAACCAAAGCAGTGTCAGCCTCCTTGCCAACTACCTTATCTCACTTCATCAGCAAGCAGCGCAACGATAAAATACACATAAATCCTCCATCTAATTTCTTCCTCAGCACACGAGCCAAACCTTTAGCAACGAGAAGAACCAAAGGAAAAAAGCAGACGAGGAGCCGAGAGTTCCCCTGTGACAAACGGGTTGAGTTTCCACCGTGCTGCAGATCCCTGGTGTTCGCTGCTCCCATCAGAGCCACCCTGAGGGAAGTCCCCTATGAACCCAACTGCCACCCTCAACTGATGGAGCCAGGACTAGAGATGGACACATCCACGTGTTCCATGTTGGCTTCCCTTGCTGCTCGGTGTCCCCAGACACAGGATCATCATCGAAGGGCTGAAATCCTTATTTACTGTTGCAGGCTTGAGGCAACTTTCCCACCTCTCTCCCTCGGGGCAGCTTTGGAGTTTTCTAGGACAACTTGGAGCAGTTCAACACTGCTCCTCTACAATATCTGGTCCTTGCTGACTGACCTCCCTCCTACCTATGAGAAACACTGCTCATAGCAGGGAAAGAAGTCAAAGCAACTAAAACTACCTTTCTAGAGCCCGGTATTTGCCCGTGACGCACTCCCAGCTTGCAGCAGTGTTGATCCTTTAGTATGAATGATCATGGAAAGATCAGACACAGAATAAGTAGATGAGAAATGGGCCACGTGTCTCCCATTCCAGACCTGCCATCCTCATGGATCTTACTTTCTAGGAATGTGCTTATTTACACAGCCACCAGCCCCGGGTGGGATAGAGCTTCCCCATGCTCTCCTGTTCTCAAAATTTCTCCTTGAGCCGCTCAGCCCCACAAAGAGGGCCAGTTTCAGGGCATGTTCTGCACATTAGCTGAGCTCATGTCCTCCCCCAGGAGAGGAGAGGCTCTGCAATATTCATTTTTTTAGCCCTCTGATTTTTTTTAGGTATAACACAGTGCCCTTTGCAGCCCGCAAGGCTCCTGATTGCTTCCATACGCCGGGAGCAGCGCATCCAGTGGGAGCCCTCAGCAGCAGGCGTTGTAATCAGAGCTGTCCCGGAGACCTCCGGAAAAATCCGAGTCCAGGCACATGGCTCTGGTTGAGCACAGGCAGCGCCACGGGTCAGAGCAAGGCCTGGCTCAAACATAGCGAGGAGGAGAGCAAGACAGTAAAACTCATTGTCTAGAGGACGCAAAGTGAAGACTATTTAGCAAATCTCGGTATAATGGGGCCATTATCTCCTAGGTTCATGCAGGTTAATGCTGTGTCTGCTTCGCTCTCAGCAGTGCGTTGCTGGATTAGATATTTGGGTGAAACCACAGAAAAAAAAATGAGGTTAGAGGAGATGGCTGCATCTCCTCAAGTGATATTCTGAAGTGCTGCTTGGTGCCAGCTGCTCCACCGAGACACACAGCGGAGTTTGTCTCTGCCAGATACAGCTGCTCACTTGGGTTACTTGAGGCTTAGTCGCTGATTTATTACAGGGCGAAGGAAATTTGCAGCTGGACCTCCTCATCTCTGAGTGGTTTTAAAAGCAACGCTGTCCCCTGTCCAAAGCGAGTGAGGTTTTGCTTGGAGACCCACGACACTGCTCGGTTCCATAATGATCTTCTACAGAACAAGGAATGATGATCCCATAATGCCAGGCCACAATCTGAGCCATTTTGCATCAAGGACATTTTAAAAAGACCGGCATTCAGACAAGGTGACAGTCTCAACTCCACACTGCTAAATTAAGTCTTCCCTGATTTAGTTATTTGTAGATTTAGGTGCATGTGGAGGAGGTGGTTTTGCTTTTTGGAAATATTGCTGCTTTTCTTTTCTGTAAAGACAGTTGGACATGGAAGAAACCTCTACACATGCTCAGTATTGGTATACGCTGCAATACTACCTCCTAAAAGCTTTCCTGTTTTAGATTAATTCATGGGAAATGTGATAGAAGGCCCCAAACTGCACACAGTGGCAACTGCTGCTCTGCATCCTCCTAATACCACCAGCAATGGGCACTCAAAACTAAATCTAATAGCCAGGAAGCTCAACCGAGCCAATCCAAGCAACTATAATAAATCCAAAAGATGTATTTTAGCACAGTGAAAGATCTCCAAGTATGCTGTTTGGTAGAGAGGCAGCATTTACTTAATCTGCAGAACATAATTATATGTTGCATTACATCAAATTACAGCTTGCTTAGGACCACACCGGGAACACACTGGCCCACTTGGCACGGGTCAGCGAATGCGTCTGAAAGCCCCATTTGGCCCACACCAAGGAGAAGGGATTTCCCCACTCCTGATCTAGCCAAACATGCCCATCCTTAATTATCCGCTGATTTTTTTCTTCAAAAGGATGTCCCGAGACTGGTTACTGTGCAACAGCTACTTGCATGCTGCTATTTGCAATTTTAGGTTTTGAATTGGCATAAAGGGCTAATTGACTTTATTGGTGAAGCTGAAGAGCATTGGCTAAAGCTGACACCTCTCTCTCTCTTCATTCCTGTTTTCCCTTCCAAAGAAAACATACGTAGATGAACATTATGTTCTTTCCTATATCCGTCAACTCTGTGTTGCCTGGTTTTTGGGTTTTTTTTCCTCCTTCACCCTCCTTTTTTTTTAAGGCTATACAGCATTGGGTCTAGGATTTACAGAGATACAGAATAAGAACTAGAAAACATCTCATACACACTTCATTACAGCTCTGAGAGTTATACAGTTATATATAGAAATGCAACTAGGATCAAATCCTTATCAGGATTTGCGTTTATAGAGCACTTTCCATTCTCAGTGCTTCAAGATCACGGTTTGCTGTTTGAGAAGAACCAAGGACCCGTCGCACCGTCCTCACGAGCACTCACGTGGATTTGCCGCAGATTTTGCGCTGGTACCACTGCTTGCAGTTGGTGAAATACTTCCGATTGGTCCCAATGAGCTTCTGCACCGCACACACGTTGGGGCTGGAGACAAAGCAGAACAGGAGCCCGTGAGTCTTCCCTCTCTCTATTCTGTCCCAGAGTTTAGGATATCCCCACCTGGAAATGCCTGAAAAGCCCCCATGTTTCACCTCTCCCCAAAATAAAAAGAAATCAAGTTGAAAACAGCATTTTCTCCAGTATTTCTATGGGGAGCAGCTACTTATAATTTGGCATTAAGTGGGATCCCAGATAAAGCCAGCCAGAGCTATGCAATATTGCAAACACTTCCCAACAAAAACATCATTTTATTGTTTAGGACATTTATGAGGCTTTGGACCAACTTGCACTGCAAAAAAATGAGTGACACAGGCCAAGTAACAGAGTCACTTTCTTCTGGACATGAATACTGAGTTATTGATGGTTAAAAAACGAGCAAGCAACTCAGTCCACTGCATTCAATGTACACTTTATGATAGCACACATTAACAGTAGCTGTATAGTGTCAGCCCATACGGTCCCAAGAGCTCAAGCAGAAAAATTACACACTCGAAGCTGCACATGTGACTAATCCCACTGAAATCCGGCTGCAGCCTCCAGGCTTTCTAAGAAGCGCAGTCATCGGAGCAGAGATGTGGGAAAACAGGAGCTCACTCGCTCCTGCTCTGGCCAGCACGGAGTTTCCCACTCATCCCGGCTTGCCGCACTCTTTGCCCATGGATATGGACAAGGAAAAGTCATTGCACGAGATGCAGTTTATGCAGCGGGGCTGCAAGGCCACCGACTGCCCTGGGTTTTGAGGCAGAGGTGGAGCAAGCAGGGGATGCTCAGCCCAACTTGGGGTGCAATATTGGTGCAAATGGTGCAAAATGGGTGCAAAAATGGGTGCAAATCACTCAGAAATCCCCAAACCCAACACAGCCAGTGTGAGCTGAGCCACACTCAGGCATCTCCACAGCATCCACATGCGGCTCCAACCACATCCAAGCCCACAACTCGCCTGGATTTCAGCAGCTGGAGCAGGACCCTTCCATATATTCACCTTGACCGCCCCGGCTTCCCAACGCCTGGAGCTGAGCACTTCGGGGCTGCTCCTTGCTTAGCTGTCAAACAATTCCCGTTTTTTCCCAATGCTCCGAAGAGCCGATGGGGCTGCAAACCGCTCTTGTACTCCCTGCCCCGACCCTGCTGCAGCGGTTTGGCTGCTCCTCCGCTGCTGCATCCATTGCACGCACTGTTAATCAATGGTCATAGCTTAACTGATGCTTAAAAACTAGTTTAACTCGCACTTCCGCCATCAGGAAAGGGCCCGTGAGCCAAATCCTGCTATAAACTATATTAGCTCAGTACGATGGACCAAATATCCATCCGAGGCGACGGGCAGAGCTGGGTCTTTGCTCAGCTCCAGGTTATGCAGGAGGAGAACGTTGCATTCGGGTGTAAATCACCATCATTCTTCCATCACCGACAGTTTACAAACAGACAGCAGCTCCGGTTGTGTCTAATGGACTTTGCACCCGCTCGGAGAGGCAGTCGGTGCCCCCGTTACAAACACTGCCTGGCTCCCTGCCGGCCGCCCCATCAGACACCAATATTTCAGCCACTTCTTTTTCTTTTTCTAAGAAAAAAAACCAATTCATTTCCTTGTCTTCAGCAGCTCTTTTAACAGGAAGCTGCAGCTCAATCAATGTCACTGTCACGAAAGACAAAAACCATCTGAAACAGCTTGTCCATCCCTTCCACCTCACCTAATTCCCAATAAGCTGTTTAAAACCAGTGGCAACCACTGCTAACACCTGGTTAATTTATTTTACAGATCAAACCGCCAGGATGCACAGCAGCCTGCCAGCCTGGCAGGAGATGTCGACACGGATTTGGGGGATATTCCTTATCTCGGAAGGCTTGAGATTAGCCAAGCCATTCCTTTGAGCAAGACCATTTCCAAGCTGTCCCGAAGGCTCCAGTCGAACAGTAAGTCAGTGCTTACTCCTCAGAGATACCCATCCACCATTAAAACTGTTTTAAAACTGTTTTCTTCCTTTTTCCCCCCTTATAATCCTTGAAAACAGATTTCCTCCCACACCAAGCTTAGCAATTTAAAGTCTTAAGTCTTTCTTAACAACTTCTTAACAACTTAAGCCTTTTCTTTTTCCTACATAGACTAAGGGAGACCAATTAAAATACAAATCATCCAGCGTCTCAAATGATCTCTGAACTTTTAAGCACCTTAAGGAATGAGGTTAGTTCAGTGCCGAGGGATGAAACTAAGTTGCTTGAGTCGAGCAGGGACGTGCGGGACCCCCAGCCCCTTCCTAGCCCTGGTGAAAGGCTCGACCAGGGCGAGGGGACGGAAAAGCACCACGAAAGAGCAAAAGCAGGGCAAAAGCTTCCCTCCGAGGCCCCGATTTTGGTATTTTTATTATCATTTTCTGCTGTTTTGCCTTTGTTTCTC